>LPNX011016637.1:124426-159957 GCA_001517045.1 Pseudotsuga menziesii
TGTTACTGGTCCATTTCCTCATATGTCAATGAGTTAGGCCAAATATGCATTGAAATTCATAGATGACTTTTCCAGGTATTGCTGGGTTTACTTCCCGAAACACAAGTCTGAAGTTTTTGGCCTCTTCAAAGTCTTTAAGGCTTTGGTTGAAAACCAGTCTAGGAGGAAACTCAAGGTCTTTAGATCTGACAATGGTGGTGAGTATGTCAAGTCTGATTTCATTCAATATTGTGCAGATGCAGGTATTCGTATGCAACATTCTATCCCTTACAAACCACAGCATAATGGTGTTGCTGAGAGGAAGAACAGATCACTGAAAGAGATGGCAACCTGCATGATGGAGGCTACGAATTTGCCACCAAATTTTTGGGCCGAAGCTATAAACTATGCAGCCTATATCTAGAATAGGGTGCCTCATAAACAACTTGATGGTATGACTCCTTTTGAAGCATGCAGTGGGCACAAGCCAGATGTGACCCATTTCAAGATTTTTGGCTCAAGGGCTTGGGCTAGAATTCCAACAGAAAAGAGGAAGGCTTTGCAGCCCCAAAGCCAAGAGTGTCTATTTGTTGGGTACTCTAAAGATTCAAA
Source organism: Pseudotsuga menziesii (assembly GCA_001517045.1). Classification (NCBI taxonomy): domain Eukaryota; kingdom Viridiplantae; phylum Streptophyta; class Pinopsida; order Pinales; family Pinaceae; genus Pseudotsuga; species Pseudotsuga menziesii. The sequence continues at coordinate 125,018 of LPNX011016637.1, forward strand.
AGGGTATAATCTGATCAATTTGAGCACAAACAAATCCTTCATTGAAAGGTGTGTTTAGTTTCAAGAATAACCCCTAGCAACAGTGGAAGTTGGAGAATCCTGTTCACCACCAGAACCTTTGAATGTAACTGAAGAGATAGTTGAACATGCTGATTCTGATATGTCTGATAATGATGATTTAATTGTAGATACTAACAGTCCTACAAGACCAAAATGGGAAGCCAATACCATTCATGCAGCTGGAGAACTAGCTGGAAATCCTAATGATCCTAGGAGGACTAGATCTCAGTTTGAGAGTTTTATGTGCATGAAAGATCCTATGTTTGCAAAGAAATGTTATCTGATGATTGAATCAGATCCACATACATATGAAGATGCAGAAAAATATCCAATATGGCAAACAGCCATGGAAGAAGAGTTCAGCTCACTCCAGAAGAGCAACACTTGGGAGTTGGTTGATCTTCCCCCAGGGAGGAAGCTAGTTTAGTGTAAGTGGGTGTACAAAACCGAATTTTCTGCTGATGGTTCACCTCTAAAGTATAAGGCCATATTGGTAGCCAAAGGCTACTCACATGTACATGGCATATATTACAATGAGACCTTTGCACCAGTGGCAAAGATGGACTCCATCAGGATAGCCTTAGCCATTGCAGCTTCAAAGCAATGGGAAGTACATCACATGGATGTGAAGTGTGCTTTCCTGAATGGAGATCTCACTAAAGAGATATACATGCAGCAGCCTCAAGGATTTTCTACTAAACCATCTCTTGTGTGCAGGCTAAAGAAGTCATTGTATGGGCTTAAGCAAGCCCCCAGGGCTTGGTATGCCAAATTGATAGCTTTCTGCTATCACTGAATTTTGTTCGATGCAAGCTAGATACAAATCTCTATTTGAAGCTGATTCATGGTTCATTAATGATCAGTGTTTTGCATGTTGATGACCTTCTCATTACAGGAAGCTCAAAGGATGAAATTGCTTCCTTGAAGGATGCAATGAACCATGCCTTCTCAATGACAGATTTGGGCTTATTGAGCCAGTTCTTGGGGCTTGAGATTGCTCAAACCAAAGAAGGAATCAAAGTACATCAGTCCAAGTATTCCTTAGATTTGCTGAACAAATTCAATATGAAGGATTGCAAGCCAAGCAAGACTCCTTTCCTTTCAGGAGTTAAGCTTGAAGAAGCTGATTCTTCACCTATGGTAAACAATACACTGTATAGGCAATTGATCCTTAACTTTTTTCAGGGATCAAGGACTCATGGGATCTTCTCTAAAGCTAAATATGATCTTGATTTGATTGGGTTTACTGACAGTGATTGGGCAGGTGACAGCACAGATCGAAATTCAACATCAAGATATGTGTGCATGCTTGTAGAAGGGCCAATCAGCTGGTCAAGCAAGAAACAAAGTGCCATTGCACTCTCATCTACAGAAGCAGAGTACAGAGGAGTTGTAAATGCAACAACTCAATGTTTATGGTTGCAGGGGTTACTTGGAGAGTGTGGCTTCGAATCAGGATACTCAACTACTATCTATTGTGATAATCAGAGTACCATTCGAATCTGCAATGATCCAGTTCAGAAGCAGAGAACCAAACACATTGAGATCCATATGCACTACATCAGACAGCTTGTGTATGATGGCACCATTCACCTACTCTTTTGTTCATCTTCAGAACAAGTAGCAGATATCTTCACCAAAGTTTTTTGTGAGAAGACATTCAACAATCTCAAATCACTGCTGGGGATTGTTGATCATGGTGTGAAGCATGAGTGATGACAATATTTCCAAATTTTGTTTTATTGTCCATGTTTAAGGGAGGATTTTTCCCACTGGGTTTTTGCCTCTTTCCTTGGTTAAATGGACATGCAATATGTAAAGGGTGACTAAGCCTTGTTGCTAGTCCCTATAATTTTCTGATATTTTACTCATAAGCCAGGCTTAAGGGGGGGTTTTAGAATAATCAACCCATAGTTAGCTACCTTAGACATTAATTAATCCAATTTTTGTCTTATTTTCCTAGTTTCCATATTCCACCTTATGCAAGTTGTCCTCCACACATCCATAGTGGTCAAACTTGCTAAATTTGAGTCATGGAGCACTTAGGAAACCTCTTGGAATCAAATCTGCTTTATTCCTGGCCTCCCTAGCGCATGTCTGCTTTTTCTGCTTTATTGCCTGCTTTTTCTGAGTTTTAAGGCAATTGGGAAAGTTTGACTAGGTGAAGTTAACTTGTTTTTTGTCCTCATCATCCTCCACTCTTTTCTCCTATGAAAAGCATGTATGAGTTGTCCTTCCACCATCTATTAGCTTGCCTAATTGATTCTTCCAATTCGTGAGCTCCTAGACAGATTTGGAATGTGCTTTATGCACCTATGGGGGATTTGCTTAGATTTAGTAAGCCTGCTTTTGACTAAATTTGAATGGCATCCTTATGCATTCGAGTCTCTCATGTAATTATTTATTATGACAGCCTATGACTTCACAGGGTTGGCTATTGTACACTTATTCAATACAGATTAGTGTTCTGCTCCATATTCAGTCTCCTTTTGTGAGTAATTTGCATGTGTAATTGGCAATTGTTGTGAGTGTAATTGTTCTAACACCTGGGTTCAATTTCCACACCAATGGGGGTACAACAACATAAAATGATAATATACATTAAAATATCTTCTGAAGTTATAAATACATCAACACTCCCTCTTAACTAGGAAGGTATTATCTCTCTACACAATCATCAACACAACAGGTCAATTCTTCATCGCATAATCATCATCAAGGAGTCATAGAGTTTTCATCATACTTGTTGCCATCATCTTATTATAACTTGATGACCATCTCATACTATTTGCCATCAGAAGTTTCTACAGTGCCAACCCTTTTTCATGCTAGATGTAGGCCTATCCTCCATGTAGGTCTTCATCATATCTATGAGAAAGCCATCAAGTAGGTACATCCCAGGACTTATTATATGCCTCTTGCAAAGCCTGCAGGATCTCCCAAGACTGATTATATGCCACCACAAAACCTGAAGGATCATCCCATGATTGATTACATGCCTTACAACACTTGTGTACCCTATTGTTACCTCATCATTTTCATATCATTTCATCGTCATACAGAGCACAACCTAGATACACATAACACAACACTAATATCCACTGACATGGGAGGAAAAACCTACCACCATCTGGGAAAGTCTCAACATTTACATCAACGAACATGGGAGGAGAAACCCGCCACCATGTCGAAAAATATTCATCATTTACATCAACGACCATGGGAGGACCAACCTACCACTACTAAACTAGGTCAATATTTTCAATCAAGAAGTGCCATTATTTAACTCTAAAAACTATCTAAATAGGATCTCAAATGCAGAACTTACCTACGAAATAAGTAAACTACCTTTGAGGTAATCATTTTCTAGCTCATCCACTCCAAGAACCGAACATGCTAAAGGTAATGACAAGTTCAAGATACTCAAGATTGGATTTTCGGATAGCTGAGAAACAACCAAAATATGTCAGTAAATAATTAATGGTGGTAACCTTTACATGTATGCTTGAATCAATTCAAAGATTTGAAAAGATGGTTTTCTTTCATACCTATGGAATCTATCATGCAATTTGCAGACAACACAAAAAAACTGTGTGATATTTATCCCCACCACCCATATGCTTTTAGTTTTGTATTTCCTCTCTCTCGCAACATTGTGTACATCACAAGAATTTTCAAAAGAATAGCATGAGTGTCAATTATTTTGAAAGTAAAAGCATGTTTAACCAACCAAGCTTTCTCTCAATCTGCCATATTACAATAGCCATAAATTTTATACCTAAGCAATTGCACCCAATAGCCATTGTATTCAATATATGACTAAAATACACCATTTTTCATACAATATACCAATTTACATTTATTGTGTAGTAAGAAATACAAACTAAATATCCAACTATAAGGAGAAAGTTTAATTATGATTCAGTAGAACATGCTTTTGCAACATTAGTGGGAAATCATATAAGGACCTACTAACCCCTCATGTTGAATAAAGATTTCACTAATGATAAAAAAAAACCATGTAGTTAATAGTTCTTCTCATACAACTTCATAAGTGGATTGTCTTTTGCAATTGGATCATCTAAATAACACTTGTTTTAGGATCACATATTGTCCTTTTGTTGTTTTTTTACAAAATATTTTTGAGAAGTTTGATTCTAACAACTAAAGAAGTTATAGATTGTTGGATTTGTCGAGATAGTGTTGAAAGACACTTTCTTGTGTCAACACGACCACAAAAACAATCTGGGAAAGTGTTTCTTGAGTGTGTAGAAAGATCCTTGGTAGGAGGCCATAGGGGAAGAGTAAGAGCCTTTCATATCAATTTCTACAGATGAATTTGTGGATTGAGGGCACACCCTAATCCCCTACAAATTTCTAAAATGATCAAGGAAATTATTAGTAGCTGATACTATCTTTCATATTTGACAACTTCAATACAACAATAACAATAATATTTCTATAAGAATCGACACTAGTCCTGGGAGTGTCACATATTAGAATTGTGTGTTAGTAAAGAATTCTTAAAATATCAAGGTGCTTGAAATTATAGACGAAAATTGCAATCCAAGTCTCTATTACTTTAGAGGGGTTATTAAAATGAATATTATGATTGAAAACAAGAGATGTTTCAAACCCATTAGGTGTGGGTTACTAGATTGATTGTTTTAGAGTAGGGAATTGATGGATGAATTCCTTAGATGAAGAGGTGAAAAAAGTCATAACAAAGTGAAAAAAAAAACATTCATGACATTTTATTCATAATTATAGCCAATAGTATTAACCAATCATGGAAAAAATGTAATAAAAAAAAGTACCTTCTTATTTATTCAAAATTCGAAATCCTCTTCTAGTAATTGCATAAGCATTGAAGCTACATATTTTATGCAAGTTGACAATGTTCCTACCATTCTTGAATATTAAGGAAGCAATTCTAAGGATGTCAGAGGCACATTGAATTATTCTCTCACGATCTTTTTCCTGTTACTTTTTGAATTCAAATAGAAAAAGTTACCTTCAAAAAAAAGTTAAAAATAGAGCACTTTCCATATTCATATGGTTTTATGTCTCACTAGAAACCATATTTTTTTTAATAATAATCGTGTCAATTACTATCAACTGGTCAATAAGATCACGACTATCACATCTTGGAAGTCGTTGCAAGAGGCTGTATAAATTTTCACCATCAAGACCTTTTACTTTATCATTCTTGTTTTCTTTCTCTCCCTTTATATTAGTGTGTATCTCCTTCCACTTCTCTTTTTCCCTTTCTTTATCCTTTTCCTTGTCCTTCTCTTCTTTGTCCTTGGACTTATCATCAAATGGAGCTCTCTTATTAAGGTTCCAGGTTCTTGGATTCCATCTACAATTTCTGAAACAGACAACAAACCTTGCTTTTCCTCCTGAAATGATAACTCCTCTCGGATGCAATAAATTTAATATATTTAGCTAAAAAAATAATAAAATAAATCAATATATATTACAAACCCAACGATCCCAATGATATGATAATCCAATAGTAATTTGTATCACAGAACTACCCATAAAGTAACGTGACTTGGAAGACATGCTTGTTGTTCGAAGCCAATGATTGTTATTCTTGACCTTTTAACTAAACAAATTTCCTCTAGATTATTAAAATATTTCCTACCAGATTCAAGTACAACATGACTTTAACATTATGCGTTCCATACACACATTAAATTCTGCTAATAATTGTGTACATACATTATTACAAATAGATAGATATTTTATGTATGTATATAATTTTCAAACTATACAAATTTATAATAGGAAAGGCTAAGCTCGATCATCTAGTGACTAAAAATTTATTATCCACCTTGTTACAAGTTACGACTACTATAGGTTCCTAATATTAAGAAGGGGAAACTATGAAAAGGATTAGGCACACATACTATAATAAATGAGTGTATCAATCCTATAAATTACATCTATAGATTTTATTTTATCAATGTCAAAACATATACAAAGAATATTGCAAGTATGATGCCACTCGGCCTATTGAAATATATCGATGGGTACATATTGGCTTAAATGTATCAAATTCCTTACTTTTTTTTATTCTTTGGGTCAACTTCTATTTGCTCACATCTTGAAGCATATTTTTATCTTCTTACGAAAGTTCAGGTGTCGTAAAATATCCACTGAATGTTGTAACTGAATTATCAGAAACTTCCTAGAAATTATCTCTTTTGTTTGTACTAATAATGAATAGGTGACTTGCGAGTTCTCCTATCTAGGATTAGAAGGTGATGAAGTCACACAATCAAACCAATAATATAATCCTGGGTCTTCTCCTTTGGGGCATGATGGATATTCTAAATGAGTGTGAGATCATTTTGACAAAGTTGTTCTTGATATAAAGAAGAACTATGCAAGATACTAAAATATCAATCTCGTTATCTCGTCTAGAATATATTTGGAATTTTCCAATTGGTCTAAATTATTATGAACGTAAATATACTTATTATAAACCAAATTGAAGTACAAAAAAATATATGATATTGCACTTACCCAATCATTTCCCTCTTACCAAACCATCCAAATCCATGATGCACTATCAACTCAACTTAGATCATGGGTATATTAGTGTGATATTAGTGGCATGACAATAGTTGAAGTGTAAATTTCATCAATAAACAAACCAAAACCAAACAAAACAAAATTGAAAATGTAAAAAAAACCTTTGTTTTGTGCAACCACAAATTTATAAAGTTCATGTTAGAAAGAGTCAAGACGCTTCTAGAGAACACAAATTGATATTGAGATTCTCCATAGCATTGTGGAATGGCTTCACAGATAGTTCTTTACACTATATGAGGTAGAAAATCAAACATTTACTGACATGGGTTTCAAATCTTTGGGGATTTGGATTCTCATCCTTATGAGTGAACTATTGAGGTTCCTAAAATCGACACGCATTATAATTCCCCAATTTTCATTGATTATATACAAAATTGTAAAATCAATCATAATATCAGGAATTCTCACTTAGATCTCACTCATACCTCTCTATAGCATTATGGAATGAATATGTGTTCTCCTAAAGTGGATCACCTCTTCTCAAGTAAGCTTCCATTCTTGGGAGAAAGGATGAAGCAACAATAATGTTGGCTCCACCCCACTCCACTCCTATAACATCCAAAGCCATAGTCACCTCAGTCCAATGCTAGATTCGACGAGATGTAAATGGATAAATAGTCCCCATTGTTGCACTTAATATGATAGTTGTTGGGTTCTACATTTTCACTGATATGGAGTACAAATCCCTTGCTTTTTCAAAATACTATTTCCATTTACCAAGTATGATTGATGGGAGAGGTGAGATATGTTGGGAATGGTTTAGAAACATAAATTAGAGAATGGTTAGAGGAGTTCTACCTTGGAAATAATAAGAATATGGGTTTTACAAAAATAATGAGACGAATTTTGCTAGCAATGAGGAAATAATGTTTCCAATCTCCCTATGGTACTGACCGATCCTACCAAACTTGAGAATATTCCCATGTTCTTTTGTTCTCCAGTTGCATGTAAGGTTTTAGACTAAAAGGAATAAAGTATGTAAGTTATATTTGATTTCTATGATTTAAAATGTACTATCACCTTTCTAATAATAAATGGATTCCAAAGAGCTATAAATGGATTGGAGTCATCAGTTGTAGATAGAAGGGATTCCAGGGAGCTACTGATCCTACCCACACATATTAGAACTTTTTCCTATGTTTGGTGCTTTACTATATCTATATATTTTCTACTATCAAACCTATTTATTTAGAATTTATCATTTCCCATCCCTCATTTCAATCATTCTTTTTGCACTCCCAAAATCATGAAAAAATAAGTCAAAGAAAATGCTGATTAAAAAAAGTATGATCTTGCAACTATAACTATTAGGGTGAGTGAAACCAAATAATTATATGATCGAGTTGATCATATGTAATATATAGATGTTTTTGGAGTCTAATAATAGGAATCGACTTATGTGTAATAAGAAGGAAAAGCAGGATCGATAAAACAAAAGAATGAGTGGAAATGGAAATGAGTATTAAGCAAGTTGGAAACTCCTTCATAATTATGGTATGCGCAAGAAACACCTTTGAAAGGTCATATTCCCTTTCTATCATAATGTTCACACAAAACATTGTCCACATAGATCTCTATGGTCAACACCATAATTATAGATCATAATACCATCATTATTCCCTCCATTTTTTACCTTCACAATTAAATTCCATCCAAATTGGTCCAAGTAATCATTATTCACTCCCTCATAAATATAGGAAAGATTTGCATTTATTGCAACAAAGCCCCCATTCTCTCAAAAAAGGACCAAAAAACCCTAAATATTGAATGGGTTATAAACCATGGACCAATACCATGGGCAACAAAATTTTGGATCGTCCTATAAATACATTGTGAAGGTCTCCCCACAAACACTACTTTTAGCCACAATTTTTTGTTTTTCATACTTTTTCCATGTATTTCCACATCACATTGTATGTTGAGTTTACTCCATACAATCCTTGATTGCATTCCCATTGACAACCATAGTTGGAGAAAATTGAAGAACCAGATCATGGAATCCATTGGACCAAATCCTCAAATGCCATGTAGTGGCCCATTTACAAGGTATGAATAGTTTCATTTGTTTTGTTAATTAAAAGAAAATCTAAAAAATAGCTTGTTTATTATTTGTTAATTAAGTCAAGGTTGATTTTTTTCCCATGCACCATGAAATCTTCATTTAGATCCCTCTGATCTAAGGTTGTTTCTTTTGCATGTAGACGAAGAGAAATCTCCACTACAGTTTTGGCGACCCCACTGGATCGATCCTATTAGATATTTGGTTTTGTAGGTTTATTATTTATGTTTGCTAGTTTGTTTCACTTGGGTACCATTAGCCGTCACATATCTTACCCCCTTTCGACATATCCGAACCAGTCTGTTTGTAGTTCCTTCCCCCCAACACTAACCGACCTTTTTCCCCAAAACAATTCCAGTTTCATCCAAGTCACACCTTTTTGGCTGAAAGGCGCAGCCCAGGTCACACTTTTTTTCCCGATAAGCATGACCTAGGTCACACCTTTTTCCTAGTTAAGTGCGGCCTAAATCCAAATTGCATATCGCTCTTTGTATTCCTTCAAGAGCGACCTAGGTCACTTCTGTGACCATGTTTTGTGCCATTTGTCTCACAAAAACCCTATTATGTGTGACCTATGTTTTTAGTTATTTTTCAGTCTTGTGCGACCTTGACCACATCTATTCTATCAACAGGTGCGACCTGTCGATTTTCCAACTGTTTAAGTTATTTTAGTTCTATTCCATACCCCTTGTCTGTGTTCCTCTCCTTTCATGACTATATTTTTCCATATTTGATTGCTTACAACCCTTTGATTTTTTTTTGTGTAGTCCCCATTTGCTTGTATTTGAGCCTATCCTAGTTGATCTTGGTATTTGAGACCTCCTGTGTGTTTCCTATACCCTATAGAGTTCATAGGGTGCTTATTTACTTACATATTTTATTTCATCTAGAAGGATTAGTTTTTAATTGTTTAAAATCATTTACTTTTAGAATTGTTATTTACTTGTTAGCGTATTAGTCTCTGGTAGAGAGAGATAGGTTTTAAATATCACACTCCATTGGTACACGTGTCTCACTTCTTAATCTCAACGCTTGGTCCATGACCCCAAGTAGAGCTTAAAATTAACCTTAACTCAAGAAACATTGTAACCTCACTTGAGGCCCAAAACAATATTGTAGTTAGGTTAGGACACTGGGGATATGCATCCCTAAAACCCCCCTTTGTCACTTATGTTTGAGACAAAGTTGTTGGATTCTCGAGAACCAAAATCATCTAGTATTTGTTGGCATTATCGCCAGCAGTTTATCAGGGGCCTCCCACTTTACAGGGGTAAGCCATAACGAAGGGATTCCAGAAGTATGGGTAGAATACCGCACTCCACTCTGTAGAAAAGGACATCTCTTCATAGTCCTCCTCGTGCATGCTAGCGCCCATACCAAGTGTTTAGGAAAAAAGGAATGAAGTTCCATAAAACCATCCCGAATGTGTCATGAATGAGGTAGCCTTGTTTCCAGTATCTTAGGGATATTTTACCCAAGGTCACTCTCAGAAGTGGGATTCTCTTAGACTTTTTTTCTTCCATTTTGTATTGTTTGACTGTGGATTTCATCACCCGATAGAGAATACGATTTGTGAGGGGATTCCATCCTATAGCTAGGAGATTGCTTCCACTTATACCCCATAGGTCAGTGCATCATTTTCTTTATAGGTAGTGATGCTTGTTGGATTTCTCGTCTCTTTTGTTTTAGACTCACATGTTGTGACACAATGGTGCAATTTGGTTTTAGAGATTTATTTTTGTCATATGTGCCACCATTTATCATATCTCCTTCTGCACACTCAGCTGCAATTGGATTTTTTAGCTTGAATTTTCCACCCCTGAGTATTCATTCACCATATAACACACCATCAATTCATCGTTTCTCCCCCACGATAATCCCATACACTTATGGGGAATAGCACTCAGTTCAATTCCTTGAACCACCATCGTCGGATCCATATTTTGCATCATTCACCACCTTTAGAGCCATACACTACATCTGAGTTAGATTCATATTTCTTTCCATCCAAGCCTACATTATTCAATGTCCCATATAGACCCATGTATGGTGCACCACCTAACCCATTTCTATGGGGGATTATTGGTAGTGGACCTGTGAGTGCTCCACCTGTCATATCGGTTATCCCTTCTAATAGACCTACAGGTCTTGGTCCTAGTGGGACCCACATCACCGTACACACTATTGTTGGTTCACCACCCACTAGTAGTGCTAACCACTAGTACTAGCCCCACTCCATCCACCATGGTTCACACGATTCCTACATTCATGCATGGGGGCACTATCCCTTCTACCACTATTCATACTATTCACACCATTCCTCTGACTACTTCTATTGTCGGGAGTTAGCCTTACCAACCCCTATATTCTCACTGTAACTACATGACCACTCACCCCAACATTATTTTTGGCCCTCCAATATCTAGTATAAGTCCTAGTCTTACATTCATGGCGAGCATAAACCTTCCAGATTTGGAAAGGTTAACAAATGACCCTATCCGTCACAAGCCATTGTGGCCTCCCGTGCCTACCAAGATCCCTTCGAACATCCCTAATTTTGAGGGAAAGGCAAGAGACAACCCTGAGAACCATATCATGTCATTCCACTTATGGTGTTCCTCCAACAACATTGTGGACAATTCTATCCAATTGTGGCTATTCCAACTCACACTCACTGGAATTGTAACTAAATGGTACACTGAGCTGCCCCATGCCACTTATCCAGATTTTTCCTCTTTAGATTTGATGTTCCTCCAGTACTTATAGATACCCATATGTTAGGATGAGGGCATGGAAATCCTGTTATCGTGTAGGAAAAAAATTTCTATCCATATCATAGATCACATCCATGAGTGGAGTCATCACCATAGTTTTGCAAAATCTAGTTAGATGACAGTATATTCCTCTATTGGTTTCTTAAAACCTTACTCCCTCCTATCGCTAAGGATGATGCATCCGAGCACCCACAAACCGAGGAATAATCAATACTCAAAGCACAACAGTTTGACCTTATTTATGTCCAATCGGGTTACCTCTACACCATCATACATGATGCTCCTCATTTTGGCTCCTCATAGTGAGATACAACGGGGGTATCCCATGATGCTAATGAAGTCATTGGCTTTGTTACCCAACACCCCCACATGTACACGACCTCTCCTTAGATGTCACTTCACTCTAGTAATTCCCTTGGTGTTTCCCAGCATGACTATGCCCTTGAATTTTCACACACAGCGGCTCAGTCAGGAGCCACACCTTCATATGCATCTACCACACCCATTCCTCATGTTCATGGACCAAATTTCTTGGCACCTATAGCCTTTGCAGTCTCTCCAGCTGCTCTCGCCTACTACCCACCACTTGTGCAACCTACACCTTTTATGACCCCGACTCCCACTGTTCCTCAATGATAGTTCTACGCTCAGTAGAACCTCCCTAATCTACCCATTCCTAATAACCGACAAGGGAAGGGAAGAAGACAGAGAGGCAGGAGACAGGGAAGCAATAAACCTCAAGGGGGAAGTAAACAACCCAACCAAACTCCTAACAATAATGAATCCAATACCCTTGCACAGAACCCCCGGTGTCTACATAGACCTAGGAAGAACCCTCAATTATGGACTAGCCATTCATGTACCATTTGTGACATTTATGGCCACTATACACACTAGTGCTCCTAGATACATTGAGTACAACACCTATTACACAAAGTAAATCAATGTGAAACCAATGTTGCCTCTCTAGAACAACCAAACCAAGAACCACAAGGTCCGCCTCCTCTCAAAACTATTGATTATCCTTGGGTTGGCCTGCACCATCTCTCATTTTTCATCCTCGTTGAACCTTCCTCATCATCGAATCAGTTTTCTAGTGAATCAAAATATTTTATTCATGGAAGTGTCGATTCATTCAAAAATCCAATCTCGGGCCCTGATTCCTTTGACAAAGGTAAAATGGCCAATATCTCACCAAAAATCCAAGTTGACAGCTAAATGAAACCCGGGATAGTCAAGAATATCATGATCAGGGTATTTGCTGGACTTACCTCGATTTGTGTTCCACCAAGAAATTCAATCCCCTTTTGTATTGGCATGTTCAGGAGCCCTCCACTCCATCCATACTGCAAAATTTGTGTTATTTTACCCCCATTCATCATCCCGCAAGGAGGCTGAACCAGTGTTCCACTATTATTTTTTCTTTCTGTCAGCCATGATCCCAACATCACCTCTTTGGGAACATTGAACACTTCCTCCTTACTTGACTGACCATTATGGATTTTTTGTTAAGCTCCTTTCTGACTCCTTAAACAATGAAAATATTTTCGAGCAAGCTCGCTTCCTTTCACACTCATTAAATTATTTGAAAGGGCGTTTATGTGGTATCATTTATTCCTTTTCAGACTATGTAGACCAATTAAAGAAAAGGACCACCCTAGAACCTTCCAACTAGGAAAGTTTCCATATAGTATACTTTTATTCTTTCTTGGACATTGGGATCGTACTCTACGAAAAAACTCACTTATGGGTTGTATTTAAGCTCTTTTCCATCCCTCTCATAAAGAAAATATCATATAGAAAACTTGGTTCCATTCATGCTCGTAAAATTATTTGAATGAACATTCAATCAGTATAGCTTTATCCTTTTTTCGACTTAGTTGGACTACCAACGAAAATTAAGTTTATTTTCCCCTTTCAGTTGGGAGAGTTCTATGTTTCACACTTTTATCCTCTTTTAGGATTAGGAGACTACTATCCAAAAAGGAAACCCATTGGAGTCTTATTCATGTTTTTAGAATCTCTAAACATGAAAACACCATCGAGCATTTACCATCTTGGGCTCGACAAAAATCCACGAGACAATATCATACTAAGCATACTTCTATCCCTTCTTTGAGCTCCTTAAACTGATAATAAGGCCCAAATAGTGCCTCTCGGTTCCCCCCGTATTACATTTATTCTCACATTATGGCAGCATTCCTCCCATTGGGTCACTTTTGTTTAGAATACTCTACGATGATTCTTCCTTGGATCCCTTGAATATCACTTGTCTAGTTCCTTCCCTAAGTATCTCCCATTGCAGTCATCTCCCCAGTTCCAAAACTATAATTCCCTCCCCATGAGTTAGTGTCATATGCTACTAGGTTAACCCTTCCATTATACTTTGAACCAAGGAATTTTTAGTTCCATGTACTCCCATGCCCAGGTTCCCCATTCAGTGTATCAATCCCATTATTATTCCATATATTTGGTCCTCCCCCTCATGATTCTATCAAGGAAACCTCATTTCCTTGGTAATTGCAAGTATCCCTCTGTCGATGTCAACACATCTATTCCAGAGGATAGTCCTAGAGGTCCCTATATCTTGGCTGCATCCACCTCATTGATGAGTTCCTTGAGCCACTCGAAAGGAGTCCTTGGTGCCTTTTGGGTTGGTCGTGTCTCACGTGCTCGAATTCAGCTACATTATCACACCATTGAGATTTGTACATGGTATTGCTTCCTTCATTATTTGGTCGAAGACCTTGGTTGTAACCCTACTCTAGCACATTGGTGAGTCTCTTTGGAAGTCGGGACCCATACAGTTTCATGTCCTCTGTGATATTCAAGCTGCATTAGAAACAGTGTTCAAAATCCCCTTAGTATCATGCTTCTTTATATCTACAATATCAGATGTCCTTTATTGTACCTCAGATATTCTGACTCTCGGTAATTGAGTCCATGCAGTTAAGTACACACTTAGATTCAGCATAGCATTAGTTATTGTGATATTTCATATCAAGAGAATTCCATTGTTTCTATTTACCATTTCTTCAAATTAGTATTTGTATTCAGCCTCCTAGTGGGGCCACTATTATGTACTACCAATTATATGTATTGATCGGCTCCCCTTGTTTGAGCCTTGATCCCCATTTTTGTATTGAGACATTGAAACGACCATGGGTATGCCCTCCTTATCCTTATATATGTCTTATATTATATGTACCTCATCCATTTTGAGCAGTAATACAAACAAAAATCCACTGCAGTTCAATTGATGAGACTCAAACTCTCCATGGTTCTCTCTAGTTTCTCCATCATTGTCATCATTTCTCCCTTTATACTATGATTTTTGTTAGCCATACGATGAGTTGTTTCCCTCACATATTAGGGGGAAATCTGTTAGCACAAAAAAATGTCCACATAGCTCTCTATGGTCAGCACCATAATTATACATCATAATCCCATCATTATTCCGTCCATTTTGACCTTCACAATTAAATTCCCTCCAAATTGGTCCAAGTAATCATTATTCATTCCCTTATAAATATAGGGAATATGTGCATTTATTGCAACAAAACCCCCATTATCTTAAAAAATGACCAAAAATCCCTAAAATAAGAATGGGTCATAAACCATGGACCAATACCATACACACATAAAACCATGGACCAATTCCATGGGAAACAAAATCTTGGATCATCCTATAAATACGTTGTGAAGGTATCCCCACAAACACTACTTTTAGCCACACTTTTTGTCACACTTTTTGTCTATCATAATTTTTCCACGTATTTCCACATTACATTGAATACTGAGTTTACTCCATACAATCCTTTATTCCATTCCCATTGACAACCCTAGTTGGAGAAAATCAGAGAACCAAATCGTGGAATCCATTGGACCAAATCCTCAAACGGATGCAGTGGCCCATTTACAAAGGTATGAGTAGTTTTATTTGTTTTGTTAATCAAAAGAAAATCCAATGAATAGTTTGTTTATTGTTTGTTAAGTAATTCAAGGTTGAATTATTTCCCTTTCACCATGAACTCTTCCTCTAGATACCTCTTATATAAGGTTTGTTATTTTGCATGTAGCCGGAAAGAAATCTCCACTACACATAATATTATCAAATGGATATCACATCGGATGGAGTAAACCCAAAAGCATGAGATGCATTGATATAACCTCTTTTTATCTCATTGGAGAAACGCATATTATCTACACAATCCCAGTAGGTTCACACCCATGCTCAAGTTATATGTTGTTATTTCATCCAGTAACACCAATTAGATACTATAGGAAGGTTGGGATAACATAAATTCTGCATGGCTCTTATGAATTGAGATACACTTGTTTTGCAATAGCCATTACAATAGGAATCTAGGCCTATAGTAACTATAGATTATATGTGCATATTTTTTGAAAAGGTGGGTTCCCTATCCTAGTTTTTACTACATGTATAAGGTTTGGTTCGAAGATGAATAAATGGGTAACCAACTAAGCTAGTTCATAAAGTACCATCTGCATTATCTTGGCTCGATTATTCATCAATTACTTAGTACAAATGCACATCTATGTCATTGGGTAGTAGCTAATCATTTCAAAGTTTAAATCTAAGTTTCACAAAATTTAATTTCCATAGCTGATTCAGACAAGACACTGATTTGTTCATCAAACGCTTATCATTACATAAGATCTCCCATTCTAACAATATAGTCATGGATTTGAACAATAAAAATTTATTATCTCTCACAATCCAGCCCTAGAAGATGCATCTAGCAGATGATAATTCAAGTTTTTGGTATATGGTGTATTCTTTGCATGTGTGTGTGGGAGGCGCAGCTATCGGTGATGCACCCGATGATCCCTATCGGTACCTTCACACAAACAACCATTATGTTGTTTCCAATGTCGAAAATGGTCGTTAGGCCATTTCTGACCAGAGTGCAACAAACCCGAATTTTTGAGTTATTTTTTGGATATTTTGGAGAATTTTCTAAAAATATGTAATTTAATCTCGGCTAAGGGATTGGGGTCTATTTTCTAATATGGGTTAACGAATTAGGGTATTTGTGGCTATGGTATACCTATATTATATTGTGAGTTATTCGTAATGATAATGGGAAAATAGGAGGTGTGGCTCCAAGGTTTGTTGGTTTTCCCGATTAAGGGTTTCCAGAGTAAATCTGTATGTTTTATGTGTGAATGTTGTGGGGTAATAATTATTTTTCTTTAAATAATCTGTATGCTTTTCTTCTTTGCATAGGTTTAAAACTTACATTAAGGTTCCTTAATGTATCCCTCACTTTGTGGTATTAGTAGTGACATGAATTTTGTAGTTTCATTTAAGGGTTTTCAATGTCACTTTCACATATATTGATATGATCCCAGGGTGAGAATGAAAACAATTTGAAACTTACTTAAGAAAAAGGGATCAATATAGAAGGACCATTCTATTGAACTAATTTTTTACTAAACGGTTCGGATCCATGTCTGCAAGTTAATCCTCATAATGTGCCATTAGTCTTTATCATATCCATATAATATGTATAACAAAAGTAGTGTGTACAATGAAAAAGAAAGACCATACAATACACAGTTGAGAGATGTGTTGATAATGGAGTTCGTGAACCTTGGGATATGTCTCTGGATATGATTGAAATGAAAATCTATTTATCCCTTCTTGTAATAGATGTTGGGACCTTCTCACTAGTGTTTACATCAAAAAGTAACTTCTCCTAAAGAAGTTGCTTCACACCAATGAACCTAATCCAGAAATTAGAAGGATGGAGTTCTCCCAATGTAATATATCCACGCTCTCTCAGAATCTTCTATGAGCTTTGAGCCTCAATTAAGCCTGCATTCTCCAGAATTATCATCAAGCATGATGGCCTCTAACATCGCCTCAAAGGGATCTCTCAAATCACCTCAAACAACAAAGGTAAGAGAGTGATCACACTCATAACATGGCTCTGAAAACATGATGGAGCTCGCACAACAAAATACTCCAATAAGATTCTCTCACCAAAATGGACCCAAACGAATGCCCCCTTATGCTGCAAATACTTGGGTTTTATATAGCTTGATTTACCCCCATGGGTCTCAATTTTATCCCATTCGTTGGGATCCAGACAATTTGCTTACAACCTATTTTATAAAAGGGTATGTTGGTTACAACTTAATTTATCTTTTTATAACCATATGCCATATTTTCCATGTTGGCATTCACAAGTTGTTTGGTAGTTTCATAAAAGGTTACAACCATATTTTTAACAATCCACCACTACCCAGATGGGATCTTGTATAGTATATTGTCATGTCACATGGTGGGACTAATTTTTAACACATCGATTTGTATTTAATGTAACAATACAATATAGTTACCAACCCGTGGGGTATGATACACATGGGTCTCAATTTTGTTGGAATATAATAAACCCACTCATAAAATAATTAATCATTATTTGATTAATTTCCTACCCACTAGCTTAGATAGTGGCATCCAATTTCACCTTAGAGTCAACACTTGCCATCTATATCCTAGGAATGATTTATTTCTGATTCTGGGTTGATCTTGACCACTTTATGGCCATCCAGAATTGGTAACTGCGCTTTACAATAGATTCTGCTTTATTATGCTTTATCTGCTTTATCCTTCTTTTTTGTGGATAAGGTAAAGCTAGTCAACTAGGAAACTAGAAGCTTTTGTCGCCAACCCATCCTCTATTATTTATCTCCATATTCTAGGATTAGCAAGTCTTTCCTTCACTCACCATCACTCACACATGCTATTTCAAATTCGTGAGGTTCTTGGCATATTGGGAAAGTGCTTTAGCCAACTATGGGGTTTATCATAATTAGTAAGCCTGCTTTATGAGCTAGCTTGAGTTGTTTTCTAGCAACTCCTTTTTCCTTTATAAGGATGTATTACCTATGTAATAATATCAATTATCATTTATTGATCATTCATTAATGTGTGTTCATTAATTCTTCTTCTTCTCTCCTTATGCTAATTCTCCACAATTCTTTGTGAGGTTAATTGTGTGCCTAGATCCTTAGCTTGTTTATGAAATTCCTTATGCCGTCAAGGATTTAGAATTTTTGCATGGTATCCGAGCTAAGGATATCAAATATCTACATGATCTCAGATCTTTGAGAGTTCATTAATTAATCCTCCTTTTTAGATTTGGAGGTTTATTTTGCAGGTTCAACTTCGAATGGATTCAAGAGTATCAGTTCCTCTTCTTTCTACATTCACAAGCTATTCAGAGTGGAGATTGAATATGATTTCATATCTAAAGAGACAAGGTCTCTATGAGATATCTATTGGAGCTGGTGAAGAGTCTTATGAAGAGCAAAGTGACTAGTTGAATGACTGTGATAGAGAAATTGGAGCTATTTGTATAGATATCTCTCCAAGCATGCGCTACCTTATTGATTCTGTTGAATACCCAAAGGATCTTTGGACAACATTGGATAGAGTTTTGGGAAAGGACAATGAGGATCCTTCTAGATATGTGGAGAGTGCATCTAGCTCCTCAATGATTTCTCTCTCTCAAGATATCTCGGCCTCTATAGTCTCTGATGAAGTTGATCATGAAGAATAAGTTTCTCATACAGTTCTTGTTGCTACTACTCTCTTTGATTCGAATGCTTCCTCTTTCAATCAAGAAGAAAATATTGAAGAGCCATCTTTTTCTTTGTCTCTTGAATTAGAAGATCTTGATTCATATTCTTATGATGTTGTTGATGAAAAAGAAGTGACTAATGGAGATGCTATTAATATTTATGATTTACTCACACATTCAGTGTTCTCTATGTCTTTTATCATGGATTCTAAGATCCATATGCCAGACCTATCACACTTTGTGCATGCCTCTCTTCTTGATGGTGCGCAACCCAATGAATTCCAGGATGTTTCCTTAGCCAAATCAAGTCCTTTTAGTGTCTTACCACTTACCATACTTGACCCCATGTGCTTCTGCAGCTCCTCCTTTGTCCTTGGCACTCATTCTTAGAGCCTCCTTGAATATTTTGAACATCACTATCTTTCCTCCTTACATTCTTCTACCACAGAGGATTGTTTACTAGTCTATTCCCATGAGTCTACTATTGTGCTTATATGTGATCTCTTGGATTATTTGGAAGCTAGATCAACCCATGGATCCCACTCTTTTATCCTATGCCTTCTCTATGTTCCTACAAGATCACTTTCACACATCCTCACTGTGTAAATGAAGGTGGAGACATTATACATTCGCTTGGACAGTTATTTCACCTATCTAGAGCTCATTTCATCTCTACTGGTTCGAAGTTGAAGTCATCTCATCATCTTGGAGCTGATTACAAGTCTCAATATCCTTTAGTATTGCCTTCACATCATTGGATCTTAGTCGTTCTACATGGTCCTAGTTTCCATCCTGCAGTTGTCCTTGATCCAGGTGAGCAGATTTATCTTCTTCCCAATAAGAAGATTCCTCCAGACATCAGCATTTATTTTGGAGAAGCAGCAACACCAGTAATTCAGCATTTTTGGTATTGCTTTTCATGTCCTTTCTTGAGGGAGGATTTTCCCCTTGAGGTTTTTCCTCTTTCCTCATTTCTTTGGACAAGATAAATTGTAAAAGGGTGACCATAGCTTTGTTGTTGGGCCCTATATGCATATATATTTCTTATTAGTTCAGGGATATCATGATAAATTCAGGCTTAAAGGGGGGTGTTGGAATATAATAAACCCACTCATAAAATAATTAATCATTATTTGATTAATTTCCTACCCACTAGCTTAGATAGCTAGCACCCACTTGCACCTTAGAGTCAACACTTTCCATCTATATCCTAGGAATGATTTATTTCTTATTCTGGGTTGATCTTGACCACTTTATGGCCATCTAGATTTGGTAACTGCGCTTTACATCAGATTCTGCTTTATCCTTCTTTTTGTGGATAAGGTAAAGCTAGTCAACTAGGAAACTGGCAGCTTTTGTTGCCAACCCATCGTCCATCATTTTCTCTCCATATTCTAGGATTATCAAGTCTTTCCTTCACTCATCATCACTCACACATGCTATTTCTAATTCGTGAGGTGCTTGGTAGATTGGGAAAGTGCTTTAGCCAACTATGGGGTTTATCATAATTAGTAAGCCTACTTTATGAGCTAGCTTGAGTTGTCTTCTAGCATCTCCCTTTTCCTTTATAAGGATGTATTACCTATGCAATAATATCAATTATCATTTATTGATCATTCATTAATTCGTATTCTTCTCTCCTTATGTTGATTCTCTACAATTCTCTGTGAGGTTAATTTTGTGCCTAGATCCTTAGCTTGTTTATGAAATTCCTTATGCCATCAAGGCTTTAGAATTTCTACAAATTTTAGCCCATTCGTTGCGATCCCAACATTTTTTTTACAACCTATTTTATAAAAGGTATGTTGGTTACAACTTAATTTATCTTTTTACAGCCATATGACATATTTTCCACGTTGGAATTCACAAGTTGTTTGGTGGTTTCATAAAAGGTTACAACCATATTTTACAATCCACCACTACCCAGATGGGATCTCATATAGCATATTTTCATGTCACATGGTATTATCATCCAAATTGGCGCTTCTCCGTCTAAGTGCCGACATTCCTCATGTTGGTACACAAAAGGATAATTTGGATTGAAGTGGACTAAACACTATAGATGGGCATGACCTTTGATGCATTTTCCTCAGACCAGCCTTGTATATTTTTATTATGGATTTTGGGTTGCATACGTGACTATGTACATTGCAACTCATGTGTCATACGCGAGTTTCCTATATTAATACCCGCGTATAACTTAATTCGACATTAAAAATATAATTTGAGATTAGATGAGAATAGTTGGCGCCTAATCCATAAATATCCCAACCATCTCAACCATCCCAACCTTCGAAACCACTATATTTCCCAAAGTATAAATAGAGGCCTTGGGGTGGGGGCTAATAAAATCAATTTTGGAGAGCAAAGTTATGTTGGTGGTATATCTTCAGATTCTTGGAGCAGCAGAACTCAGATTCCTTTGGTTGCAGAGGAGTCCTTGTGTCAGAAGCTGGGTTGTACTCTCATCTTGTTCACCACTTGTTAATAAAGAGAATTCTTCTTCCAATATTGTATTGAGTTTATTTCATGTATATTGGCTTAATGAATATGTGTAATTATGTTATATATATTCTTTTCATATAACCTCTAATATACATATGCATGAGATATTACTTGAAGGATTTTCTCTTTGCAGGTGGAGAAGTACATCCTTAGAAGCTTTGGAGAGAAGTGGAGCGAGAGAAGATCAAGCTTGGATCAACCGTCGTTAATCGGGTAAGTCAAGATTTTCTTCCTATTCTCTTTCCATTTCCTGTAAAAAGATGATTTTCTGGAAGTTAGTAGTAAGTTGGTAACCCCAGACCCTAGGTTACAAGGGTGATTTATCTTGAACAACAAAACTGGTGACTCCACTCGGGACCCCAGCCTATTGTGGGTTTATCATGTAGGTTCCTGACCAGTATTTGCTCTGATTCTGAGTGTGGTTTCTTTATCCTGCTTTTGATTTGCAGTATAGTATGTCCAGAGACCTTTTTATATTTTTTCTTTGAAATTTTTTTGTTGTATATGCAGGTTGTTGTTATACACAATCGCGTATACAAACTTGTACACGCAGGTTTCTCTATGTGACAGTCGCGTATGGTACGCGATTTTATCTATAATACAGTCTCGTATATCCTGTAGCAACATAAATTTTTTGGTAGGGTTTGCTTGTCCCTGTCTTGGCTGAATTTTTGTCTGCTTAGGGATCTTCTGTTGTTGGCATAATTCTGTAAGTACAAAGACCTGTATGCCATACTTTTTGCTTGTTTTTAATCCTTTGGGTTTGCTTTGTTTGAATCTTCTAATGACTTGAAGTTGGTCCTCCCGCTTGGCCTATGAGTTCATTGATATGAATCTGAGTCAGTGATCAGGGCTTTAGATGCCTTATTCTCTATACTGCTTTGTGTAGTGTCAGTTAGCCACTTGTTCTTTAGTAAATCTAGTGGATTTTGTTCATTAGTTTTCCAAGTCAGGGTTTTTACCAAGTTTCTTTCTTGTTTGTTTGAAGTTTGGTCATTGTACGTCCTCTATACTTGATTTTTCTTTTGATATGTTGTAATCATTCAAACTTGCTCAAAAATTTCCATTTAGATGCATAGTAATTTTTGAAGAATTTGAAAGAGTGAAAGAAAAAACATTTCATGCTTTTGCATATAGTTGCACTTAGTAGTTTTCTTTTCAGTATTTTCAAATAAAATTTCAAAAATTATAAAAACTACTAGTTTTTTTTTTCGACACTTAGTTTTATTTTCATTATCTTACATTTACAAAAAGAAAAGAATTTTGGTTTAAGTAATTGTATTTGGCTTTGGAAGTTGCTTTATACATCATTTTTACTTTTCTTATTGAATCTATAACATCATAGTCCTTCACGCCACTTACCTTCTGACTAAGAACAACCCTTAAAATAAACGATATAATTTAAAATATATTAGTAAGTTTTATTTTATAGGGTCATACACCAACTAGCTTAGGCTAGACTTGTGGGATATGGAGTTTAAACTCCCCACAAGTGCTTAAATTCAGACATAGTTGGCCAATCGATAAGTAAACCCTTTCCTATGTTGGTTGTATCTGGGAAGCTCCTCTCAAATGGGAGTTAAGCACAAGGTCGTGTGGAGGCTTGGACTGAGGAGATAACCCTATGATTCCTTGTCAAAGCGTAGACCAAGGTTTTTTCGTGTCTGGGGATTCTATCCTAAACAGAGTTTTGGGCTTTTCTACCCTGCCCATGCGTACGAACTAGGCTTGAGACTGTACCCCCAAACTATCAATATAGTTAAGGTAGCCTATAGTCTCTCAGACATCTAGGGTTCATACACAGGTACACCAAAAGGCTATTTCTGGTTGACCTTGGATAGCTTGGAAGGTAACCCTTATAGAAAGTGTGGGAGGGCGGTGGGTGATTCCTCCGTTTGTGCCTAAGGACAGATTCAAGGATGCCAAGTAACTGTCTCTTAGCTTTCTTCTATAAAACATATCTTATACCCCTTGTGATTGTTGAAGACTTTAGGAAATTTTGTAGTGATTTCTCTATGGTTTGTTTGTGTTTAGCCAACCTTAGGGTGTGAAGAGTCAAATTTTCAATCGTGGAGGACCAACCTTTCAGAAGTTCAAGAAGGTTGCAAAACCTTCCTCCGCTCACTGTAGTGGAGCCTCCACCGCCCCCTCAAAGGCAGAGATTAGACACAGACAGTTCTTTCGAACCTGTAGGAATTAGTGAAGTTCTGGGTGAACCAAAACTTAGGAAAAACATGGTTGATACAACCCCAATAGAGATAGAGGATTGTAGGCTAACAAGTTTGTGAGAAACTTTAATTCACCTCTTACTGACCTAAACGATCCAGTGATCTTCCAGGTTCGTCCTTTCAATTCACCTGTGGTTGGTGTTCCTGTGGGCAGGCTAATGTCTAGTGCAAGAAAAATTTCTTCTACCTCCACCTCAGCCACTCTGGCTGAAGGGGTACCACCTCCCCCAATGGGTGCCCCTAGAGAAAACATACCTACTACTCCCTTAACTCCAGCTAGTTGGGTGGTCCAACCATCGGCTTCAACAAATGTAGTAGGCACTTCTTGTGGGGTGGTCACTGGGATCCCTAGTGTACCTCCTCTTTCAGCTTCTTTTGCACACACCGCCCAGAGTGGTCCAGTGGGATCCTCTTCATTTGTCCAAGTTTTTCCTTGGAATGGGAGGCACATTCCCCCATCCACTCCATATGTAGGTCCCACACCTACATATGTAGGGGTGTAGTTTGGAAACACTAACCCTTATGGTCAAGGTTTTCAAATGTCGATTTTGGCTCCTTTCACAAGCTCTCCCTTCTCGCTTTTTAGTGGAAGGATACCTGCTCCTGTTTTCCAAACTTTAGTTTCATCTGGAGCAGATCAAACCTCATACACTACACCACATATGAACAATCCACTAGATTATGGGTGGAATCCTTTCCAAAGTGGCCTGAATACCTCACAACCGGTAGCTGGGGGTAAACTCGCCTTTACTTTTGGGAACCAGGGGGCAAGTCCTTCTACTTCCCAAGCTCATACTTTTCAGGCTCCGGTCAGACCCAAACTTCCATTCCTGGCAACTTTGAACTTTCCATACTTGGCCAAGTTAATGAATGACCCGGTGAAACATGATGCCACCTGGCCACCTGTCCCTACCAAACTGCCCTTGGATATTCCAAAATTTGAAGGAAAAGTTGGTGAAGACCCAGGGGCCCATATCACCACTTTTCACTTCTGGTTCTCTTCCAACTCACTAAATGATGACATCGTTCAGTTGAGATTATTCCAGAGAACTCTTACTAGTGCCACAGCAAAGTGGTACATTGAACTGCCCTCTATTGCGTTTGATAGTTTTTGGGACTTAGCTGACGTGTTCCTTAACCATTTCTAGATTCTTGTCCGATATGATGTCGACACAGATTTATTGTCCTCTTTTTGGTAGGACAAATCCACTCACATTTCAGATCATAACCAAGAGTGGCGAAGGTGGAAAAGGTTCATTAAGGCCACTATCCCTCCCGAGTTTTTGTTAGAATGGTTCCTTAAATCCTTATTCTCATATATATCTAAGGATGTATCCACCTTGGGAATAAATAATGAGGAAGAGGCTCTCCTCAGGGCCCAGTAGTTAGATTTGATATATTCTCAGTCTAGGATTCAGTATGAAATCATCCCTGAAGCACCGAGACCAACCCATAGCATCGAAAACCTCCTAGACCCCATGCCGATGGTGTGGTTGGTTAAATGAAATCTCCCACTGTAGAATCTTTGGCAAAACAAATCCATGATTTTTATGTCAAACAATATATGGTGGAGGTAGCAAATGCTACCCCCTCACCCAAGAATGCAAATGTTTTTTGCACAATCCTCCCAAAAGGGAAATCAGCATCCTGGTGGGAAAAATCCTAGACCCCATGCGGATGGTGTGGTTGGTTCAGTGAAATCTCCCACTATAGAATATTTGGCCAAACAACTCCATGAGTTGTCCACCAAACAATCTACAGTGGATGCAGCAAAGGATGCACCCTCACCCTAGAATGCAAATGTTTTTGCACAATCCTCCCAAAAGGGCAATCAGCAGCCCGGTGGGAAAAAGAAAAAGGGGAAGAAAGGTGAGGGAAACCAAAACAAGCCAAAACCCACAAACAATGCTGATGGGGGGAAAAAAGAGAAGAAGAAGGTGAAATTTCCATGTAAGTTGTGCCAGGAAGATCACCTGACCCATCAATGTCCCCTTATTGACTAAGTTTGGAATTTGCTCAAAGGCCAACAATCGGCTGTCCTGAAGGATCCTTTTCCCCAGGGAATAATTATGCTTCAGCTTCAAATGTAGTAGAGGGCACCCCAAATACTACTGACCCAAATTTTATCAACATGGTTTGATCCCAGACTTTACTCCAGACTAGGAACAAGAACTATGAGATTGAGGCTCCAGAGAAGGGTAAGTCTATAGGTGAAACTTCTAACCCTCTCACAATTGAAAACCCTACCAAAACTATGCCCAAGATACTAAAGGGTGTCTCTAAGAAAACTTTGCACAATCCTAATGCTAGGGATGCATCCAACTACTCTGTAGTGGAATATTTATCCCAAACCCCTTGTGCGACGTCGACTTTAGAGGTGTTACAGAGTTGTCCCACCCAACGAGATGCACCCTTAGTAGCCTTAGGTAGTATGGATTCATCAAGCCTCATGGAAAAATTTAATTTGTTTGATGTCAAAATTCGCCTACCTTATCATGTGGCCTTATCGATAGATGTCATCCATGGCAGAAAAACCATTGGAAGGGTAGTTGTCGATGAGGGAGCTTCCACATGTGTCATGTCCTTGTCTTGCTGGATGGCTCTTGGATCTCTAGAGCTATTTCCATCGAACGCCCTACTTACTACTTTCAATGGAAGGCCATTTCGTCCACATGGTATCCTACTAGATTTCGAAATAAAGTTGGTAGGGAAGGCACTGTCTGTTGTGGTAGAGGTGATTGATGCACCATTGGATTATAACTTGATCTTGGGGAGAAGTTGGACTTATTCCATGTCTGCTATTATGCCGGTCGTTCTTTGGGTAGTAGTGTTTTCGTACAAAGGGAAGTTGATTGTTGTAGACCAACTCAGTTTTACTCGAAAGGGCCGCATGGAAAATAATGAGTCCACCATGCCATTGTTTGATCAGGTTAAACCTGCTTCAGAGAGCTTAGGGGATGGAATGTATGCATCATTGATGGGCACATTCGATTTTCCAGCTCCGATTAATTATTTAGGTTCTACTAGTGTATGGAATTCTATTGCAACGGTTGTCGATAGAACAGATCCTTGGGTTCTTCCTTCCCGCCATGAACCTGAAGTACCTTTATCGGTAGTAGAAGTAGCTTATCAAGCTATCATTCATACCATTGTCGATCCTATTTCAGTCTCTCTCACAGTCTCAGAGGAGCCGAAAGAAGCCTATCTGCCTGCTTGGGTATAGAACTCTTTGCATACTAAAGATTGCTTAGATATGGTTTTGCCATCAAACGAAGCCATTCTAGAAGCTATGTGTGGAAGAGATAAGATCTGTGAAGATCTTCACCATCGATCCTATTTTCTTCTAGAGTTAAGCAGGATTGAAAATCAAGAGTTCCATATGAGACTGGCAGGTGATGCTGATACACCCATTAATCCCTTACCTAGGGAAGGAATATTTCCTGAGGGGAATATGGCAAACATTTTTGTTACTATTCCTATCAACATCTCTGCAAACCCAAACATTGTGGAAAATGTACATATTGGTGCAAACTGCTCTCTGGAGGAGATTGCTATCTATACAACCTTGTTTAAGGAATTCTGAGACATGTTTGCCTGGTCATATGAGGAGATGCCAGGAATAGATCCATCGATAGTTAAACATGAAATACGAACATATCCTGATGCCAAACTAGTTCAACAAAAACTTAGACCTGTCAACCTGCGTAAAGCGACAGTTGTTAAGGCTGAAGTTGAAAAACTGTTGAAAGCCAGTTTCATTTACCCGTTGGCTTTGACAGAATGGGTATCCAACCCCATTCATGTCGACAAAAATCAATGGACAATACACGTTTGTACTGACTTTCACGATCTAAACAAATCTTGTCTAAAAGATAATTACCCCACACGATTCATAGATCAAATCATTGATTCTTGTGCCGGGAGTGAAGTCTTTTCATTTATGGATGGTTTCTATAGGTATAATAAAATTCAAATTAAATCGGAAGACCAACATAAAACAAATTTCATCTGTCCTTGGGGTACATTTGCGTACAAGAAAATGCCTTTTGGATTGAAAAATGCAGGGGCTACCTTTCAACGGGCAATGAATTTTTCCTTTCATGACATTAAGTCTATTGTCGAAACCTACCTTGATGATCTGCCGGCACATTCTCGTAAGAGGATCAATCACCCAAATCACTTGCATTTAATCTTCGAATGATGTAGATACTAAAAAATTCACTTGAATCCCCACAAGTGCGTCTTCTATGTCGAGTCGGGTAGAAAGTTGAGGCCATAGTAAATTTGCCTCCTCCTCATTCCATCAGGCAGCTTCAAAGCCTACAAGGGAAGTCCAACTTCCTTAGACGTTTTATCGTAAATTATGCCAATATCACTAAATGTTTCATGCACCTATTGAAGAAGGACACCCCATTTGTATGGGATGAAATCACACAACTTGTGTTCAAGGCATTAAAGAAAGCTTTGTTGTCGACACCATTACTGCGCCCGCCAGATTACTCTCATGGTTTGATATTGTATCTGGCTACATCTGAGTCGACCATAGGGGTATTACTAGTCCAAGAGGATGACAAGCTCCAAGAGCATGCCATCTACTATCTTAGTCATGCTTTAGCTGGCCTTAAACTTAGGTATTCCCACGTCAAGAAGTTGGCATTAGCAGCTATGTATATTGTTCAGAGGTTGCATCCCTACATGTTACTGAGGACCACGATGATAGTGGCAGATGTTAATCCTTTCCAATATGTTTTTTCCCAATGGATAGTCTGAGGCAAATCAAACAAATGGATAGTCATTGTCCAGGAGTTTGACTTAGATTTCCAATCTGCCAAATCCAAAAAATCCTTAGTTTTTGTAGAGCTCATCGCTGAATTTCTGGTTGAGGAAGATGTAGCCATTGAAGAAGACTCATTCCTATATGAGCACATCTTTTTTATTTCCACCTCTAACCCTTATTACAGAGATATACTTGTCTATCTCTAGACTCTGAAGTTCCCTACAACATTTTCGTGGAAAGAAAGGCTCAAACTACACTTACATGCAAAAAACTACCTCATTATTAAGATACTTTATATCGTAGGGGGTAGATTATGTTTTGTGTCGATGTCTTACCCATGAAGAGGCAGAGACTGTCCTAAATGATTCCCATAGTGGAGCATGTGGGGGTCATTTATCTGGGTTAGAAACGGCCTAGAAGATCTTACGTGTCGGTTATTTCTAGCCCACGATCTTTAAATATTGTGTGGAAGCCGTAAAGCGCTGTCATCCTTGTCAACTTTACACTAGAAAGATGCGATTGCATCTTGCTCCGTTATTTCTCATCATCTCAGTAGGCTGCTTCACAAAGTGGGGGATATATACTTGATTTGCAACCCATTCTTAGCTAGGGGGCACAAATACATCATTGTCGCTGTAGATTACTTCACGAAGTGGGCAGAGGCAATGCCCACCTATAAGGATGACGAGGAAATCGCATATTTTTTCATCTTTAACCAAATTATCGCACGGTTCGGTATTCCTAAAGAGATTGTCACTGACCACAGAAGTCACTTCCAAAATAAAATCATGACTGAATTGACCACTATGCTACGGTTTAAACAAGAACATTTGTCTTCTTTCTACCCGCAAGTGAATGGTCAAGTCGAGGCTGTAAATAAAACCTTGATGATTATTCTCAACTGCACTATTAATGCATCCCAGTACAATTGGAACATCATGCTATATCCTGCACTTTGGGCTTATTGAACCAATGTGAAAACTACCACAGGGTTTTCTCCTTTCCAACTCGTTCACGGAGTGGAAGCAGTAACCCCAGTTGAATTCCAAATCCCATATTTAAATATTTCTATTCATGTGCTACATGATTAGACTGAGCTGGAAGAAATTTTGTTACACTTAGAACATCTAGATGAACAGGGTAGAGATGCGCTGACATCAAACGAAGCTCATAAAAATAGGGTAAAAAATCAGTACGATAAATCGGTCAAACCTAGGATTTTTTCTGAAGGGGAGCTTGTCTTGCTTTGGGATCAAGACAAAGAATCCCTGGGGGTAGGGAAATTTAGGTCTATGTGGTTAGGACCTTATGTTGTGTCAAAATTTTTGAAGAAAGGTTCGTATGAATTAACTAATTTCGAAGGAAATAAGCTTCCTGAGCCTAGAAATGGGCTCTACCTCAAAAAGTACTATGCTTAGGCTTAGCACTTTTTTGTATTTTTAGTGTATGTAACTTTATGTATAATAGTTCACTGGTTTGTGTTCTTATATTATCTATTGGTTGTTACATATGTCTTCAGAGTGGTTCGTAGGTTTTGAAGATGGCGCTAATCACCACACTTGCAACCTGGCTTCAGCCGCATGGGTTATTTACTCACCCTCAGGACAACTAGTTGCCTTTGGAGGTGCTTGTCTAGGTCCTTCTACCAATAATGTGGCCGAGTACAGGGTCGTCATTGAATTTTTATGGGATTCCTTTTCACGAGGCATTACCCAACTAGAAGTCAGGCTTGACTCTCAACTAGTAGTTTCCCAGCTCAATCGAGCTTATCATGTGTGAAACCCTATTCTACTACATCAGTTTATGCAAGTATAGTTATTGGAAAGAAATTTTCATTTTATTACATTTAACCATATTCCAAGAAATCAAAATTTATTAACTGATGCATATGCGAATTATATCTTGGATTGGCATTTAACACATATTTCATAAAATTTACAACAGACACATTGAAAAACACATGTAAATAAACTGGCAATATATGTGTGTGTGTGTGTGTGTGTGTGTGAATATCTGTCCATATAGATAGGTCGAGTTTGATCCTCATATCCAATCATAACTGTATAATATACAAAAAATATATACAAAATCTGGGTCGCAATCCGTAAAATTTCTCCTAAGTCTAAGCTTGACCGCCCTAGTCATCCTGAACACCTTGAGCATCCTGGTCTTCCTACTCTCAGGCTTCTTCATCCTCTTCAGTTGTAGTAGCCTCTATGTAAACAAGTACTACTTTGGCTACCCTTCTCATAAGGCGTATCCGGATAGGTGGGATACCAACCACTAACTCCTGCATAACGGCAGGGATTTGCTCAATACGTAAAGTAGGTACTCTTTGGGTAAGCCTGGCCAACTTCCCCTCAAAGAACCCTAATCAAACCGTGATCCTCTCCTGCCACTAGTCGCACATACATACGAGGATGCCCAACAGGGAGAACTGGTCCAATGTCTGCATTTTTAAACATTTAAAAGATTAAAACTCTTATACATATGTATATATCTTTATGACTAAAATTCATAAAAATTAAAAAACTTGAAAAACCAAAATACTTGATGCTCCCCATGCTCCTCCAAGAGGGAGGACAAGGTCATTGTCACCCAAGAAATCCAACCCAACATATGAAAACTGCTCCAGTGCTGGTAGTTGTTGCTCCCACCATAGGTAGAAGTCATCATCGTACACACTCTGAACCGATCCATCGCCACCCTGGTGGAGGAACATTTCTCCCCATTTACTCAGCCTAGGCTGACGGGGAGAGGAAACCAGTAGAGGTACTGCAGGACTAAGAGCGGACACTCTCTTAAATAAAAAGGCCACCAATATTCTAGAATAACCGAAGTTTTTCCATCTGCCTCTCTTGCAGTCAGTGAGTTGCTTCTTCATTATCGGGATTACTCCTGAGCACCAGTCATATAAGGCTCCCTGTAGACATTCCACCGTAGTTCTCATCTGGTTTCGAGTTGCAAGATGAAGTGATGATGATCATGCAACCCTCACTATCGTGCTTACCAACACTTGTAATGGAAAGTTGTGAATATGAACAATAGGGATGCAAGCACCCCTTTTCTGAGTACCAAGCGAATAGTAAGTTTCAATATAGTTCTGAACACTTAGAAGGTCACCGCCCCTACCGGTACCTTCCAAGTTGACAGGAGTCCCCCGTCATGACAAACCGGATATGAAATATATGTCCTCCAGTGTATCTCTAGAATATCACCTTGTAAGTCAAATGCACCTAGATCATGATCCCAGTTGTTTATCAAAAACTCCAATAAGCAGACATTTGATCGCATAGGTGAGGTACAAAATAATTTAAGCAACCCACTTTGCCACAATGCATGCACCATGGGGGCACTTTGAAGAGCATCTTGGTCCATGTCTTCATGCTCCCTCTCCCTCCACTCCAACACCATGTTTCAGCTTGTTAACAAGACCATTATCAAACATTAAATTCATGCAAAAACTTTTGATTTTGGCCCTAGATAGCATTTTTATATATCGCACAGTATATGCGACTATCCTTTGGACATGTCGCGTATCATACGCAAGTTTCTTTCGAGCAAGCCACATATAAAACGCGTATACGCGACTGTTTACATAGCATACCCACGTATACAGTGTGAGTGCCTTTAAATTCGTTGACAACATCAAAATTTTCATAAAATAAAAAAAATTCTTGGATGAAATGAAAGAGCATAGAGAGTAGATTTACCTAGAACTTGTGGTTTTGAAATTTTTCCAACAGTTTGACCACAACGAGCAATTGAAAGTAGAGGTAAAACTTGTCTATATTGGGTAAAAATGCCAAATGGTGAATTTGATTTCTATTTTTTCGCTATTTATAGAAATTATTTCAAAAGTGGGTTTTTTAACCTATAGTTTGTAATTTTTATTAAAATCAAACAAATGCCATGTCATGTTTACCTAATGAAGCAAGTCCAAGGATATTCAAAGTCATTTTTCACTCATATAGGGTAGGATTTTGATCATTTATATGCATTTTTTGCATTTATACTTAATCCGCTTTACCCCTAGGATTACTACTTTGACCATGGACTATGGTATTCAACCATTAGTACCTTGTCTATATCATTTTTCTTCCATGGATAGGGCTTTCCTAACATGAGTAACCTAGCTTATAACACATTTATTGTCTTTTGGTACTCATTCCGCATTTGTTGTAGGTTCCGGGGAGCCTTCTTAGCTATTTTTCACACCAAATTGAGCCTCATTTTTTGTCTGTTTTTACAAGCTATCCCCTTTATAAGGCTCCCCACCCTTATGGATTTTCTTTAGGCCCAGGTATAAATCCTCAAAATAGACTTGAATTTTGAGTAAACTTGTTCATTCGGGCTCGTTAAAAATATGTGAATGGGAATCCACATTGGTGGTAGGTTATCTCTCTCTCGGACCATGTGGAATAATACAAGAAAGGATCACTCTCTTTTCTGTGGAATTGAGAAGAGTATTCTCAGCCATAGTTTTATCACTTTTATGGACATGAGGGACTAAACTTACGGAAAAGGACTACCCAGTATGAGCTTAGTTTTCTCTTTTTCATGCTCTGGACCTAAACATGAAAAAAAATTCGAGTCTACTTTATGTATTTTTCATGCTCATTAAACAACAAGAACAAAACATAAAGTTTACTTTTGTAAGCCCCATTTCTCATACTCAAATGGATCTTTTCAAGTGATCTTGCTTTCCTTCACACTTGCAAAACTCAAGCTATATGTTGCTTTTGAAGGAGCATTGGGTAGGTGGTAATTTAACCTTTTTCGGACCTCCGTGACTAAGTACGAAAAAAGTTCACCTTTTCTTATTTGGAAGTTAAGAGAGTTCTTCTGAGATATGTTTTATACTTTTTCAGTTTCAGGAGACTAAATTAGACGAAAAAGGAACCCCTGGAGTCTTCTTTGGTATTTTCAGACTCTCTAAATATGAAAACACCAAGCGAGCATGTACTAGTTCGGGCTTGTGAAATCCACGAATAAGTGACATTATCAAGCATTATTCCTTCTTCTCTTCAATCTTGTCAAAAATTAAGAGAGAGCTTAGTTGACTTTCCTGGACTCGTTAAAATTTAACAGGAAAGATAAGGAAGAAGTTTTCTCTTTGGGTTACAGTTGCTGGCAGCATGTCCTCCTTGAACATAGCACTCTCTGAATTTTTTGATACTCATGTCTTAGTGTACACTTTCAGTTCAGCTATCACTTTGAGTTTCTTACTCCTCCACTTGTCATTTATGCCTGGGGAATCTGATCATATCTCCTACATGACAGATAAGTCTAGTTGTTCTATTTGCAAAGTTAAAAAGATGCCTTGGGTCATCTTTGTGTCATGCTCATTATTCAAGGATCTATCCCTGTTTCTACTTTTTATCCTGATTCCATCATTATCCTATCTAATATCACTTGTGTCTACCTTCCTTTATCTAGTTCCTAGTCACTCTTGTGATCTGTTGGAGGATCTATTGCCTTCCTCATCATAGCATGGTTTCTCACCAGCATTTCCTAAAGACGAAGACCTAGAGTTTTGACGATGGCACCTCAGGATTCACTTTCATCATTGGTGCATTCCTTTGCTTCAGTTGTCAATTGTCACCTATTTCTTGGCAATCTGTCGAATCCTTTCCATGTTCAACTTCGACACATCTATTTACATGGTCTGGATTGTACTAGTTCCTTTGTGTCAGGTGAAATAACTCCCGAATTCATATTATTTCTCCATAGAATGCCTTTATTTATACATCTACAATGACTCTTGGGATCACACATCCGAGAGTCTCTTCATATTCCTAATATTTACAATAAAGTATAATCCTGACGGATTATATTCCAACAACCCCCCCTTAATCCGAAGGGGTGTTAGTAAGTCCGAGCATGTTTCTGAATCTTTCAAAATTTTCTCGTCCAAGCGCTTTGGTGAAGATGTCTGCAACTTGATCATTTGTGGAACAATGTCGAAGATGGACTATCTTGGCCTCTACATGATGTCGAATCAAATGATGCTTTGTGTTGATGTGTTTGGTTCGATCATGGAATCTAGGATTCTTAGCCAGCTTGATTGCAGAAGTATTGTTGATCAATAATGGAGTGGAGTTCTCTTGTTTTTCTTGCAAATATTCAAGTATATTCTTGAGCCATACTATTTCTTTTGTTGCTTCAGCTGCAGCCACATATTCTGCTTCTGTTGTTGAATCTGCCAGAACTGACTATTTGCGTGATCTCCATAAGACAGCTGCTGATCCAAGACTCATAGTGTATCCAGAAGTTGATACTCCTGTCTCCTTATCGCCATCAAAATCTGAGTCTGAGTAC
>LPNX011016637.1:167753-195279 GCA_001517045.1 Pseudotsuga menziesii
TAAAACCAGAACTATAATTATATTTCAGATAAGTCTATTTCTTCAATACTCCATCGATCCTTCTATAATCTATCTTTCATAGTTTTATAAGAAGGATCAATAATTGCCTCTCCTATTTCTATGTAACTGAAAATTAAAAATAAACTATTGAGCCTAAATCATCGAACATCTAGAATCTGGGACATTAACTATCCTCTTCCTCACTAGTGCACCTGGCATCTGAACTGTCAGATTGATAACTACTTTCTCATCTATGAATGTCGACTCGTCCATATAGTAATTGTTGTTTGACATATGGCATCTAGAGCATTCAAGCTTGAAACAACTTCATAATTTGTTGGCAAAATGAACGGAAAGAACACCATCAAAATCGAGGATCCATATGACACCTGCAAAATCAATTGACCATGCATGAGTTTTATCATAAATATTAAAACTGCAAAATCAATTGACCATGCATGAGTTTTATCATAAATATTAAAACTGAAATAACAATTTAAATTAAATGATATGCAATGCCTACAGAATCTATGATTCTGTGGACATGCCAATTACCTGTTATATTATCTAAAAACTCATCAGTAATAACAATTTTAAGGTGCACTTATGAGTTTAATAACTCGATGAGCCTCAGACAATCTATCCCTTAATTTTATACTTTCCATTTTATGTTGCTCTTCTTGTTTCAAAAGCTTCCTGTTAGCAATAATCCAGGATTTTTTCAGAGTTTTCAACCTGTCCTTCTTCTCCTTCAAATCATGCCATCGTTTCATCCAAGTTAATAATTCATTCCTTAAATTCTGCACTTCATCCTTCAATACAATGGAATTTGATTCAGCTTTTTTCAGTTTCCCTTTTAGATGTCCAATTTGCTATTTTAATTTTATAGTTTTCATGGTATTCCTCAGCGTCTGTTTTGATGAAGAATCATTATCCAAGGTAGACCCTAATTTGATTTCTTTATCATTTGGCAGAACCGGTGATTGATTCTCATTACAATCATTATTCAAAGATACAACAAGATTATCCATTTTTTCTTCATACTCCTGTGAAGATACTTCTACTGAACCATAATCCTCTTCCTCACTTAAAATTTTGATAAATGGCAAATTTTGAGCATGAACCGGTGCTTTTGAAGTGGAAGATTTCATGCTTCTAGTAATTCTGTGTAAACCCATCCCTGTAATGGGGAATTCTGATAAATTCGATTCACAATCGAATTTTACCTTTCCTTTGTTTAACAATTTCGATTTTTCCCTTGCACTTGAAGATACAGTATGAAGATCCTCATATAAATTCGAGACCACAGGGGTTTCAAAATTTAAAGGAATGGTTTATATTGTAGCTGCATGCCCTGGATTATCCTCTATCGACATTCTTAATTTAGATGTTTCAACATCTGTTGACTTAGAATTGGATTTAGTTTGAGGAAAACGTTTACGTTTTCTACGGGTTTTTGGATGCAGTGTAGGCCAATATTGGGTTAATCCAAAACTATTTGCACTCAAAAACTCGTCCCAAGATCTACCAATACGATTTAACTGGTACTGAAATAAAATCTTAAGGAGACCATGATGGAATAGACTTTGTTCTATATATCCAATAATATTCTGTATAGTATGAGCCATTTTCCTAAGACTCTGAAGCAGAAAGAAAGGAAATTTGATTTTTCTACCTTTTAAGGCCATTAACAACCGTAAATGATAGTAATGTATATGAGAGTAGTGGCCATCACAGGTAACATACCTGATTAAAACATCAAAACAAGCCTTCCATTGCGGTTTCAAAAATTTAACAGAAACGCCTCTTCCAAGATCCGAATCCTTTGGTAATGGTAAGAGAAACATTTCACACTTCTTCTTATTGATCTTCTGACCTTTGAACTAATGCTCACCAACTTGAGGAAGCTTAGTATCTTTAGCAATCATATCCTCATTCAAAACCAGCTGAAAATCCCTAATTTGAGCTACATCATCCTTCAATGACAAAGTGAATTGTCTGGTTATTCCTACATGATGACCACTAAAACCTTTAAAAAACAAACCCCAGTCTATCTGATCAAACAATGCGGCTGCTTCTTATTAATTCTTGCACATGATCTAGGAACTAAGATTCAATCTCATCAAAGAATTATTATCAATTACTCATGAATTAGCAATTATCGGAACCAGAAATGGTTTCCTCTCTGTATATTTTATAAACAATAAAGGGTTACAATTCCCATGCAAGAGTAATGGCTTAACTCCATGAAGAATTCGAATGCCTAAGGGAACAATTCGAATTCCATAAGTGAGTCTAGCTTAACTGACTCTTTGCCATGCAATACCACTCAGTTAACCACTTGACAAAAAACCTTAATTGACTCACCAATCCTAACTGAAGTTGGAGTGCAATAAATGACTTAATCTCAACTGAAGGAGATCAAACACATGTCATAGCAACCAACCATCAAGTGCTAGTACTGCATGACTCCAATAAACCTTGATGAGGTTAACTGAAGCTGAACTGACCATCAGGAGTTGGTGAAGGCGCCTAGTTAGCTCCAGTTCATTAAATAATAATAAATAATCAATAAATAATGATTAAATAATATATTTAATGCATGGAGGCGCCTTAACTGACTGTAACTGATTGGTTGAACTGAAAGTAACCACCAGTTAGCATGCAGGTGCATTAATGTCACACAGATCACCCCTGGAGTGCTCCAGTTAGCTTCCTTGACTGTAGGGAAGGCTAAGTTAGCCTCCTTGACTGTAGGTAGGCGTGAGGATGACTGGGATGAAGGTAATTAATGCTCCACTAATGTCAATTAAACTTAGGATAGTGGTTTAACTAGGCCAATTTGACCGAAAGAGTGTGTATGATGGTAAATGTCTCCAACACTTCTGGGTTTGATTCAACCAACTCAGGGCCTAAAATCTCAAAGCGATTCAGAGGTGCCATTTCAATTTTGCAAAGGTTTCGATTAGGGTTCGGGATGAGGGGATGCGTGAACACAAATGGTATTGGAATCCATGTGAATGGCATTGTGTAAAATATCACATCATAACCCAATTCACCTGAGATGAGAACTGAAACCCTAAATCTAATTTTAGTAACCATAGTTTCAACATAATGGAAACTAGTTCTGAAATTCTGTTTCTTCAAAAAATGAGACCACCAAACTAACCAAATCGCTATGCAAAACTTCTCGGCAACCATTATCTGATTTTAGGATTTGTTTTCCCAATGAAGTGAATTCGAGGTTAAAATCATAAAAATTAAGATTTGAAAATGATAACCCTATATGTAAAGATTTATGAGAATCATTCCGAAATGACAAAATTATCACACTATGTTACATGTGTCTGATTATGACATTTTGTATTTAATCCCAATTCTAGAATGATGACCCAAAAATCAACAGAAATCACCATTTGATAAATAATGATTTTACATTGAAGTTCTTGTCAATTTGTGGTGTAAAAATTAACAGGTGCAAGGACGTATAGGTACGTGTCATAGTTATTCCCTTCCAGCTCTTAACTTTTGCTATGATAAATCTAATACATGGAGGTTAGATATAACATCAATCTAAGCAATAGGAAACCACATGCTTAACAATGATTATGGTGTATAAATGATATCATCAATAATAACAAGTAAATCTTTCAAATATAAGTCCATCCATAATATTAACTTGGAATATCAACTTGCTGATTATTAAAATTAACATTCATAAGCCATATAAATGTTGATTAGAAAACATCATACCAAACCAACCTTTTAGATCAGAATCAATTTTGATTTAACATTAGAAACATAATATAAAGGATTTTTAATCAAAATTTGAAAAATGAAAATATAGTTTTTATTTGAAATCACTTTTTTCTCAAAATTTATCTATCGTAATCCCTTAATGTCAGTCATGAGCACATTTAACACTTGTTTTTTGAGTCGATTGCAGGATAAAAGAACTATAGCAAAAATATTTGGGAGTTTGTTTATGACTTTTTTGTACTTCCATAAAACGGAAAAAGTCGATGAGCGTTTGTTACAACACTTTGACCACTCTCCTTAAACCCAGTATCAAAGGTCCAAGTCCGTTTCTGATTCCTTCCAGGCTCGTAAAAATTGACATTGTGTAAATAAACCTCATGGAGTCCTCTTTAAACTCTTTTTAGGCTCCCTAAATACAAAAAGATAGTCGAGCGATATTGTCTTCTTCACGCTCGTTAAAGCATTTAAAGAGTCATCTCTCCGACGGTAGGTTGTCTCTTTTTCGGTTCGGATAGACTATTTACGAAAAAAGGAACATTCCATCCAATCATGACTGGAAGAGTTCTCTAAGGTATGATTTTACACTTTTTCGGTCCTTAGGGACTAAATCATATGAAGAAGGACCCCTTTGGAGTCTTCTTCCATAATCGTTCAAATTCCCTAAACATGAACGATACTGAGTTTTCTTTCAAAGGACTCGTTAAATTAAACATTAAGAGACCCATTTTGGGAGTGAACCCCTCCTCTCTGAGGTTCGTAAAACATATGAGTTTGGACTTGTCTTCAGACAAGCTATACCGAGTTTTTGTTACCCTCTTTGAACTCGTAAAACCGAAAAGAGGCACTCATCGATCATGATGGGGAAAATGGGAAGGGAATCATTTTGCAAATAAATGGCAGTTTTTTGTCATTACCTTTGAACATGGCACTTGTCTGCATATCATGTCAGTCAATTGCATATTCAGCTGATCTCAGTGATGATCCACTTTCATGAGTCATGCCACTCCTTTGAGTCTTTCAAAATAATGCATTGTCCACTGTTGCATTGTGTGTTTGTCCCATCTAGTCATGCTGCCAAGTATTTTTGTCATGTCGCCCGATGTTCAAAGGGAATTTGAAGAAGTTTTACCTATGCAGTCAAAACAGTCTTTGTGTCAGTACTTTTGAGTCAGTCCTATGGTTACTACATTCACATCATTCCAGAACTATGTTCCAAGTTTTGTGTCGTCGATGTGGGACTCATCATGGCCCTCCTTCGATGAGACTATCCCCGTAGACATCATCTCATCATTTAGAAAATAGTCTTAGAAATAAAAACTTAGTACCTTGAGATTTGTATGCCTTAATGACAGATTCTCTCGCTCTCGACATAGGTTCACATCATTGACCTTTGATCGATAGAATTGACTGAGTGTTCAACATCAAGACATCTATTCACACTCAGTAGATTGTACTAGGGTACCTTGGGAATCATTGACATCAATGGTGATCTCCCTCACACTAGTTAATGGTTCGCATCATTGGCCAGTAATCAAGTGATTTCTACCATGTTCGACCTCAGATCATTGTAATCACATGGATAGAATCGTACTTCATGGAATACAAGATGAAGACCCTGGGTATTTGTTTAAAGCGCTCATTGCTTTTCCCCAGGTTGCGATGGAGTTTTTGTGTGTCTAGCATGGATCCACATTTGTATGGTCGTGGCTATGCTCAAATTTGCATCTGTATGACATAGATCTACATTGTATGACTGGTAGCTATGTCCAAGTTTGAGTCCTCTATCACATGGATCTACACTGTATTCTAGTAGCCATGCTTGTTTATTCCTCCCATGGATCTGCCTTGTATTGGTCTACAGCCATGAGTTGGTTACTTGTGTCTATGAGTCAAAAATATTGATGTACTACAGATTCCTACTTGACGACATGCTCCGATCGAGCCGACATTTTCACCCCGTAGCGACGACTTGTTCTCTCAAATATCTCGTTTATCGTATCCCTCTAAGACTCATGCTTTGGGGGGGATTATATTATACCAAAATCTTGTCATCACCATGTGATAAGATCCTTGACTTACATATTTGCCTTTAATCCCAGCACTTGGAGAGAAAACCCATGTTGTTTGTCAATCTTTCATGAAAATACTTAGCACCATGCTTTCCCTGTTAACCATGAGCGGTACCTTGCTCGCACCGCCTGTATCTTGTTTACCATAAGTGGTGCCACCACTTATAGCCTTTGGTCCATAAGCATTTTTAACTTGAACTTCTTTGTCATAAGAGGAAAAAGGCGGTACCCTGGGTAAAATGGGAAAAAGAGAGGTTTCTCGAGGCTTCTAGATCATGAGCCTTGTGTCCTCTCTTATCCCTAACATTGTGGGTCAATTGAGCTCAAGATCTCCCATCATAGGATCTTGGAGGCCACCTCATCCACAAATCTCTCAACCATTCCTATCCATTGAGCCTTATAAATACAAGCTCATGTCCATGGTTGAGGGGGGAACCATAGAGGTATTGTTATGCTGTTGGATCGACCACTTGGCCCAAGCCATTTGAGAGCATAGAGAGTAAAGTTGGAGCTTATGGGGATGAAGTTTTGGTTTCATGGAGATGCATGTCAACACTAAGGCTTAATTGGTTGTAAACTTCTCCATTCATCTTAATGCAAAGATGATTTCCATCCCACATTACTGTTGTTTTGATTTTGCATGTAAATGTTGTTAGATTCCTTAGTCACTAACATGGATTAGTGGATTATGTTCTGGTAGCTTTGATGTGTTTGTGTGTTTAAGTTGATTGCAGGTACACAGGTTTACTATCGAAGCGACA
The DNA here is from genome assembly GCA_001517045.1 of Pseudotsuga menziesii. Taxonomy (NCBI): domain Eukaryota; kingdom Viridiplantae; phylum Streptophyta; class Pinopsida; order Pinales; family Pinaceae; genus Pseudotsuga; species Pseudotsuga menziesii. Next base: position 174,343 of record LPNX011016637.1, read on the forward strand.
TTCCAGGTATCTACGACATCCAGGGAGGGTCTTCATCCTTTTTCGGTCATTTGTTCTGGATCTGAACCATTCAGACCTGAGGAACAGCTTCTGTCTACATAAGGTGAAATATTCCTGCTTACAGTGACAGTGTCATCGTATTTTCTTTTCAATCTTTACCCTTGTCCCCTTTCTTTCCTCAAGGTTTCTTTTACTTGGACATTTTCTCTTTATGCTGCTCAATATCATCAACCATTTGATTAACATTATCTACATTGGAGAGAGCTTATGCTACTCCAGCTACTGCAAGGAGTTTGGGATCTTTATTAGTTCCATGTAAAACTATTTTCTCGATCACCATAATATCTACAAGATGATCCCCAGAGTCCATCCTTTTCTCGGTCCTTATTACAATCCTCTTCTTGTTTTTATCATAGAAAATAGTACTAAGGTCATCCACTTCCTGTTCCTGAGATGGGATGAAAGGTATTAGTCCCAGTTCTACCGAGGGGGGTGGATCTTCTATTGTTGTCCTACTTGATGGGACATGGATCCAACAGATTATCATGAGATTGTGCCTACTCAAGATTGGCACGATCCTGTTCTTCCTACTCCTTTTTCCGAATCTCTTCAGCTACTTTGTTTGCTTGATCTCTTGCTCGATCAGCTACTTCCTTCTTTATCTTTTCAACCTCTTCCTACATTTTTTGCGCTTCTTCCTCTTGTTTCTTTCGTTGTTCCCCATCTTATAGTCATTGCTCTACCTCCTGTAATAATTTGAGGGCTTCTTCTTCTCTCTTCTTTGCAGCTTCTTCTTCTGGTCTCTTTTGCTGCTCAACAGCTTTACTACTGCTTCCCTTGTCACCCATAGGTGTTATCTTTTGCTTGAATCTTCTTCTTAAATATGTCATATTGTAGACATTGTGAAATATTTCTTCATCTTTATCCTAGTATTTTGTGTACTCAAAATGTACCCCTGCTGCTACACAATAGTTAGCAACCTTGTTCTATGAATCATTTCTATGGAAACTTATTTCTCCAAAGCAAAAATATTCTAACTCCTTTACAATATCCGATGCACTTTTCACCTTAGAGAACTTATAACTACCTATATATAATGGGAGTGGTGGGTACATGAACTTTTTCTGATCAAATAAGAAGTTCCCAATCCCATCAATGTAAAGTTTCCTTGCCACTTCTTTATGAACCACATATTCTATGGCGTATTTCGGTAACAAAGAAGGGGCCCTAGTTCTGCCAACATCCTTAGGTATAGACCTTCTTCTGAAAGGTAATAATGCCCATTATATTCTACAATATTCAATGTTTCCTCAGACATGCAGTTGCATTATGTAAGCAAGATTAACTTGTATAGCGGCATTATGAAATCTTTGTAGATGCTCTTGTAATGGCTAAAGTATTTGTGTGCCCAAAACAACTGGTATGCAGAATAAATAGGGCTTTTGGTCTTATCCCACTAGAAATTCAGTGTTGGGAACTACTAAATGCAAAAAATTAAATCAATCAGAAAAGAGCTCATATAGAATTCTGACTTCTTTTGTGAGACACCTCCAGGCGCTGCGCTTATACATGAAGACAAGCTATTGGATATTATATCAGTCTAGTTGAAAATGATACCTTGATTTTCTACAAAATAAATTACTGGAACCCAACTTATTGTATAAAACTTTCCATTTTCTCGGTCAAAAATCTTGTTCAACATCAAGGCTAAAATCCTATATGGAGTGTGCAAGTTTGCAGTTTCATACTCCCCGATAGGCCTCGTATGAAACTGCTTCCCTTGTACCATCATTTTTTGGACACAGTAAAAAATATCTAGGTCTATCTCTTTTAACCACTTTTCTGTTAGATAAATCTGAGGAGTGAGAAGCTTGTAGGCGTGAGCTACATAATCCGGGCTATAAGCAGCAAAACCTTGTCCAACAACATTTGACAGAATCATCTTGGTTGTGTCCACGTTTGGGACAATCCATAAAAATACTTCTGAACACGGAAAAAGTTCTAGACGTGTGGAAACCTTCACAAGAGCTGGCCTTTCTATGTTTGCATATATTGGAAAATCCTCTAAACCTTCATCTGGGACGTTCTGGTCCTTGATCATTTGGTAGATCTGACCCCATGTGAACTCGGGTTCAACGCCAGTACAAGATTTGGTATCTTTGCATATGATTTCTACTCCCGCTATGACTTATACTTCTGGAGCATCCTTTGTGGCTTGAACCTTCTTTTTTCCTTTTCGAGGCACAGTGTTATATAGAAGATGAGGTTGTTAAAACCATAAAACAATGTGTTAGATTCATTTCAAATGCATGTAACTACATTGATAACTCTGCTACTGCACATAACCAGGAAAACAAGAAGTCATATTTTAATCAGAAAACTTTACCATATCATCATGATACATCTCAGCAAGTTCTTTATTCCTACCCGAAACAAGGAAATACTGAAATGATAATTTAAGCAACAAGATTAAGTCTTCTTTAGGAAAATTCCAGATACGGTTCGCAAGCAAGTAAACTCCATTTCAAGGGCACTAAGTATTTCCGCATAGAAACGCATATCCCTGGGCAGAGTAACCCCAACACAATCGGCCGAGTAAAAGAGAAAGCCATGACTACCAAAAAAACCCTAAAAATCGAACAAATGGGGCTTTCACTCAAAGAGAAAACATCCCCAACTGTTTGAAATTGAGTACAGTGATCCTCTCAAAACCCTTTTTCTACCCCGACCCATAACTAGAATCCCTCCACTCCTGCACTGGTGAAACGAAGAAGTGGTGCAGACGATGAAACAATCGTCTACCCACAGTCCTCGTGACTGCAAAATACTGAAGGATAAACTCCCATGGAGAGGGATGGGTGACAAATAGCTTGGAGCAGGTAGAAAAAATCGACAGCCTTGGCTAACCAAAAGCAAAATGAGCAAGGTTCCATCGCTTGGGGAGAAGGAAAACACTAAACTTAGAATAAAAAATGAAATTCTTCAACCTTGAGGTCTAAATACCCACCAAGAGTTGAAAAAGAAAACCTAACCCTACCAAACTATCACAACCTCTTGTCAAGAATCAAAATAAAAACTTAATCATTATGATAATATCCTACCTGGCTGTTGAAAACGAGCTAGAGCAGGTGCTGTCTCAGCGCGGCTAACTAGATCCACTCAACATTCGACAACTCCACATAGCAAACACAAGCTCAAAATGGCCAACAATGACCGTAACACATTCCTCCACGGGCTTAAAAAGATAAAAACTCCGACATGCAATAAATGGCCCTTGGGTGAAAACACCATTGGTGCTAAAAGAGCGAGGCAATGGAAGTGGTCCCCAGAGAGAAAACGATTGCTCTAGGAAAAAGATCGAAAAGGATCCGATGCTCCTCGAGCGGCTACATACTTGTCTTACTAGGACAGGGAAATGACTTGCGGATTTTATCCACAGAATAACCAACTATCAATCCGCAACGACATCGGGAGACTCTTGGAAAAGGCTATAAGTTGCACATCAACTTGTGCATCCGAAGCATCGGTAAAGAACTTCGAAAAAAACTCTGCAAAAGACTTAGGAACAAACATCCGCAACAGTGGGCGGGTAAGAACATAAGACTCTTCCGCAAGTGTCGGAAAATAAATCAACAAGCCGATCTAGTGCGTCGGTAAAACTCTAGACAACCATCCAGAAGGAAACAAAAACTTTTCTCAGATATCATTGATACCACAGACAAGAGTTCAGCCGACGAATTGGCAAACTCTCGCGAGTCTTCCGAAAAGAAATCGAGAAACAAAAGCTTGGTAAGTGAAGAAACAACTCTTTCGCTACGCCCGATAGACTCCATGACTTAATCCGATACATCAGGTGGAAAGAAAGAGTTTTGTTTTTAACAAAATTTAGTTTGCAACAGAAAAACTAAGTTAGGAAGAAATTCTTGTAGGGTAAGGTAAACTTTTAAGGCTTAAAAGCTAGAATTTCAAAAAAGGGGGGCCCTAAAACATAAAATATTTTGGGGTAGTGGTTGCAGCAACAATAGCTAGTAAACTATATATGACTGAAACCACATACAGTGATGTATGCGTACCATCGGTTCCCTAGATGTATCCCAGAGGTCGAGGTTGTAACACCCTGGTTTTGGCCTTGTTTGCATTAAATGTATATGACGTATATATTCTAATTAATCGTGGTGTGGAGCTAAAGGAAAAATCCCCACCATTGATTTATCATTTTATGTTTCAACAATTAAAATCTTTGTCGATGGTATTTTGTGCTAGTTGGCACATTATAATTTTGAATCATAATGTAAATATACAATTAATTAAAAACCCACAACCAACTATGTCAATGCAACAAATAATGAGATGGGGGAATGATTTCCTAAGGACAAGGGGGGGGGATATTTAACCTTTGGGGCCAATGGGGAAAATCCAAATGTCCATGAGAGAACCCATCAAACTGTCAACTACCTTTCTTTCCTTTTTCCCCAATCATTTACTTATGCCAGAATGTGCTTGAGTTAGTTATTGCATGGAATAGGAAGAGTATGGGAAAAAAATTGAATTGGGCAAAGAACCCATTTTTGAAAAACGTGTTCTGACTTCCTTGGCAAGGAAAATGCCCAAAAATGTATGTCATTCTTCCATGCATCCACGTTTTTTCATTTTTCCTCACCATTCTCCTTCACATTGGGGCTTTTGGGAGCAGCTGGAGTTTTTCCTGTGTGTTTCATTCCATTGTTTTGGTTGTTGGCTTCATTTTCACATGGATGGGAGGTCGTTTTTGTAATGTCAGGGATTGTGTTGTCTTCCTCGCGTTTTTGGAGCTGCTGGTGCATTTTCCATTCACGTTTTTGCAGTTTCATGTATTTTTACCATGGCTGTGAAGTGTTTTTGTTAACTTCTAGTGGTTGGGATCTTTGGTGGGCATTCTGGTGCTGTTTCCACATGCCCATGGTGGGCAATTTTGTTGTTTAGTGTTTCCCAATGAGTGGGAGAACATGGCCATGAATTTTGGGTGCTTTTGAGTTCGTTTTGGCCATAAACGACTCTGGAAATCGAATTGATGCTAAGGGGGTTGTTTTACCCAATGCCATTTACGTTTTGGTTGAACAACGTTTTCATCAATCCCAGATCTTACAATTGTTGTGTATGCCTCTGTTGTTTTGATTTGAACTATTTTTGGAGTGGAAATGGGGTCTGAGCTAGCTTGATAAACCTAGTGGAAGAAGGAACCTCATAGACAGAGCTAGAGGGTTGGCTTTCTTCTTTGCACACCCTGAATAGCACTAGAAGGGGAGGCAAAGCCCGAGAGACTGTGCAACAGAGAAGGGGATGCTTCCTTTTGTTGGGTGTGTATATTTTTTATAAGTTAGCCTAGATCTGGTGCAGGTATCCATAGCTCTTTGGTTGAGCTCACTAGCTTAGCAATCAGCCTTTCCAGCTCCTGTATAGCCTGATAAACCCAACTATGCTGGCTTGGCTGAGAGTTGTGTATACTTGGCTACATGTGAGCCTGCTAGTCTTCCCTTATTCCTTGTGGAAATCATGCCCATCTCAGGGGTGGTAGTGTTTCTGAGAGACTAATGAGCACACTAGCCTATGGTTGGGCAGAACGTTGCAATGATGTAGCTAGTTGCGGGACAATCTTCTACTAAGATAAGTATCTCTTGTGTTTAAATCCTTGCAGCTATGTTTGTTTTATAACTCAATATGAACATGTTAAATGTTGTGAATGACATGTATTTGCTTCTGTTATTTAATGAATTAGATTTCTACATATGTATTTTGTTTCATTGCATTTTATAGTTGGTTGCAAGACAATATTCTACTAAGATAAGTATCTCTTGTGTTTAAATCCTTGCAGCTATGTTTGTTTTATAACTCAATATGAACATGTTAAATGTTGTGAATGACATGTATTTGCTTATGATATTTAATGAATTAGATGTCTGCATATGTATTTTGTTTCATTGCATTTTATATATGTTCATGTGGCTTAACCTTCCCGAGATCATAACATCCTGCCCGCATCCTCTCCACTGAGAAGAGGGGTGGGGACGTGATAGTGTAGTATCAAAGCTACTTGGTTGCAGCATTGGGCCTCAATGGTCAAAGGAGAGCAGCTGGAAAAGGGTATAATTACCTCTGTGTTCAGAAGAATGAAAAGAAGCAGACATAAAAATTTTGAAATTTTTTCTAAGTATGGGCATGTCGGTTGTGATCGCCTAAGTGCGCCGCAACAGCAGCTGAGAAAGCCGAGGACGAGCTGCAGTGGTGGATGGGTTGCAAAGAAACAAGCCTATTCAGTAACTACATTGGCAAGAAGGAGCCAACGAGATAGCGAACCGCAGTGGTGGCTGAGATGATCGAAGGAAAGGCGCAACAGCGGCTAGGCTACCAAGAGTCAAGCTGCAGTGGTGGCTATGGTTGGATGAAGGTTAGTCGCAATGGCAGAAGGCTCGAGGAGATGGAAGCTAATGTGTGTTGGATGACTTAAGCCAACAAAGAAAAAATTTTGAAATTTTTCTAAGTATGGAAAATTGGCAACTGGAAGTACAGGTTTGCGTCAATGAGCGTTGGCTAGGTCGAGCCAACGAGCGGCAGATGGAAGTCAGAGATGGACCCAAAATGACGGCTGGAAGTTTAGGTTTGTGCCGATGAGCGCCGGCTGGGATGAGCTGATGAGAGGCGAACGAAAGTCAGGAATGGAGCCACAACGACGGTTGGAAGCGGAAGTTAGCATCGATGAGCGTCGGCTAGGTCGAGCCGACGCAGCGGGTGAAAGACAAAAATGTTTCTGATGCGTGGCGGTGGATGGAATATGAGATCGGAGCCGCAATGACGGATGGAATATGGGATCAGAGCCGCAACAGTGGGAGGAATTTGAAAATTGAGCCGATGCATGTTGGTTGGGTTGAGCTGACACTTCGGAAACTTTTTGGTGAACTACTCTGAAATAGAGATTTTGACAGGGGTTTCAGTGGGATTGTAGGGGCTAGAAAGATGGAAAAATGGAAGCAATTGTGTGCGCCAAATTGACCCCTGTCGTCCCCTTCAGATAGTCGTTGTTGTAAAAGAAAAGTATTTTTTGAGAAATTTGTCAATATGAGATTTTTCTAGATGAAGGTAAGTAATTATGAATTCATGTGAATGATATGCAGCTAACAATTTTGCTTATTAACACATTTTGCATAATTATAGTCACCTTCAAAAGGGAAGCACTCCACATAGTGTAGATCAGTAAAGTTGGATTTTGGTTCTGCCATGAGAACCTATGAAAAATATGAAGCACAAGACTCCTACGAGTGTGTGCAAGATGCTATGGGGGAAAAAGTTCGAGTTGGAAATGATGATATCGAATCTAATGGAAGGATATTTCAAGAGACGTCGCCATACATTCCATCCACCATGAGAAGCCTGATTAAAGCCCAGGAAGAGCAGAATCAGTTGAATGCCACTATGTTGTAAAGTTTGATAGACATCCAACGGCGGATGAGCTCTAGGCAACGTACAGCAAAACCAAAAGGTAGTAAGAGAAGTACCAGAAGAAGGAGAAGGTCTTCTAATAGATCTCTTGACTTGCAAGGATCCACTGAGGATTCTATCTCTTCATCTCATAGGGGGAAGAGAAAGAGACATTATAGAAATAGCTCATGAGATGTGTTTAAGAAGGCAAGGTTGCCTACCTTCAATGGTGAGATAAAGAATGGTCAAGAAGCTGAGGCTTGGCTTCTTGGGATGAGGAAATATTTCTAAGTCCAGCAATATTCTGGAAATATGAAGGCAAGAGTTACCATCTTCAATCTGAATGGAAGAGAATCCATTTAGTTGGAGCACCTCAGATAGGTAAAGGGGATCAATGAAAGAAGGCTTCAGTGGAAACAGTTCCAAAAGTATTTCAAGCAGAAGTACATCTCCGATAGGTACTATGATGACACGATTAAAGAGTTCCATGAGTTGAGATTGGGACAGCAGACCATGGAAGAATATGCAAATAAGTTCTTGGAACTATTGAGGTATGTCAGGTACATCCAAGATGAAAAGGTGAAGATATAGCGTTTTCTGAGTGGATTGCCTCAATCTTACAAAGACAAAATTGAGTTTTATGAACCTAGAACAATGGAAGAAGCAATAAGGAAAGCTAAGGACTGCTATGAGCAAATCAAAGGAAAACCTAATTATCATAAGACATGGAAGGACAAAAAGAATGAGAAGTCTGACCAAAGAAAGAAAGGTTTCAAACCTTCTAACTTCAGTAATCAGCAGAAGCAGCCATCCCAAGCTGAGAAGCATTTAGCCAGAGCGATGGGAGAGAAGCCAAAAGATCCACAGCATAACAGAGGACCACTCCAATGTTGGAAATGTGGAGGACCCCACATGCACATGAATTGTCAACTTGAGAATGAGAATGCAAGGCCAACTTACAAAATTCAAGAGGCAGAAACAGTGGGTCAAGTAGTAAGGGCCATCCCTAGGATTTATGCAGCACTAGAGGACTGCCAGGAAGATCACCAGTCAACTATGGTTGAAGTTGTAGGTAATATTGTTGAGCAATATGTTTCTATTTTGATTGACCTTGGTTCTACTCATAGTTACATTACTTCTAGAGTAGTGGAGATTTGTGATTTTAAGAAAGTAAAGCATAGCAAATCTTGGTTAGTTCAGCTAGCCACTGGAACTAAGAGGAAGGTTAGTGAAATGGTAGAGAAATGTCCATTGGTTATGAATGGATTGGTTACTTATGTAGATCTGAATGTTCTACCACTTGGTTCCTATGATGTTCTCATTGGAATGGATTGGTTAGAAGCTCACAAGGTAAATATTGACTGTTACAATAAGACTTTTGAATGCATGGATGAAGAAGGGAACCCAAGGATTGTGAAAGGAATTCCAAAGGTGATTTCTGTGAGGCATATTTTAGCAATGCAGTTGAAGAAGTTTTGTAGGAAAGGTTGTCAGTTGTATGCATCTCATATTTTGGAGGAAACAGAAAATGAAAATCCTAGGTTGGAGGACTTTCATGTGTTACAAGAATTCAAGGATGTGTTTCTGGATGAGATTCCAGGGCTTCCTCCAAAGAGATACATTGATTTGATAATTGAACTTGTCCTATGAGCAGCACCAGTGTCCAAGACACCCTACAATATGAGCACACCAGAAATGCTAGAGCTGAAGATGCAACTGCAAGAGTTGTTGGAAAAGAAGTATATTAGGCCCAATGTGTCTCCTTGGGGAGTTCCATTTTTTTTTTGAAGAAGAAAGATGGTACACTCAGGTTGTGTATTGATTATAGGAAGTTGAACAAAGTCACTGTGAAGAACAAATATCCTTTTCCTAGGATTGATGACCTCTTTGATCAAATGAGAGGAGAAAAGGTATTTTCCAAAGTTGACTTAAGGTCTGGTTACCATCAGGTAAGAATCAAGGATGAAGACATTCATAAGACAGCCTTCAGAACAAGGTATGGGAATTATGAGTTTGTAGTGGTACCATTTGGTCTCACAAATGCATCAGCTACATTTATGTGCCTTATAAATAGTGTCTTCAGTAGGTATTTGGACAATTTTGTTCTTTTTTTCCTTGATGATATTCTTATTTATTTTAAGAATGAGGAAGAGCATGAAAATCATCTGAGTCTGACATTGCAATTGCTCAAGGAGCATAAGTTGTATGCAAAGTTGAGCAAGTGTGACTTCTATAGATATAGGATCATTATTTGGGTCACATTATCTCATATGAGGGAATATCTGTAGACCCGGAAAAGATTGAATCCATTTTGAATTGGCCCACTCCAAGAAATGTGACAGATGTAACATGTTTTTATGGGACTTGCAGGATACTATAGGAGATTCATTGAAGGATTCTCCAAGGTTGCACATACAATCACTTCTTTGCAAAAGAAGGGAATCAAGTTTGAATGGACACCAAGGTGTAAAGAAATATTCCAGTAGTTGAAGAATCTTCTCGCAAGTGCACCAGTCTTGAAGACTGCAGACCCAGAAAAATATTTTGTGGTGTGTACTGATGCATGTGGTCAAGGACTTGGAGGAGTCCTTATGCAAGACAACCACGTGATATGTTATGAGTCAAGAAACTTGAAAGAACATGAGAAGAACTATGCCACTCATGATCTAGAACTTGCAACCATAGTACATGCTCTCAATATGTGGAGGCATTACTTGATGGGCAGAATATTTGAGCTAAGGACGGACCATTGTGGTCTGAAGTATTTATTTGATCAGCCCATGTTAAATGCTAGGCAATCTAGATAGCTGTATTTTTTATGTGACATTGATTTTGAAATCAATCACATAAAGGGAAAAGAGAATAAGGTAGCTAATGCACTCAGCAGGAAGGTGCAAGAAATGTATGTGGCATCCATTAGTATTTTCCAATCGGAGTTGAGGCAGCAAATTGTTAATCATGTTGCTGAAGATGAAATGTATGTGCAGGTAAAAGACAAGTTGCAGCAGCAAATCCTTGAAAAGAAGTATGAGGGATATCAATTGGAAGAAGATGGACTTCTTACTTACAAGAACAGATTCTATATTCTAAATGTAGCATATTTGAGGAGGGTTGTTATGGATGAGATCCATCAAGCTCCATATTCTGGTTATCCAGGATATCAGGAGGCAATTGCTACAGCTAGAAAGCAGTACTTTTGGCTATGAATGAAAAGGACATGCCTGAGTATATTTCAAGGTGCATGAAATGTCATCATATGAAGGTTGAGCATCAACACCCAGCAGGTTTGTTGAAGCCTTTGCCAGTTCTAGAATGGAAATGGGAAGTTATTTCCATGGATTTTATTACAGGATTTCCAATGACTTGGAGACAACATGATTCCATCATGGTTGTGGTGTACAAGTTGACAAATGCATCACATTTTATACCAGTTAAGTCTACGCATAAGACTGCTGACATTGCAAAAATCTCCATGAAGGATATTTTCAAATTGCATGGATTTCCTAACGCAATAGTCTTTGACAGAGATGTCAAGTTCACTTCCAATTTTTGGAAGGGGTTGTTTGCATATTTGGGTACAAAGATGAACTTCAGCACTACCTACCATCCTTAGACTGATGGGAAGACAGAGAGAGTAAATCAAGTGCTTGAATAAATGCTTCGCATGTATGTGATGGACAAACCAACCAAGTGGGAAGATTATTTACACTTGGTAGAGTTTGCATATAACAATGGACAGCAAGCCTCCTTGGGGATGAGTCTGTATGAATATTTGTATGGTAGAAGGTGTAGGACACCAGTGACTTGGGATAATCCAGTGAACAAGGTTGTGCTTGGTCCAAAATTGCTCAAGGAGATGGAGAAGGAGGTTGTAAAGATTAGGCAGAATCTGAAAGCTTCCCAGGATAGACAAAAAAGATATGTGAATAAGCATAGGGTGAACAGAGAGTTCAATGTTGGGGATCATGTTTACCTCATAGTGAGAGAAAAGAGGAGTTCCTTGAATCTTGGAAGTTGTGCCAAGTTGTCACCTAGATATTGTGCGTCGTTTGAAGTGCTTGAAAGAATAGGGTCAGTTGCATATAGACTTGCATTTCCTACTAGCACTAGAGCTCATAATTTTTTTCATGTTTCTTTGCTTAAGAAATATGTACATGATCCTAACCATGTGATAAGTTGGGATGTGATTCAGGTGGAACCCGAGGGAGTGTTCCAAATCAAGCCAATGCGTATCCTTGACAGAAAGGTCACAATGCTCCGGAACCAATCCATAGGGTAGGTAAAGGTGCAATGGGAGCACTATGGTCCTGAAGAGGCTACATGGGAGTTGGAGGATGCCATGCGATTGGCACATCCATTTTTCTTCAATTCTGTGAAGCACTGAGGTGATTCCAGTGTAGCATTTTTGTTCAATTTTGTAAAGCACCAAGGATAGTTCTATTGAAGGGGGAGGGGAATGTAACACCCCATTTTTGACCCCGTTTGCATTAAATGTATATGATGTATATATTGTAATTAATCGTGGTGTGGAGATAAAGGAAAAATCCCTACCATCAATTTAGCATTTTATGTTTCGGCAATTAAAATCATTTCCAATGGTATTTTGTGCTAGCCGGCACATTATAATTTTGAATCATCATGTAAATATGAAATTAATTAAAAAACCACAACCAACTATATCAATGCAACAAATAATGAGATGGGAGCATGATTTCCTAAGGATAAGGCTGGGGGGGGAATATTTAACATTTGGTTCCAATGGGGAAAAGCCAAATTTCCATGAGAGAACCCATCAAACTATCAACTACCTTTCTTGTCTTTTTCCCCAATCATTTATTTATGCCAGAATGTAGTTGAGTTAGTTATTGCATGGAATGGGAAGAGTATGGGAAAAAATTCGAATTGCGTAGAGAATTACCCATTTTTGAAAAATGTGTTCTGATTTCCTTGGCAAGGAAAATGCCCAAAAACGTATGCCATTCTTCCATGCATCCACATTTTTTCATTTTTCCTCACCATTCTCCTTCACGTTGGGGCTTTTGGGAGCAGCTGGAGTTTTTCCTGTGTGTTTCATTCCATGTTTTTGGTTGTTGGCTTCATTTTCCCATGGATGGGAGCTCATTTTTGTAATGCCAGGGATTGGGTTGTCTTCCTCACGTTTTTGGAGCTGCTGGTGCATTTTCCATTCACGTTTTTGCAGTTTCATGTGTTTTTACCATGGATGTGAAGTGTTTTTGTTAACTTCTAGTGGTTGGGATCTTTGCTAGGCGTTATGGTGTCATTTCCACATGCCCACGGTGGGGAATTTCTTTATTTAGTGTTTCCCAATGAGTGGGAGAACAGAGCCACGAATTTTGGGTATTGTTGAGTTTGTTTTGGCCACGTTAGGGCCATAAACAACTATGGAAATGAAATTGTTGTTAAGGGGGTTGTTTTACCCATTATCATTTACATTTTGGTTGAACAACATTTTCATCAATCTCAGATCTTGCAATTGTTGTGTATGCCTTTGTTGTTTTTATTTGAATTTTTTTTGGAGTGGAAATGGGGTTTGAGCTAGCTTGATAAACCTAGTGGAAGAAGGAACCTCACAGATAGAGCTAGAGGGTTGGCTTTCTTCTTTGCACACCTTGAATAGCACTGGAAGGGAAGGCGTAGCATGAGGGACTGTGCAGCAGAGAAGGGGATGCTTCCTTGTGTTGGGTGTGTAGATGTTTTGGAAGTCAGGATAGATCTAGTGCATGTGTCCATATCTCTTTGGTTGAGCTCACTAGCTTAGTAGTCAGCCTTTCTAGCTCCTGTATAGCCTGATAAACCCAACTGTGTTGGGTTGGCTGAGTGTTGTGTATCCTTGGCTACGTGTGAGCCTATTATTGTTCCCTTATTCCTTGTGGAAATCATGCCCAGTTCAGGGGTGGCAGTGTTGCTGAGAGACTAATGAGCACAATAGCCTATGGTTGGGTGGAACATTGCAGCGATGTAGCTGGTTGCAGGACAAGATTCTACTAAGATAAGTATCGCTTGTGTTTAAATCCTAGTAGTTGTGTTTGTTTTATAACTCAATATGAACATGTTAAATGTTTTGAATGACATGTATTTGCTTTTGTTGTTTAATGAATTAGATGTCTACATATCTATTTTGTTTCATTTCATTTTATATATGTTCATGGAGCTTAGCCTTCCTGGGTTGATTGCATCCTGGTCGCATCCTCTCTGCCGAGAAGAGGGGTGGGGATGTGACAGAGGCATCTCTGTGTCTCCTTGGTAATGCATCCCAACATATGGATAGTCCTCTATGAGGATAGGAAGTTGTCGCTAGTGTGAAAACGGCTCCCAGGTGAATAAATGCCCCACCAAGCCACCTACATCCTTGATCACATCTCGCACCAAAACCTCATGCGAGGCTCACGAGGTACCCCTTCGTGCACTTCTAAATTCGTTTGTAGTGTCGGTAGTCTCTCAAAGAATAATGAGCACAAAAAGGAGGGGAAACAAAAATCTTAGTCCGCCAAACTAGCATGGTTCATCCCATGCTGAACCACTATCAAATACATATAGTCCAACATTTCCATCCCAGTATATATAGCACCATCATTCTCACTTATCGAGTCTCTAGACTCTCGATTTCACACACCAATAAGTGCGACACATGCACATAAGCTGAGGCATGGAAATTCCTGGCGCACAAGTCATCCATCGACATCCCCCTCGAGAGCTTTGATGAGATATCGTCGATCACACCCAGTAGTGAGAGGCTAGTTAGAAAGTACACATCTTGGAGGGTGATCTCTAGTCGCTCACCCTGTATGATGAAGCACCATGAGTCTTTATCCAAAAAACTCACCATCTTGTTCAGCAGCAACTTTGATGAATGCATCAAGGGGATCTGGAATAACTTCAACAACCCACACTGGATGAGTGTATCCTTCACTGCTCCATCCCTATCTACCTCATCCTAGAGGTCCCTGATGTCTCACTCTCTCCATCCAACTAGAAGAATCCTGCACATCCAAAAATTCCTTATCAAACCCAGTTGCACAAAATTTTCCATTCTTGTATAGGTCGTGCTTCTCGACCCTTTTTGTACAACCTAAGTCATGCAAAAATATTTGAAATTTGCGACCTAGGGTGCACATGTCTCCTTAATAGGTGTGACCCAGGTCACGCCTATCTCCCCAAAAGGTGTGATCGAGCCACGCCTGTCTTCCCAATAGGTGCAACCTGGGTCGCTCCTTTTCCCTTGAAAAGTGCAACCTGGCCCCGCGAACCCTTCAGGCTCGGCCAAGGCTCCATAATGAGAAAAAACAAAAACTACACTACCGAAATTGACGGGCTTAGTGAGAGCTCTTACCTACCACTCATAGATCAAAAAACCATCATTCCAATTGGAATAAATCATCAGCTATGCTCTAGGGCCCTCCACTTCAACTGAACATTGCACAATGAAAATGACATGTGTCATGTGGTACCCCTTGTTTATAGGCCTCCATTTGGTCAACCCTTTCTTCCGTGCACCACATAGTCATCTAGAATCTATTTTTCATGTTGTTTTCACCATAGGGTCGGTTTTCTATCCTCTGTATACTTATGAGACCCACGTCTCGCACTCTCCCCATGTTTTTTGGGGCCATTTCCTATAGTTAACTCAATTTGTGTTCCACCACGCAAATCAAACCTTGTATGTATTGGCATGTTCATGATCCATATGCTCCATCCATACTATAAACTTGGCCTTATTTCACCACTATTCATCGTCATGCAAGGAGGCCCCACTAGTGTGCCACTGTTATTTTTTAACCATATAAGCCATGTTCACAACATCACCCCTTTCGGCATATTGAATGCTTCCTCCTTTCTTGGATGATTATTACGGATTTTTTGTTAAGCTCTTTTCTTACTCCTAAAAGAATGAAAATATTGCCGAGCACACTGGCTTCCTTTCATGCTCGTTAAAGTATTTGAAAGGGATTCTATGTGGCATTGTTTATCTCTTTTTCCAGGCTACATAGACTAATTAAAGAAAAGGACGATCATAGCACCTTCCAGCTAGGAACAATTCCCCTTATATCCTTTTACGCTTTTATGGACATTGGGACTGTAACTTACAAAAAAGAGCACTTGTGGGTTGTATTTAAGCTCTTTTCCAACCCTATCATAATGAAAATATTGTTGAGAAAACTTGGTTTCGTTCATGCTTGTAAAATCATTTGAATGATCATCCAATTAGTATAGGTTTAACCTTTTTCGTCCTGGTTGGAATACCTATGGAAAATAAGTTTATCTGCCCATTTCGACTGGGAGAGCTCTCCTTTGTACACTTTTATCCGTTTTCGGACTTCGGAGACTAGTGTATGAAAAAGAGACCCATTGGATTATTCTTCCTATTTTGAGACTCTCTAAACATGAAAACACCATCGAGCATTTACCATTTGGGCTCGACAAAAATCCATGAAATAGTATCAAATTGAGCATACTTTGATCCCTTATTTGAGCTCCTTAAACTATGAAGAAGGCCCAAACGATTCCTTTTGGTGCCCACCTATATTGCATATCGTCTCCCATTATGGAATCTTTCCCTCATTGGGTCACCTTTGTAAGAGTACTCTACGATGATTTTCCCTTGGATTTCATTAGTACAGTTAATTCCCCTAGTATATCCCATTGCATTCATATCCTCGGTTCCACAACTATGATCCCCTCCCCATGAGTTAGTATCATCTGCTGCCAGGTCATCCCTATCGTCATACTCTAAACAAAGGAAGTTTGACATCCTTGTACTCCCCTTCCCATGTTCCCCATTCGGTGTCTTAGTCCCCTCAGTGTTTCCTTATCTATGGTTATCCCCCTAAAGCTTCTATCAAGGACACCTCATTTCCTTGGTAGTTGCAGGTCTCCCTTTGTCAACATCAACACATTTATTCCAGAATATAGACCTAGAGGTCCATGTATCCTAGTTTCATCCACCTCATTGATGAGTTCCTTGGACCACTCGAAAGGAGTCCTTAGTTCCTTTTGGGTTGGTTGTGTCTCATGTGTCGACCTCAACTCCATCATCGCACTGTTGAGATTCGTATAGGTTATCAGTTCCTTCATTATTTTGTTGAAGACACTGGTTGTCACTCGACTCTAGCACATTGGTGAGTCTATTTAGGGGACCCATAGTTTCATGTCCCTTGTTATTTTTGGGTTACGTTGGTGACAATGTTCGAAATCCACTCAATTTTATGCTTCCATGATCTACAATACTTGATGTTGTTTATTGTACCTCAGATATTATGAATCTTCATCATTGAGTCGATCCAGTTATGTACACCTCCAGATTCAACAGAGCATCAGTTGTTGTGATATTGCATTCCATGAGAATTCCATGTTCCTATGTACCAGTTCTTCAGATCAGTATATGTATTTAGCCTCCCATTGATGCCACCATTATGTACTTCCAGCTGTATGTATTGATCGGGTCCCAATATGTTGAGCCTTTATCCTCGTTGTATATTGATACATTGATACGAGCATGGGTATGCCTGCCTCGTCCATATATATTTCTAATATTATATGTACCTCATCCATTTTTAGAAGCAATACAAACCAAAAGTCATTGCAGTTTGAATGAGGAAATTACGACTCCTCCATGGTTCCCTCTAGTTTCTCCACCGTTGTCACCATTTCTTCCTTGGTCCTATGATTTCTATCTATCATACAACGAGCTCCTGCGTGCCCTCACACATCAGGGAAAAATATGTTAACACCAAAAAATGTTCACCTAGCTCTATATGGTCCAAACCATAATTATACATCATTATCCCACCATTATTTCCTCCATTTTGACCTTCACAACTAAAATTCCACCGAAAATGGTCCAAAACATTATTATTCCTTCCCCCATAAATACAACAAAGTTACACATTTATTGTTGCATGTCCCCACTCTCTCTAAAAAAGACAAAAACACCCTAAAATGAGAATGGGTAAAAAAATATGGATAAATACCATACACAATAAAATACCATGGGTGAAAAAACCTTGGATCATCCTATAAATACATTGTGAAGGTCTCCCCAAAAACACTAATTTTTTTGTCATTCCTTCATTCCTGAAAATTTTCATCACATTCCTTACTTTTGGACATTCCACACCTTTATCCACTCTATCCCACATTGCACGTCGACTTTTCTCTGTGAAACCCTTAGTCCCTTTCCTGATGAAAACCCTTTGTTGGAGAACACACGGAGACCAGGATCGTGGAAAGCCTATGGACCATTTCCTCAAACGACTGCAGTGGCCCATTTTAAAGGTATTTTTTGTTTTATTGCATTAGTTAGATTTAATATTATTGTTGTTGTTGTTTCTTATTATTGCAAGTTGAGGTTGAGAAATCCCTCGAACCATGAACTCTACCCTTTGATCCGACTGATCTAGGGTAGGTGATTTTGCATGTAGTAGGAGAAAAATCCCCAAAAAAATTGTGAAGACTATCTACTTGGCTCATGTTTTGATGGATAGACCATTCATGTCTTGTATTCACAATGTAATCTTCAGTAAAAGCTCTCTAAATACTGTTTCAATGTATGGATCTGGGGTTATTATATGCGTCATATGATATATTGCAATGTTCTTTCATAATGCTCAATGTATTATTATATACATGGTTTTCCCAATATGGGCTATGTCCATGGGAATTGTTGCATATTCCATTATTCTAAAAATAGATCTCCAAAATTACATGGCATCCTAACATATGCATCACATCAAGATCCATCACCTAATCATGTCATAATCACGTGTGTACAAATGGCATACACAGCATGTGGTATGTGGTGAACTACAATTAACACATTCCCAAAAGGATCTCCTTCACCTCTTTTATATAGCAAGAGGTTTGGATTACAATACATTCCATAACACATGTGGGATAAATGAATTTCCACCTCTGTATATAGAGAATGGTTACAAAGGATGTAATTACAATGATGCATGTGGGATAACTCTTGTTTATAATATTGGAATTATTTATGCATTTAAATGATATTTTACCAATATATCACATAATTCATCATTATGTATTATAACACTCCCCTTAATGATGGATGGGAGAAACAATACAAATGGGAGGAAGGTGGCACATACCAACATCTCTCTTGATGACAACTTCTAGAATGCTCCATAAGATGGGAATAAAAAGACACTTTTCCTCATGGACTTGATGAAGAAAATATCCACTTCTCATAAAACTGCTTCTGAACCAAGTTGTATGATGAAAGTTTGCACAACACAATAGTGTATGGCTAATACAACAAAAATGTGGTTGCAAACCCACCACAACCTATAACTCAACTGGTAGCTGAAATAATTCTGCAATAGACCACATGATGAATACAAGAACCTTGAATCCACACATGGAGATAATATTCAGAGAGCTCTTACTAAATATTACATTGCTAATCCAAGACTCGAATAGTCAAACATGATCTAAGCAGATAATATTCCCAACCCAACTAAAAGATGAATGAACACTAGAAGATGGATGTCCATCATTCAAAATTACTAGAATATGGTGATATAATATGATAAAATTACAACGTTAAATTCCTTGTTAACATCTACCATATTTGTTGCAATCAAGGATAAGCTGAAAAGAGGAACAATACTAAAAAACCAGAGATCTATAACCATCATATTCTTAAACAAGGAAGGAATAGTAGAAGCAAGCTATCCCACAACATAGATAGTTAATTTGCACAAAATAACTTCCAAGACTAAAGCATATAATAAACATGACAAGCCCAAAAAGAAGAAGAGATGATAAAATGACATTTCTCAAGAACATATCAATAATAGGAATTGCATCAATGTTATCGCTTCTATGCAAGACCATATAAATTTTGAGAAAAAGATTATCAGAAAGGACATGACATGATATAATTAATGGAGAAACATAAAGATCATGAGTGAACATAATAGATACAAATAGAATAATGGGCCAATATATCATTTAAATATACGAAAAAAGTAGTCATCGAACAACTAATCTAAAGCATATGTTCATTTCTTGTTAACATCATGTTAATATGCAAAATATGAACACCCTAAAAATGTCAATGATTCCATAGGGAATGTTAGAGAGAAGAAACACATGCCAATGCTTCCTAATAGAAACATTAGAGACAAGCATGAACAAGAAAACATCTAAAATCATAAGAACATAAATCCAAATGAAACAAGCACAAGGTGCTTAAGACAAAGATTTTAAGATTATAAGATTGCTCAAAGCCATATCATTCTTGAGTAAAAGATTAAAAAAAATATGACATGATATATAATAAATATATCAAAATGTTTAATATGATCAACATATAGCAAATTATGATCAACTCATGATAGCACTTAAAATGACAAATCACTAATGGCCATAATCATGGGTTCATTTCTTATTGACATCATGTTAATATGAAAGAGATGAAATGATCTGGAAATGTCAATGCTTCTATATTGGAACATTAGAGATAAGAAACGCATGTCAATGCTTCCATATAGGAATATCAGAGACAAACAACACATGAACTAGATACAATATATGTAGTACATGAAAAGAAAGTATACCCCAATTAAAGAAATTATGACAAGAAAAAAATATGATATCACATAGATTCAAAAAAAAGACTCAAAAAGTTAATTAGAAAAAGCATATAATGATTGAAAAGAGGTTGCTTATAAAAACAATGAAATTGCTTTTACACAAAGGTCATCAATAACATATAAATAAAGCAAATAATCATCACAAAATAACACATATAGAAGCATCATTATCATTATTAGAAGGGTAAGGCCATGTTAGAATATTGAGAAAAACATTGATATTACTTATATATATGAAAATATACCTATCAAACAACTAATCTCTAAGCATAGGTTCATTTTTCAATGTCACCATTACCATATTAAATATCCATGCCCCTGAAAATGTCAAAACATCTTCCACACAAAGAAGGTTAAAGACAAGTAAAACATGAACAAGAAAACCTCTGTAAACATGATGAATAAGAAAAAAAACCTAATGCAAAGAGATCAATAATTTCAAGATAAGAGATGAATGAAACCAAAAATTTCTCACTGAAACCAAATCCCAACGACTGTTAAATGACAAATCTACCACTTTACAATATATATATATATATATATATATATATATGAAACAAATTACAGACATGAGTTCCTCTCACAAAATACTCAATTTCAAAAAACAAATCGTAATGGTTGTATCGCTATTTTAAAATCAACTATTTTCCAATTGTTTTGTGACAACCATGTAGAATACCGAGCGAATATATTTTGGTTGAGTGTCCATATTTTTTTGGTCTTTGTAGGCGGATGCATAATGCCTCTTGCCATTTTGAAAAACAAGTTATAATAAAAATTCTGGGAGATATTACACGAGTTATGGTCATATATATATATATATATATATATATATATATATATATAACTT
>LPNX011016637.1:195620-230443 GCA_001517045.1 Pseudotsuga menziesii
TATGTATATATGTGTATATGTATACATATACATATATATGTATATATGTATATATATATACATATATAATAATGACCATAACTCGGGTAATATTTCCCATAATTTTTATTATAACTTGTTTTTCAAAATGGTAAAAGGCATTATGCATCCAACTACAAAGACAAAACAAAAATATGGGAACTCAACCAAAATATATTCGCTCTGTATTCTACATGGTTGTCACAAGTTGATTTTAAAATAGCGATATATCCATTACAATTTGTTTTTTGAAATTGAGTATTTTGTGAGAGGAACTCATGTCTGTAATTTGTTTCTTCAAAATATACACAGAAAATATAAAAAACAATCTAAAAGTTGATTCTCATTTTACCTTAAACATTTTTCCACAAGGGTTAGGGTTTGAAAAAAAAATGTAGAATAAATCCCAAATATGAAAAACTACCAATTGGGTATTGTCTATCGGGTCACAAACTACAAAATATGAAGAACCAAAGTAAAGTCATGAACATATGTTGCTTCAAAATAAAAATAAAAAATTTACCAAAGAAGGTAGAGCATAGGAACATACTCAGATACAATGTGTAGGAGCTCTATTGTAAGATTGGATATTATTGATGATTAAGAAGATTTCAACATTCTCGTGGGTGTTTCCCCATTTGGGGTTTTACCACGTATATATGGTGTTCTCTTATCTCTTCCTTTATCTCCATGTTTGTTTATGTTATTTGTTGTTTATTATGATATATCATAAATCAGCTCATGTTATGAATACTTTGTGTTGTTGTATGATTTTATCATATTCTCTATATTCTAACATGGTATTAGAGAAAGGTGTTGCATTCTACCTTCTTTAGTAAAAAATTAGATTTTATTGTTTAAGCAACATTTTCTCATGATTTCACTTGGGATCCTCATATTTTGTAGTTTTGGGACCCAATCTACAATACCCAAGTGATAGTTTTTCAGATCTGGGATTTATACTACATATTTGAATTTTTTCTTTCAAACCCTAACCCTTTGTGGAGAAGTGTTTAGGGTAAAATTAGGTGACAACTTATAGAATTTTTTTTACAATTTATATACAAATTTTGAAGAAAGAAATTTCATATTTGAGTTCTTCTCACAAAAAAACTCAATTTAAAAAAAAATCGTCAAGTGTTGATAGTCCGGACGGTGGAAATATCGCTATTTTTTAATTTTTTCATGACGATTGTGCAAACTCCGAAGCTAATATATTTTGATAGAGTGCAAACGATTTTTGTTCTACCTGCATAGGTGGATGCAGAACGACTTCTTCAGTTCCAAAAAAATATTATAATAAATATTATGGAAAATATTGATCAAGTTATGGTCATTTTAAATTTTTCATATTTTGCTTTTGGTTTTTTGTTGCAGAGTTATAGATCTGTCTTTTAGAAGCTGTCAGGATTCGGTTTTGGTGAGAAAAATCAGTTTTTATTCATATCCTATCTTAAAATTATTGTCATGATTTTCTCAATCTCTTTTCATCAAGGTTTATGTTCTTATTCATCATGTTTACAGAGGTTTTTTTGTTCCTAATTTACTTGTCTCTAACCTTATTGTGAGGAAGATGTTTTGGCATTTTCAAGGACATCGATCTCTAGTATGGTAATGGTGGCATCTGAATAAATGAACCTATGCTTAGGACTTATTTGCATGATGGCTATATTTTCATATCTAAGTGATATCATTGTTTTGTTTGTTCAATTTTTTTTTTGCTCAATATTCTAACATGGTCTCACTCTTCTAATAATGATGATGCTTCTAATATGGTATCATATATTGTTCATTATGTTCTTGCATATTTATATGTCCTTTTTAAAATTCATTTTTTCTAAATAATAAATATTTAGTGTTTCGACATCTTGCATATGCTTTTGGTCACTAGCCTTTTTGGTTGCATTAGAGATTAGTTTCTTAGTCTCTTTCATGTTGAATCTAGATGTTTTATTTATTCGTATTTACTTGTCATTATCGTCTATGTTTTATATATGCCTTCTTTGACATTTTAGAAGCATATATCTCCAGCATTCTCATGATGACAACAAGAAAACATTTAATGCTCACTAATTTAACAAGTGCTTAATGACTAAATTCTTCCATCTATGTGATAATTTATTATGTGATCAATATTTGTTCTTGTTAATTTCTTGAATAAAATCAATCTTTGAATATATGTGATATCATGTTTATGTTATAATGGCTTGTCATAAGATTCTTGTCTTTTTATTAAGGTTTCGTTTCTGTATCACGTGTTGTCGAGATTGTATCTAGTTCCTTTTTACTTGTCTCTATCATTCTTATATGTAAGCATTGACATTTTCAAAGCATTCATCCCTTTCGTGTTAACATGATCACAATAAAAAATTAACCCATGTTAATGACCCATACTTAATGACTGGTCATTTCATATTTTTATAAGTGATATCATGATTTGATTATAATTTTCTATGCTGATCATGTTAAACATTTTTATTTATCTTTATTTATGATGTCATGTTTATTTTGATCACCTTTTACTCAATATGTATATGGTCTTGAGAAATCTCATATTATCATTTCATGTCTTGGTATTATCATGTTTATGCTTTATTCTTGAAAGTTCTTTGTGTAGATTAGCTCTTTGTTTACTTAACTTCCTATGTATTTATGAAGAGTTATGGAGTAGCTTGGTTCTAGTATTCCTTCCTATCTTAAGCAATTGTTTTGATAGTATATTTGTTGTTTCAACATTGTTCCTTGTTGACCAGCTTATCCTTGGTAGTAAAGTGTGATCACATTTTCTTCTTTTTGGATGTTTGAAGTTGTCATTCAAGGGGAAATGTAATGTAATCTCAATCATCATATTTCAGATATAATGTAATGAAGCATCATCTTCTATTGTTAACGTCATGATGATTATCTGCACAATATCTATTCGATGGTAGACCATTGGGGTCTTCTATTCATGAAGAGGTCTATTGCGGAGTTTTATTGCATCTTTCAACTACCAGTTGATTTCCGGTTGTGATGATTGTTGTGGTGTTCTAGGCATTTTGCAATTGGATCTAGAAGCCATTATGGATTCTCTTTAGATCTAAGCATTCTGCAGTTGGATATCTTTCCACATGTGCTAGGAATTTTGTTGTTGGATCTAGTAGCCGCTATGGCTTCTTTTTAGATCTAGGCATTCTACAGTTGGATCTTGTTTCCACATATTATGTTGTATTGGATACACAATGTTGTGGTAGATTTCATCACACAGCTTGGTTCAGGTGCAATTTCATAGTTTAGTGAGAAATTGTTGTTATCTTCATTTACTCCATGAGGCGAAGTGTGTTTTTATTCACAACTTATGGTCATTCCATAGGTTGTCATCGAGGGGAGGATATGTAATGCCATCTTCCTCCTTTTTTGTATTTTATTTCCTACTCATCATTAAGAGGGAGTGTTGGAATATTTAATGATGACTGAATGTATTTGGAAGGTAATAATGTTCATTCTTATGTAAAAGAGTTATTCCACATGTAGTTTGTAATAATTTAGTCTTATTACCTTTTATTATATAAAGAGGTGAAATTACATTTACCCCACATGTGTTATGGGATGTAATTCCTCTATTACCTCTTGGTATATAATGAGGTGAAAGAGTCATTGTAAATTCATCAAGAATTCACATATGAACACAAGGATGTGTCATGTAATCTTATTATGGAGTGAGATGTGATGCTCGTGTGTGGGAGCTCCATTGTAACATTGGAGATTATTGATGATTAAGAAGATTTCAACCTTTCTGCGGATGTTTCCCCATTTGGGGTTTTAACATGGATATATAGTGTTCGCTTGTCTCTTCCTTTATCTGCAGTTTTGTTCATGTTATTTGTTGCTTATTATGATAAAAGGATAGATCAACTCACGCTATGAATATTTTGTATTGTTGTATAATTTTACCATATTCTCCATATTCTAACACTCCCTACTTCTCCACTTTGGTTTCAATCTTGTCATGTTTATGATCTTGTGTTTCGATATGAGCATTAATACATTTGATAGACAATTCCAGTTACTCCACCTAGGACTTCAAGCTTCTCAGAATCTGCTTGATATCTCTAATTTCACTCAGGTCCATACCCACATTCGAGCCACAATTCAAGGGTTTGGCCATTTTGGTCCCATCCCCCTTCAAGTAGAAATCACTATGCCCACACCCAAAAGAAGCAAAGAAATATACCAAGGGGGAGGGTGAGCAAAATAGACCGCTTCACTCCAATCCAAACATGACTAGCAGGAGAGAATTATCTACAGATTTCCATTGCTTGACAGACATAGAGCCAACCATAGAGACCTTACCTGGAACATCCATGATGCAGAAAGGCCTAAACCAGTACACCAAATCTCTGCCTCTCTCCATAGTTACACACATGCCCCACTTTGTACCATCTAGAGCTATCCCACCTATATAGCTAGAACCAAAAAAGAGTTCCATAATACCAAACTTATTTGTGAGTGTGAAAAAGAGAGTGCAAGGATGAAGGCATAGAGGGGAGATGGAACTCACTTTCTTGAATTAAATGTGATGGACATTGCTGTAACCATCGACGTTCTGAAAGACCTTTATGACAAACCAACACTCCTCTATTGAGCTTGAATGCTAATTTGCAAGATGATCTGCGAGGTTATTAATATGTCTCCTATTATGCAAGTATTTTACTTCTCTTGCACTTTGAAGTTTTTAAGTGATTTTGTTAATTAATCTTACCTTAGTTCTTAGCTTGATTTCTCACTTTGAAGGTTTTAGGTGATTTTGTTAATTAATCTTACCTTACTTCTTAGCTTGATTTCTCACATGTTTAATGGCATGAAGGGAATCTCCAAAGATCATGATACAATCCAAGATTTTTAACATATACCAAGCCTAGGAATAAAGTGTACACTTCAACACCAATATCTTATTTTGAAGTGTACACTAATGAGAACCATGCACATTTCACCTCATAGTTAACTTTAATAACTTATGTTAAAATTTGATATCAATTTTTGTTAAAAATAAAAATCAACATGTTTGAATATTTATATTCTTTTTCAATTTATGTTCAAAATATTATAAATATTAAATATTAAAGAAAACCACTTTTAACTTAAAAATATACACACTTCAAATTAATAATAAACATAAATTTAAAATATAATTATTTAGACAAATTTCTCTTAAAACAATAAATTCATTATATTATTGAACCTTTAAAAATTTTAAATTATTCAAAATTTGAACACTAAAGTTTAGTTATTTTATATTTCAATTTTGAAAATTTTGAAAAATATTTTGATTTTTCAAAATTAATAAATCATTTTTAAAAATATAAATTTATAATTTTTATTGAATTTTATTCTAACTTTACATTAATTAAACTTTTCACATACACATTGTATATGCTTTATTTCATTTATATTATATATTATTTATATATAATATTTTTAAAAAAAATACATTATTAAAATTTAAACAATTTAGTATATACTTTCTAATTGTATTTAAAATAACAATATTTATTGTTTCAACTTTTTGTTTTCTTTTTTTTTTTCAGATGGAAATCTTCACGGGAAACCAGCAATACTTCTCCACATTCGTGGATGGTAGAGGTGGTAAACCGCCAGCCATCCTAGCAATACTTCTCCACATTCGTGGATGGTAGAGGTGGTAACCTCAGAGGATTGAAGGCTCGAACCCGTGACCTCCCCCCGAACTGAGAGAGTCCTAGCAATACTTCTCCACATTCGTGGATGGTAGAGGTGGTAACCCCAGAGGATTGAAGGCTCGAACCCGTGACCTCCCCCCGAACTGAGAGAGTGTACGCACGTCTTACCAATTGAGCTAACCCTTGGGGCTAGACAAAAAAAATTGTGGAGTCCATGGGATTCAAACCGATGACCTCCAAGCCCTCCAAATTCTTCACAAAGTTCTTCCAGCCATCATTCCCTCCAAAGTTCCTTACGTTTCCTTTTTTATACTTAGTGGCAAGCTTTTGAAACCAATAATCACCTATAAAAGCTTTGACTCTACTTAAAACTCAAATCTTATATATGATGAAAAATATATACATTTAACACTTTGCAAACCTTTTAGGATAGAGACGACTTCTGGGGTGAGCCTCTATCTCAGAGGTCGCTTAGGTTTCGAGCCTTGTCACAATAAGCCAATAAAACACATGTTCTTAACCATTCAACTCAACCAATTTAGGGTCACCAAAAACAACTTTAGCTTCATGTAAAATACTAATCTTACCTTTTCTTTAAAACATACGAAGACCAATTTAGGATCACCAAAATCCGCTTTGGCTTAATGTAGGATACTAATCCTACCTTTTCAAAAAAAGGTTTTTATTAGAACATACTTTCATTAGTTTGGAGCTAGAGTTATGATGGGTCGCAGTGTTGGTTAAAGCCCTAGATGGCTTGTTGAGATGGTTTAAGTTTTTTTTTTTTTTCTAAATCGTGGCCTTCGATCCTTTGTCATAAGGCTTCGGTTTAATCTTTTTGATATATCTTTACACCTTTACATGATATTAAAAATAAAAAATAAAAAAAAGTTTAGTATTCTTTATACTTGAGTTTCAATAATTATAATAAACTAAAATAAGTTTAATTAATAAAATTAAAAGTCAAAATTATTAAGTGAAATAATGTAAAATAAGTTTAGCATTCTTCTCGCCAAAGTTTCACTTCTTCATCATAAATATTGACATAAACAATACTAATGATAAATAAATAGGGTTGAAGTTTCCGTTTTATGGAGCGGTGCGGTATTTATAAAAGCCTGTACGAGTGGAAGGCTGGCCTCCGCCTGTAAATTTTGGTATCCAAATAATACAGTTAACAATGTTTGCTGGACGACTTAAAAAAGTTCTCTTTGATTTTCAAAAAAAAATACTAATAAATCCGAAAGCCACCTATACAAACTTTGGCTCCACGTAAAACATGATCCACCCTTAAAAGAAATGGCTTTTATTGGAACACGCCCTAACCATTTAAGGCCACCAATGGAAACTTTGGCTCCACGTAGGAGACGACCTAGCCCTTCAAGAAATGTCTGAGTAGGACACACCCGTGCCAATTTAGAGCCACCTATGGAAACTTTGGCTCCACGTAGGAAATGACCCAACCCCTTCAAGCAATGTTGTCCTTAGAAGACAGCCTACCATACTAAGGCCACGTATAGTCCACGTAAGACACGAACCCCGACCCATTTAAAAGGGTAAAACTGGAAGCATCAAGAAAATGAGGTTCCACTTTTTGCCCAATGGACGATGACCAAAGAAGCAACCAAACAGAGTGTAGAGCACACATGCTTCCACGGGATCCTCACACCTAACGCCTCCTGAGCTTCCATGCTCTATCCACGAGTCAGAGGCCCTTTCCTACAACCACCCCTGAATTAGCATGAGCTATTTTAACTACTCCCACTCAACGACCTACCACCACCACCACCAAACAATCTCTCTATTAGTCTTAGAATCCTTATAACTACAAATGTTTTGCAGACAATCGCAACTGGTTGGGACGAACGAGTGTGTGTGATGTGCCCAACAAACACATACTCGCGTCCCCGTATTGAGCTCTCTATGCCCTCGGCCCTTTCTTCCAGGGGTTAAAGTTTAAAGTTCAAAGCTTCAAAATCCATTAAAAATGGCTTTGAAGGTCAGTTTTTCAGCCGATGTATTCCAGTCCAGAGAAGCGCCGGCGCCGCAAATCGTTGGCGTTTTGGGTTATGACAATGAATCTGCAAAAGGCAAAGGCAGCAATAAGCAGGCACTGGCCATTTTTTACAAGCACTGCGGTCGTCTAAATCGGCCGCGCGCTAGAGTTTATCATGTCTGTAGAAGTCATTTAAAGAGAAACTGTAGCAACAATCCTCCAGAGCCGAACGGCCATGGCGATCATTCGTTTCTCGCAGCCGGACGAGGATCAGATTGGCAGGCTTCCTGCGCTATTTTAGCCGGGCAAGTGTTAGAGAACGGGAATAACAATAGTGTGGGGATTGTACCCGTAAAATCTGCTGAAAATTCCTCTGATACAAATACCATTCTTGCCCCAATGCCCAAGCCTCTGAGCATAACAGATCTAGCCCCTGCTCCAATGCATGGATCCCAGCTCCGAGTTGCCTATCAGGGAGTTCCCGGGGCCTATAGCGAAGCAGCCGCGACGAAAGCTTATCCGAGCTGCGAGCCCATACCCTGTGACCAGTTCGAGGTAGCGTTTCAAGCCGTGGAGCTCTGGATTGCAGACAGAGCCGTCCTGCCTGTGGAAAATTCGTTGGGGGGCAGCATACACAGGAACTATGATCTATTACTTCGTCATTCATTGCACATTGTGGGTGAAGTTCAATTCCCTGTACACCACTGTCTGCTCGCGCTTCCCGGTGTGAAGCCTGAAAATCTGAGACGGGTCATAAGCCATCCACAAGCTCTTGCACAGTGCGAGAACACGCTGACGCTCATGGGTCTCAACGTTGCCAGAGAAGCTTTTGACGATACTGCTGGGGCTGCCGAGTTCGTGGCTGCCAATAATCTGCGCGACACTGCCTCCATTGCCAGTGCCCGGGCTGCTGAGATTTACGGGATGAATATACTCGCTGATGGTATTCAGGACGATGTGGGGAACGTGACCAGATTCGTGATGCTAGCACGGGAGCCTGTGATTCCAAGAAATGACAGGCCCTTCAAGACCAGTATCGTTTTCGCTCACGAAGAAGGAACCGGTGTGCTGTTCAAGGTTCTCTCGGCCTTTGCTTTCAGGAATATTAATTTGACCAAGATCGAGAGCAGGCCTCAAAGGAGCAAACCGGTCCGGGTCGTTGATGATCTCAACGGGGGTACTGCAAAGCACTTCTTTGAATACATATTCTACGTTGATTTCGAAGCCTCCATGGCCGATCCCCGCGCGCAGAATGCCCTGGCAGAAGTTCAAGAATTCACCACTTTTCTTAGAGTTCTGGGTAGTTACCCTATGGACATTTCTCCTCTCAACCGTAATCATTAGATGCTGTTCAATGCTTTGTTTTTTTTTTAGGTTTGCAACTATACTTCTTGTACGAAGGCTCGCTCCCCCCTCAACTGTTATTGTAATGGTTGAAATGGGTTTGCAACTATTGTTCTGCATGTACGAAGGCTCGGCCCCCTCGGCCCCTCGGCTGGATGAAATTGCTACTGTAATAGTTGAAAATTGGAAGTAAATAAATATGTGTTTATATCATTATGTACAGACCAGACCAGCTAATTGCTTGTACAAATCGAACAAGATTATTGTAAGTTTTTGAGAAGAGGCCAATGAAAATAGTAGGCTATATTCATAGGTTGTTTTTGCTGCTGTTCTGTTCTACAATCAGAATAACGATGGCTGATTGTTAACCTCAACTAATAAGACGAAACAGCACATAGGATAAATATTATTAATGGTAAAGTTTTACAAGTATGACGTTCTTATGGCTAAAATTTTACCTTGTTGTACAGGTTTTAATTGCCGCTGTGTCTTATAGCTAAAATTAACTACCTTGTTGTACAGTTTTTAATTGCAGCTGTACAGTTTTTAATTGCAGCTGTGTAGCAGGCCATTGGATTTCAAACGGTTTCAGATTTATGGTTTGTTGTGTTGAGTAGCTGTCGTCACATTAAAGCCTTGTGTAACAGACTGGTTATTAATCGCCCATCCTATAGTATTAGCATATACTATAACGAGTTATAGCATATACTATAAGGAGCTATAAGGAGTTGGCTAAACATTAGACCATTTGCATTTATAAGGAGTTGGCTAAACTCTAGACCATTTGCACTTTTCACTGCAAGTTTTGGGGAATCTGGCAACACAATTTGCTGTTGAAAATGAGATTTTCATTGCATAAATGGATTCAGTATCCTCTATTACCACTGGGACACCCAGATTATACGATTCCAATCACTGAAAACTACCATTTAAATAATTTCAACTGAATTTTGACTAAAAAACTCAGAATTTCAGGTGCAAATGGTCCAGAGTTTAGCTTACACCTATACTATTCTGTATATATGTGTAGATTTTGATGGATACTTTTGATATTGTGAAAAAAGAGTAAGTTTATAAACTTTTTATACAATTTTCTTGTTATCCTCAAAAAAAAAAATAAGTTTCTAAATTTTTTCTTTTCTTTTTAATTTGGCACTAGGTTAATATTATTTTAACAATTTATTTTTATTTTTACCATTTAAATTATATTTTTGTAAAGTTGATAAATATTATTAATGGTAAAGTTGTATAGGGAGGTCAGCCGGCCTATAGCATATGCTATTCTGTATATATCTGTAGATTTTGATGGGTACTTTTGTAAGCTTTTAGTTTTTTTTTTTTTATAATTTTGTTTTATTTATTTATTTTGGAATAGGTTTGATGGGGTTTTGATGGGATTGTGTACTAGTTAGTCTGGAAGTATGTAACTCAGCAGGTTTGGAAGTATGTAACTCAACAGATCTATGTTGGATTCTGGCTAAAGCATGTAAGTCAACAGATTTATGTTTGATTCTGGCAGGGTCTTGACACAAAAAGTAAGTTCAAGCCAGCACTTTCACGTGTGAAAAAATTTGGCAATTTATTTTTATTTTTATTGTTTAAATTATATTTTTGATTGCATAAATAGATTTAATTGATGATGATGATTAACCTTCACTAGCACCAATTGATTTATGGGATCTTAAGAAGAAGGATAATACTTGGTTTACTTTAAAATAAGCTTTCCAAACTCATTATAGTTTTGACATGTCAAGAGGTTATAAAGATTTGTATTGTAAAAAATACTATAGCACCAATTGATTTATGGGATCTTAAGAAGAAGGATAATACTTGGTTTACTTTAAAATAAGCTTTCCAAACTCATTATAGTTTTGACATGTCAAGAGGTTATAAAGATTTGTATTGTAAAAAATACTATAAAACTGGATATAAGATTCCAATAACTTTAATCAACAATTTCTATTTTCATTGTCCGTTACTTGGCTATATAATTTGTTTTTATTACTTTAGTTCCCATTAATTATATATATATTTTTATAAAATTAACAGTTACTCTCTACTCTCTCTTATGATGGAGAGCTGTCTGTGTACTGTCATTATGATTAATGAGATAAACATAATCATGTGTAGATATGTCTGTTGAAATTCTGGAGAAACCCAGTGATTTTGGAAGCAATTCGCTTTGTTTTCCCTGTTTCTGTTTTCCTAATTTTTTAATAAGTAGCGCTGTTTGAGTTTTGGGTTGTTAATCATTATCATCAGGTCAGAGTTTGAGAAACTCTGAAGAGGCCATTTCTTTGCTAACTAAACAAAATCATATATACATGTGCCAGGCAGAGACTGTGTGATTATGTAAAAAGTTTATTATTATTTTTAACTTAAAAATTATTTTTCGACTAATCTATGTATAATATAAGATCAGATCGAAGATCCATTTTTATTTTATTTTATTAAAATCTATATTTTTATTTTATGTGTAAATATTTTTTATATTATAATAATAATAATTTAATGTTTAAAAAACATATTTTATTTATTCAATATTTATTTTAATATTATAATATATATACATTAAAATTAAATTATTATAATGTTGCATATTATTAAAGTAAATTAAACTTTATATCCATTAAAATATCCAAATTCATACTCCAAGTTTTGAGGTTTATTTTAATTAAAAATCTAAAAAATAAAATGTATGGAACTTGTGAATTCATTAGTTATGACTTTGAAAATAATTTATAATTTTTTTTTATTGAATTATCTTTATAATTTATAAAAGATGTAATTTATTATGAAAACATCATTTTATAAATTAATATAATTTTATCTTAATTTTGGATATACTATATATTGAATTCTAATTATTTTTATAAATTTTATATTTAAAAAATATTTCTATTTTCAAAATTTAGATTTTTTTACTATTATCTAAATTTAGAATTAAGATAAATTTAATCTTAAAAAATGTAAAAATTAAATCTAAAAAATGTTACCCTGGACCACTCACTTTCCTTCAACCTTTGGAATGGAAACAAACAAATATTGGACCACTCACTTTCCTTCAACCTTTGGAATGGAAACAAACAAATATACTCGAGCATAAAAAGTTTCTTGAAAGCCATTAAATACTTTTTTTTAACTCTTAAATTTTGAAAACGAAGAAATTGTCAAAATCGATAAATCTAACTTTAAAAAGCATTAAAGTAATTCATATACTAAATTGATACCCCACTCACGATCCAGTAACATGGACAACTTGCCCTCCAAAAATAAATATTATAATAAACAAATAACACTAGTGAGAGAAAATATCAAGAATATAATGGTGTAGAGTGGCAAACATAAAAACATTAAGAAAAGCAATGTAAAATGATGGTTATAATGCTCCCTTGCACATCATTGAAAAGTAAATTAATCCAACAAAAAAACCAAAGTACAAAACACCGCAAACCTACTTCGATCAATGGTGGGTATAGTTAGTTATGTAAGCATGACCTATAGGTTATGGCTATCTTCTGCAACACAAAAATTCCTAAAGACAAATATGAGTGCAAAGTGGAATTATTGTGGAAATAGCAATGTTTATATATATATATATATATATATACATTTTTTTACAAAGTATCTTGAAACGAATAAAGACATAGGAGCGATAAATATTAGAAAATCTAAAAAATTTCATTTTCATTTTTTTTCTTTTTAATTCTTAAGTTTTATTCAAATGGGGTATATTATGCTAATTTCATATTACTAGGAGATGTAGATACTGGTTTAACTTTTTGAACAACTTAAAACTTATAGATCTATTGGCTTGGTTTCAATGGTAGTGTTCTTTAGAGAATTGGAACCTGTGAAAGCCTAAATACAACCATTATTTCCCTACATGGAAAGGAAGCGTTGGGTGAGCTTTAGCAACTGACAAGGAAACAGATTGGTGTTGAAAAAGGAACTGTACGTAAACCTAGATGTTCCTTCAAGAGACAATCCTTCTCCTAAAGACAAACTCAACTCTGAAGTCCGAAACACGTCGAGACAAAAAACTCCACACAGGTTCTAAAACTCTCCATTGATGACTACCACCTGTGAAAGCCTAAATACAACCATTATTTCCCTACATGGAAGGGAAACACTAGGTGAACTTCAGTAACTGACAAGGAAATAGATTAGTGTTGAAAAAGGAACTGCGCGTAAACCTAGATGTTCCTTCAAGAGAAAATCCTTCTCCTGAAGACAGACTCAACTTTGAAGTTCGAAACGCGTCGAGACAAAAAACTCCATGTAGGTTCCAAAACTCTTCATTAATGACTACCACCTATGAAATCCTAAATACAACCATTTTCCTACATGGAAGGGAAATGTTGGGTGAACTTCAACAACTGACAAGGAAACAGATTGCTGTCGAAAAAGGAACTGCACATAAACCTAGATGTTCCTTTGAGAGACAATCCTTCTCCTAAAGACGGACTCAACTCTGAAGTCTGAAATGTGTCGAGACAAAAAAATCCACACAGGTTCCAAAACTCTCCATTAATGACTACCACCTGTGAAGGCCTAAATACAACCATTATTTCCCCACATGGAAGGGAAACACTGGGTGAACTTCAGCAACTAAGAAGGAAACAGATGGGTGTTGAAAAAGGAACTGCATGTAAACCTAGATGTTCCTTCAAGAGACAATCCTTCTGTTGAAGACAAACACAACTCTGAAGTACAAAACGCATCGAGACAAAAAACTCCACACAGGTTCCAAAACTCTCCATTAATGACTACCACCTGTGAAAGCCTAAATACAACCATTATTTCCCTACATGGAAGGGAAACATTGGGTGAACTTCAGAAACTGACAAGGAAACAGATTGCTGCTGAAAAAGGAAATGCACGTAAAACTAGATGTTCCTTCAAGAGACAATCCTTCTTTTAAAGATAGACTCAACTCTAATGTCTAAAAGGCGTCGAGACAAAAAACTCCACACAGGTTCCAAAACACTCCATCAATGACTACCGCCTGTGAAATCCTAAATACAATCATTATTTCCCTACATGGAAGGTAAACGTTGGGTGCACTTCAGCAATTGACAAGGAAATAGATTGGTGTTAAAAAAGGAACTGCACATAAACCTAGATGTTCCTTCCAAGGACAATCCTTCTCCTGAAGACAGACTCAACTTTGAAGTCCGAAATGCATCAAGACAAAAAACTCCACACAAGTTCCAAAACTCCCCATTAATGACTACCACCCGTGAAATCCTAAATACAACCATTACTTCCCTACATGGAAGGGAAACACTTGATGAACTTCAGCAACTGACAAGGAAACAGATTGGCGTTGAAAAAGGAACTCCACGTAAACCTAGATGTTCCTTTGAGAGACAATCCTTCTCTTGAAGACAAACTCAACTCTGATGTTCAAAACACGTTGAGACAAAAAACTCCACACAAGTTCCAAAACTCTCCATTAATGACTACCACATGTGAAATCCTAAATAAAACCATTATTTTCCTACATGGAAGGGAAACGCTGGATGAACTTCACCAACTACCAAGGAAACACATTGGTGTTGAAAAATGAACTACACATAAACCTAGATGTTCCTTCAAGCCTACAATCCTTCTCCTGAAGATAGACTCAACTCTAAAGTCCAAAACACATCTAGACAAAAAGCTGCACACATGTTCCAAAACTCTCCATTAATGACTACCACCTGTGAAATCCTAAATACAACCATTATTTCCCTACATGGAAGGAAAATGTTGGGTGAACTTCAACAACTAAAAATGAAACAGATTGGTGTCGAAAAAGGAATTGCACGTAAACCTAGATTTTCCTTCGAGAGACAATCCTTCTCCTGAAGACGGACTCAAATTTGAAGTCTGGAACGCGTCGAGACAAAAAACTCCACACGGGTTCCAAAACTCTCCATTAATGACTACCACCTATGAAAGCCTCACTACAACCATTGTTTCCCTACATGGAAGGTAAACGCTGGGTGAACTTCAGCAACTGACAAGGAAACAGATTAGTGTTGAAAAAGGAACTACATGTAAACCTAGATGTTCCTTCAAGAGACAATCCTTCTCCTGAAGACAGACACAAGTTTGAAGTCCAAAACGCACTGAGACAAAAAACTCCACATAGGTTCCAAAAATATCCATTAATGACTATGACCTGTGAAATCCTAAATACAACCATTATTTCCCTACATGGAAGGGAAACATTGGGTGAACTTAAACAATTGACAAGGAAACAGATTGGTGTTGAAAAAGGAACTGCACATAAACCTAGATGTTCCTTCGAGAGACAATCCTTTACCTGTAGACGAACTCAACTTTGAAGTCCGAAACACGTCGAGGAAAAAAATCCACATAAGTGCCAAAACTCTCCATTAATGAATACCTCCTGTGAAATCCTAAATACAACCATTATTTCCCTACATGGAAGGGAAATGTTGGGTGAACGTCAACAACTGACAAGGAAACCGATTGGTGTTGAAAAAGGAACTACACATAAACCTACATGTTCCTTTGAGAGACAATCCTTCTCCTAAAGATGGACTCAACTCTGAAGTCCAGAATGCATCGAGATAAAAAACTCCACACAGGTTCCAAAACTCTCCATTAATCCATATCAATAAGTTATAGCCAAATTACATCTACATCAATTTCACATTTTTTTACAAGTAAATGGATGAATATAAAGCTTATTTTTGTGGGCAAGTGTAAATATGTGCCATATCACAACAATTTATGATGTGTCTTGGTTTGACTTCATATTCCCCTATTTTGTCAAAAATATGAAATTAGTTTCCCTCTTTTGTAGCAACTAGTGTGCTTCTAGAGAAACTATATAGCACGGTTCTTGATTTCTCAATTTTGTTTTTAAACTTGTAGCAAGGCATCAACAAACCATTTTTTAATTCATGATCCCCTTCTAGATAACACCTTACCATTGAGAATATTTTGGTCCCCAAAAGCATATCAATGAAGGATATGGAGGTAGTACAAAGCATCCATTTGTTTCTTCAACTACACTACTCCATAATATATGAAGGATTCCTAATTCTTGCTTGTTTTGAAATCAGTGTGATTGTCTAGTACCTTTGTTTCACTCCAAAAGGGATAATTCTTTCACTCCCTTTGTGTGCTTTGATGAGGTGATTATTTATTCTCATTCCTATAGAAAGTAACATCACTATTCCGATAGTATGGGTTTTCAAACATCAGTTCACATGCATCTAGTGGTGCAACTTCACATTCTACTTCAGCATCATAATCAACATTAATTATGACAAAATTGATCTTGCATCTCCTAGTGATTTTCATGGTATATTTTTCTTGGACCCAACTCACTTAACACGTCTGTACTAGAGAAAAATTTTATGGAACAATATCATCTATCAAGGATTCAAAAATCAAATTACATAGTGAATGAAAGTCAAACAAAGCATTTATCTTTTGGTCATTCACTTGAATTTTGACTTAGAATAGTGTGTTTATGTCTTCACTTTCCCTTCCTTATTGCAATTTGTGTCTATTATTGGCTTTATTTTAGACTAGAGTCTACATTGGTGTCCAACAAAAGGCCTCCACTATAGCCTAATATTGTCATTTTCAATTCCAATGAAGGGCAAAGTCTCATTTGAATTGTTGTGTCATGACTTAAGGTTGTATAAGGCTCGTGCAATATGACTATCACAACTAGTACCCAATCTACCACACATATGTACACTCTATAAATTTTGTTCTTATTGAAGATACTACCATGTCGTGAGTTGTCATCTTCGTACGATATGGGATAGAACTATGATTTTCATAATTCCTTGAAATCCTTCCATTTTTTAACCATGGGAATTTTTCCCATCTTCAAGGAATCTACATTTCTCTCCCCCCATAAGAGAGCATGTTTGGACCATTTTAAATGGGAAAACAAATTTTGTTGTGCTTTGTTTATTTTATTAAAACCCAAAATAAACTTTGAATTGTTTTACTCGAGACTCCAAGATTCTCACGTTTTGAATGAGCTGGTCACCCTTTCTTGTACATGGTCATTCTTTGTTGAGAACCCTATAATATCATTCATTACCTATAGTTGAGTTATGTACATCTCAATCAATGCTACACTAATAATATCTAGTCAAGTAGACTTTCATTTCCTTTTCATGTTATTCATAAGAAGTCCCCATCAATTTTGGTCTTCCATTCCCCTCTAAAACTTGCAGCAATGCTTCTCCACTTTCTTTTTATCCACTACAATGCTTACAATACAGTTTTTCACCAATTGTTTTCAGATGTGGAATTAGATACTATATGATTCGTAAGTGGTAGGTATATGGCTTGTCTGCCTCACCAACACATGTTAGAAGTTTTAAAAGCATAATAATACATAAATATCTCTTCACTTTTCCACTATGCATACAATGTATTTAATTTAAAAATTCTAATTAAAATGAAAAAATAGCAAAAATGCCAGAGTTAGTCATGGATTTGATGACCTTACATGCAAATTTGTGTGTATATATATATATATATATATATATATTGTTTTCCTTGGGGGCTTATTTCTCCTTTAGATTTTGTCTTCTTCTGTTTACTAGCATGAAATTATAACTTTACAAATAATTATATCTTATCTCTAGAATCTCTATACAAACCTCTAATTCACCTTCAGGTTGCCTCTTTATTGTCTTTAGCCTCAATTCTCTCTTATCTCTGCAATTCTACTTCTATTTAAATGTCTTTTATGCAAGAGTTTTTAATACACTTTTAGGTCTAATGGTCTTATACTATGATTAAATTACTTCTAAAAGTTCATATTCCTTAAAAATATAAACAAAACACATGGCCCGGTGCAAGCTAATGCTGGTCACTTATGACGCGTTCGTTGCAATGGACTTTTGGAAAAACAGAAATATGAACGTCAAAAAGCAATATTAGAGGTACCTACACAACTTTTTGGAATATGGTGTAAGAATATGAAACATGGAAAATCGGATTACCTTCCGGAATATATAACTTTTATTTATGGAAACTAAGCATAAATCCCAAAAAACGAGGTTCTTCTAAGGTTGGTATGTTATATTTTTCCCAAAAAATAATGAATATGTTTGTGTTGGTCAACTCGTTTGGTATGCAAATGGTGGAATTTTATGAAAAAAAGTATATAGAGTTGTAGATAATAGGTGTGTCTAGTGCAACGATAGTTTTCCATATTTATTTATGTTATATTTTTTATTTTTCAAATTAAGGAAGTTAGTGACACCCTAAAATGACAAGGTCGAGCATTGGTCCACCACATATTGGTCTTAACATAGTCAATGAACAATATATTTTTTTTAAGATGTAGGTCTTTGAGTCTTCTTGTGCGGGTTCTTTTCCGTTTTTTAAATAGGTGAGGCAATCAAAAGTTATAGCTAAAGAAAATAGCCTACCTTTTGTGTTAGATTGACGTTAGTCCATTTAAAATTAAATAAAAAATAGAAAAAGATAATAGATTTAAATAAAAATTACATATCCAGAATCTACAGACAGAGCTACACAAGTGTATGAATTTTCATTAACAGTGGACAAGCGTGGCATATGGAAAATCATGCACGAAATAGCAGAAGTGGTACAAAACAATTTTTTATGTCATAAGACAGTCCAAACCACTTGGTTGGGCAACCCGAACCTAAAACCAAAGCAGCCAAGTTATCCACCACGTTGGTTGGAAAAAAGGTGCCGTCAAAATTCTAAATTTAAATCACGCGCATGTAGTTCAAAACATGATGTGCACGCACTAGAAGCGCGATCACGCTCTTTGGGTGCACACGCACTAAAAGTGTGTTCGCGCTACTTTGTGCACGCACGTTAAAGACGTGTGCACGCATTTGCTAAGTAAACACTCTGTTTTGATTTTATTTTCAAGCATTTGCAATGGAATGATGATAAGGAGGAGGAGGAGGATGACAATGATGATCAAATGAGGATGATGACTATGATGAGGAGGAGGATGATGGCAATGATGATGAGGAAGAGGATGATGACTATGATGATGAGGAGGAGGATGATGACTGTGATGATGATGAGGATGACGATGACACTGAGGATGATGAGGATGATGACTATGACTATGATGATGATGAGGATGATGAGGATGATGAGGAGGATTATAATGACTATGATGATGAATAATGATGGTGATGATGCCGACGACGAACAATGTTAGCGGTGATGATGATGATGACAATGAGGAGGAGGATGATGGTGATGATGATGATGAAAAATGATGACTCACAATCCATCACCACTCTTTGATCTATTGGATGGAAGCTCACTCTTGGAATCTAACAAACATATTCATTGGTCCTGGAAGTTAGCGGAAAGATTCACACTACAAGGTTTCATTGGAAGAAGAGATCATTTTGAATAGGTATGGTGAATTGTAAATAATTGTTTTAATTCACAAGTTTTCAGATCATTTCATTGATTTGTGTTTTATGATATGCCTACAACAATATCTCTCTCATAGACAACATTTAATTTCACAAGAATAAATCCCAACTTCATGTTTAAACAAGTCTCATATTCTCCATACAAGATGAAGTATGCCATGTTAACTAATTTACATTTGCACATGAATATATTTTGATTTTACACAATGATGGTATAGATGAAGTTATATCTTGAGACTCTTCAATTTAAAAAAAAAACATTTGAAGTAATCATGGGAGAGGGTCCATATTGAATAGTTCACCAAGTTGTCCATATTCTCTATATAAGATGAAGTATGCAATGTAGACCAATAACCATTTGCACATGAATATATTTCAATTTCTCACAAGGATGGCATAGATGAGGTTCTCTATTGAGACTCTTCAATTTGTATAAAAACCTTGGAAGCAATCATGGGAGAGGGTCCATATTGAACAGCTCACCAACTTGTCCATGCTCTCCTCTTCATGCTAGATTTATCATAACATGCCTTTGAGCTTGACAGGGATGCCTCTACCTCAATGATTGCTCCTTTTTTCGAGGGATTTGCAACCTCCTCATTTCACTCATCTTCTTTTGAATTCCAATACTTTTTTAACACAAAGGAAGCCAGAATCCTATAGCTGTAATACCTGCAAACTTGACTATTTACTTGACTCAAATAGAGTATAGAAATGAAAATTTGGTCCAAACATAAAGAGAAACCTTTAATCAATGATTATGTATCAATGCCAATAATTAGCATACTAACATATCTGTAATTTAGTTATTTATGTTGGAATGCATCATGTATATTGTATAATGGAACTAATACCTTATTTGTTGCTTCTTATGCAAGGGTAGACCTCATAGTTTTGATAAAGAAACTTTTGGATATGGGTAACTCATGTAACAGAGCAAGAAAAACTAGAAGGAATATGGCCATTGAAAAGGAAAATGAGGTAAGAGAAAAGGCCAGGTTGGCAATGGAGAGAGTGAGACATGGTCCAGACATTTCCAATGATACTATGTTCGATCCTAACAGAGTTGATGACATAACAACCTCTACTTCAGAGCCACAGGTGAAGCAGTTGCGTCCAATGGACTAACTCGAGTTCCAACATCAACATAGTCTCCAACCAACAATCCATCAATGAGCCATGTTGAAGCTCTTGAAGACATAGGTGTATTGAGAGATGCTGAGTAGGAAGTGTTGGACCTAAGAGCAGTGATTAATTTTCAATATCTTCTAGAAGACCACAACCATGTTGAGCAGACTCCCAATATGGACCGACATGTGAATGATTCACAACAACAAAGAAGCCCCGGGATCCGTAGCTCATGTCCACCTTCCCTACCTCGACTGTCTACTGCAAGAAAAAGGACTCCTAGACGTATCCATGTGGATGAAATTTGTTTGTCAAGCCTTGAAGGTAAGTTTCCCAAACGCACTATCGATTGGCAATGTAACAAATTAATGAAGGAATATTTTGAATCCAAAGGCGATGTAGGTAAATGTCAATTATTACTATGTTTGTTAAAGTCAAATTGTTTAGTTGTTGTTAGGAGAATTCTGGGCATAAAGATGGTTAGAATTT
The DNA here is from genome assembly GCA_001517045.1 of Pseudotsuga menziesii. Taxonomy (NCBI): domain Eukaryota; kingdom Viridiplantae; phylum Streptophyta; class Pinopsida; order Pinales; family Pinaceae; genus Pseudotsuga; species Pseudotsuga menziesii. Next base: position 216,704 of record LPNX011016637.1, read on the forward strand.
CAAATGCTAACAATCATATTGTTAGAAATCTCCAATATGCTTTTAATGCAATTGGGAAGACGTTTCGTACTAAAGATCTTTGTGCGGCTCGTCGTGTGTTCTCAGAATCAGTTGTAAGAAAGTCCACACGGCAACGTCACCTCCTTTCACACACTTCTCAGATACTTAAATTAAATAGAAAAAATGTTCAGAAGTACTCTGTTATAAGAGAAAATTTGCAGACTCTAGGTGGAAAAGATTGCTAGGCTTTTGTCGGCAGGTTGCGTCATCGAGATATGAAGCTAATTGATGCTGTCAAGGAATTAGTACAAACGTTCTGGCATGATCATACCAGACCTTCATCTAATCAAAGAGATATGCTAAAGCTAAGAAAAGGTTCTACTAAACGTGAACCCCACATCAAACACTTCCTTGACACAACACAGACTGAACTCTATGAGAGATTCAAGAATGAGCACACACAATTGAACCTGGGCCAAACGTCATTTGAGAAATGTAAACCATGGTACGTTCGTATATGCATTGATCAAAACACATGCTATTGTAGATACCATGTAGAATATGAATATTTTTTTGACACGTATAAACATATATTTTGTGATTTGCATACTAACCTTGAGCAAGGCTGCAATGAACCAGTAATACCATCGAATGCATCGAGAGATTTTATCATCAGCATCATGTGTCCAAGGCATGAAGGACAAAAATACTATGGAAAATCATGTCTATATGGGAATTGTTCTAGGTACAGTGGGTTTGCTCTTTTGAACCGTTGCATTCATGGAAGTGATGAGCATCAATTTGGAAATATGAGCATGGAGATGCAAAGCTTCAAGTACGTAACCTATCAATCAGATAGTCCGAAGGAAAGTAAAAAGATTGCATTGGTGAAGTCACAGGTGCAAATGATTATTGCATGTTTTTCCTCTTACATGTTCAGTTTCTACATATACATTCTTTAAAGGTCACATTCTAATACGACCCTGGTTTTCATGGCAACAGGTACGGGTATGTGATTTTTTTATGGAGTTCTACAAGAAAACCGAGTAGTATGTTCAACATGTGCATGTAGTGCGATGGCAGGATGAGCAGTACAGAAAATGAAAGGAAAACTTTCCCATTGGGACCATATTGTCAATTATGGATTTTGTAGAAAACTACACCCTTCATCCGCAAAATGAAATTCAGAGTCAATACTACCATTCCAACCAATTCAACATCATGGTACATATTAGGTATAGGCATGGCCCTGAGAGTAGCGTTAACAACAGGATAATACAGAAGGAGAAAAACTTTTACATAAGTGATGACAGATGCCATGATATGCATTATGTGCAACACTGTTTTCAAATTTTCTATGATCAGCTAAAGGAGGGAGATATACAGATGGATCAGCATTGGATAGGGTCAGATGGTTGTGTGGGCCAGTTCAAAAATTCCAGATTCTTCCAATGGATGAGTATGTTACATAAGACTTATAATGTGCCGCATATATGGAACTAATTTGAGTCTAGGCACGACAAAGGTGAGCATGATAGGGCTGGTGCATGCATTAAGACCACACTACGAAGGAGGAGATGAGGTTTACTAGAAACCCCCATATCAAAGATGCAGAATCCATAGTTCAATGGTGCTCAGCAACAATGTTAGACCGAAATTCAGTGGTAAGAAGGCCAGTTAGGAATTTTTGGCATGTGGTTGACATAGATCAATCACGTTCCTATAGTTGCGGCACAATACAAGGAACACGTGGATTTCATTCAGTTCGAAGCTCAAACAACCCCCTATTTGAAATATGGACACGAAAACTTGCTTGCTTTTGCATCCCTTGTAGCAGTGGTGAATGGGATGAATGTGAATGCATGGATTGGGTTGATGATTGGGATCGTGTGTCACTTGCAGTAGACCCACATGTAGTCAGTGAAACAACCCACTTAGAGGAGGGTCAGTCAGCGATTTCGACAAACTACGACCATATCTCAGATCTTGTACAAGTAGGACACATATATGTAGTTGTTTCCATGAAAGACAATGAATGGGGTACATATTATTGGTTGGCATGATGCATTTGAGGTAAGCAAATCCTGAACAGATCATTGATCGATGATGAAGGCAATGAATTTCCTATTGGCTTGATGGTGGTTGAGGGTGAGTATCTTACACTAGAGGGGAAATCAAGAAGAACTAGTGGGCATGTATTTGTGGATTAGAGACTAGGTTATATGGTCTATCACTTCACAAACTTGATTCTTGGCACGAACATCCATATACAGACAATGTCAACGAATAACTCAACCAAGGTACATTACTTCTTGCCTCATTCAGAGCATGAGAGATTGATGGAGGAAATTAGCAACAGAAAGGATCCAGATGGCTATATTGAATGAGATTGGGTAATTGCGCTTACACTCCACTTGGATTCCAATTCCATGAGTGATTGAAATTGACAACTAATATTAAAAGACAAGACGATCACGATAGATTACTCCGCTTTCTATGTGAACTCTGCAAAAGCCTTTCCCTTTCCATCTATATTGATGTCATGCCTGAATATATAGCATGTATAATTACTTATTACCAAGTATGATATGTTTTATGCACCATCTTGGTAATAAGTATTTATACATGCTATATATTCAGACATGACATTGATATAGATGGAAAGGGAAAGGATTTTGCAGAGTTGACATAGAAAGCAGAGTAAGTTATCATGATCGTCTTGTCCTTTTAATAGTAGCTATCAATTTCAACCACTCATGGTCGTCTTGTCTTTTAATAGGTTTTGACGTGTTAGCTTGCACAAGCACACGATTCTATACATTTGACTATGCAAGAATACAAAAGCTATGCAAGAATACAAATAAGCCACTAAAGCTATGCAAGAATACAAATTTTCGTCATTTGCATTCTCAATTCCTTATGTTCTTTTTAATTAGAGATTGAATTATTTGAATGTAACTTTCATGTGAAAATGTTTGATGCATGTATCTTCAATAGACACCCTTCACTGGTTTAATCTTTCACCCATGTTTCTCTTACCTTTGCTACAGGAGTTTAAACATCATGTCCTTCACAGGTTTGCTAACTCCGCACTTTATATTGTTCTCTACATGTCCTTCCTGGTAAGCCACTATCTTTGCAACTTTCTCTCCAATTTTGTGTTGCATAGGGCTACTATTCAAAAAATAATTGCTCTAATATTGTGAAATGGTATTTGACTTGTGAATTATGCTGTCATCTCTACATTTTAATTGCTATTCTAGTAAGTTTTTATCCTTCTTCTATTTGAGTCAATAATTAGAATTTAATGAGAAAGCAGAAGGTATAACACAGAGCAAGGTCAAAGAGTTGTTCATGTTTAAGAGATACAGTTTCTATAACATTTCTTCTATCCTTTTTTGGAGAAATATAGTTCATGCCCAATATTTGTTGTGTTGGACCCAAAGCCTTCATTGAAAATTGACTTCCCAAGCCCTTATTCAACCTTTTAATAATGCTCTTACCATGCCCAACAATTAGCATGTCATCCCGGACCGAGAGTGACCAAGTGTCCCTGAACGACATTTTTATGCGACTTGTAGCTCGACATAACTCGACAACTAGAGGTCGGATAGACGAGTCATCTACTACGTTAGTCTCTTGGCATGCCATTACCTCTAGAGGGCCCTCCCCACCGTGTTTGCATGGCCTATTTACTCCACGTTGCATCGGTTTTGTAAACTAGGGTTTTGCTCAGTTTCCTTCAATGCAACTCTCGCACTAGTGGGTCAACTCTAAAAAACACTCCTTTGTGCCAGTATTGGTGGTGTTCCCATGTCAGAATTGGACATACACACCTGCCAGAGCTAATGGCATGCAATCTTTCTGCTCCGTTTGGTTTTTCGCTCCCAGACCAAGAGTGATCAAGTGTCCCTGAATGGCATTTTCATATGACTTGCAACTCGACATCACTCAACAACCGTAGGTCGGATCGATGAGCTGTCGACTCCATTGGTCTCCTGGCATGCCGTTACCTCTAGTGGGCCCTCTCCACTGTGTTTTCATGGGCCAGTGACTCCACTGTGCATCGATTTTGTAAACTAGGGTTTTGCTCAATTTCCTTCAATGTAACTCTCGCACTGGTGGGTCAACTCTAAAAAAACCTCCTCTCTGCCAGTCTTGGTGGTGTTCCCATGTCGGCATTGGCCATACACACCTGTTGGAGCCAACGACATGCAATCTTGCTGCTCCATTTGGTTTTTCGCTCCCGGACCGAGAGTGACCAAGTGTCCCTGAACGACATTTTCATGCGACTTGCAACTCGACATAACTCGACAACCAGAGGTCAGATCGATGAGCCATTGACTCTGTTGGTATCTTGGCATGCCATTACCTCTAGCGGGCCCTCTCCACTATGTCTACATGGCCCAGTGACTCTACTGTGCATCGGTTTTGTAAACTAGGGTTTTGCTTAGTAGATTTATTGATGTTGTAATTTGTTGTAATAAGAGGTTCTAGAATGTTATATGCTTGGAAAGAGTGCCCTAAAGGGATGTATCTTCACGGTGTTAACGCACACTTGGACTAGGGTTTATTTTTTTGGATTGCCTTGTGATATTAGGATGAAGATAAGTGAAATTTTGGACCATAGTGAGCACCTTCACACACATGTTGAGGAGAACAAATGACCATAGTAACCACCTTGGCACACATATTGAGGATAAGCATTGCAACATTGTAAGCACCTCTGAAACATATGTTGAGGAGCATTGGGAACAAGAAGATGTGGTACACAACTAGAGGATGAATGCATTACATGATGAAACTTGGATATGCATAAGGACACTAGGGTTTATATATGTAAGTAAACCTTGGAAAAGGAGATATAATACTAGAGGAATTGATGGTTGTCTTGAAAAATCTATAGCTCTTGTTGTCAAGGAAAAGGAGGTAGAATTAGGGTTCCAACCCTGTAGAAGATACAAAGAAAAGAGCTAATGTCTTTGGTGATATTGTAGTCTTGTTCTTGTGTGATACATGGAGGTTAGGGAAAGACCATGGAAAACTTAACTTTAGTAAGTATCAAGCTTCTTTTGATTCCTTGCTTAGAAGAAGATTTTTTTAAGTTTAGTTGATTTTCCATGGAGGTCTTGGTGCTTGTGTTGATGCAATAGACAAAGACCTAGGGTTTGAGGAATCATCCTAGGATAGGCATGTTGATGTCGAAACTAGTGCTAGACTTGTCTGAAATGCCATGTGCTTCTATGATGAAATATGATTAGGGTTTATAAACCCTAACGAGGAAAACAATTATAGTGTGGATACCTTAATGCATGCTAGGGTTTCATGAACTACAATCTCGTTGAGATGTGGTTGAGACTTGCATACTAGGGTTTCATGAACTACAATTGCATGCTATAACTAGGGTTGAGAAGTTATGAGATGAAACACATGTGCATGTACAAATTGAAAACCAACTAGGGTTTTGCGAACTACAATTGCATGCTATAACTATTGTTGAGAAGTTATGATATGGAACTAGGGTTTTGTGACCTCTTTAAAAGCTATGAGATGGAAGTAGAAACACATGTACATGTACAAATCCAAAACCAACTAGGCTTTCATGAACTACAAATTGCATGCTATAACTAGGGTTGAGAAGTTATGAGATGGAAATATGGATTTATGAGCTCTTTACAAGTTATGAGATGGAAATGAGAAACACACCACGGTTTCATGAACTACCATTGCATGCTAGGGTTTCATGAACTACAATCTCGTTGAGACTTTCATACTAGGGGTTCACGAACTACAATCGCATAGTAGGGTTTCATGAACTACAATTGCATGCTATAGTTTCATGAACTACAAATTGCATGCTATAACTAGGGTAGAAAAGTTATGAGATGGAAGTAGGGTTTTATGACCTCTTTACAGGTTATGAGATGGAAAAGAGAAACACACCTACAGTTTCATGAACTACCATTGCATGCTAGGGTTTCATGAACTACAATCTCGTTGAGACTTTCATACTAGGGTTTCATGAACTACAATCTCGTTGAGACTTTCATACTAGGGTTTCATGAACTACAATTGCATACTAGGGTTTCATGAAGTACAATTGCATGCTATAGTTTCATGATCTACAATTGCAAATAACTAGGATTGAGAAGTTATGAGATGGAAGTAGGGTTTTATGACCTCTTTACAAGTTATGTGATGGAACTAAAATGGTATGGTATGTTGTATGTTAGTATGGTATGGTATGGTTTGATGTTAGTATCATAGGGCATTGTAGGGTATGTACTATGATGTTAGTATTGTAGGGTATGGTATGGTATGCTAGTATGGTATGGTATGCTAGAATGGTATGATGTTATTATGTTATGGTATGTTATATTAGTTGGTAGGGTTTTGTGAACTCTTTACAGGTTATGAGATGGAAGTAGAAACACATGTACATGTACACATCCTAAACCAACTAGGGTTTCATGAACTACAATTGCATGATATAACTTGGGTTGAAAATGGCCCTCCCCCTCATGTTTTCATGGCCCAATGTGTCTAGATATCCCTAAGAAAGCACATGTTGCAGCATTATATTATTGATGTACTAGAATATAAGCCAACAACCTGCATAATAAAACTAGGGTTCACATATTGAGACATGGAACTACAAACTAGGGTTTTATGAACTCTTTAGGTTTGAAGATCAAATTAGACTGGTTAGTATCATTTAAGTAGAAACCAAATGGCCATATAGCCCTAGGATACACTTACAAATTGAAAACCAACTAGGGTTTCATGAACTACAAATTGCATATTATAACTAGGGTTCACAAGTTATGAGATGGCACTAGGGTTTTATGACCTCTTTAGGTATATATCATTAGATTGGTTAGTATAATTTAAGTAAAAACCAAAAGGCCCTATACCTAGGCTATGCACATACATGAAATAAATTTATTGGGATTAATATGAACTACTTACTATTTCATATGTTCACGAATGCAAATACCAATGTGTGCAAATGCTAGGAACAATACTCAAATTATCAAATTGTTACAATTGATTAAACCCTAGGTTATGAATTGAATTTCTTTGTTATCCTAAACCCTAGCTAACACTATTGCAATTGATGAATAGTTACATGCTAGACTTGCCTGAAATGCTAACCCTAGCTAGACTTGCCTGAAATGCCATGTGCTTCTATGACAAAAGATGATTAGGGTTTATAAACCCTAACAAGCAAAACAATTATAGTGTTGAGATTTGAATTTTATCTTATATTATCTTTATGATTGGGTAGATTCTAGCATTGGTTATGCATGCTAATTTGAGATAAGTTTGGGTTGAATTTGTTAAGTAAACTTTAATGGTGTTTATTTTGGTGATGTCATCGGAGAAACCACAGTATCGAAATGACCAAGTCGACGTTTCGAATCCATATCAGGATCCATCATCAGGACAAGTCGAATGTGGAGAGAGTGAGAACCCAAGTTAAATACTGGAACCAGTAGGTCGGCTGCGGAGATTAGGGTTTGCTAAGTCGGGCAATATTTTTAATTTTAATTGGTTTCAAAGTGCGCGGAAAATTTATTCCCTACACCTAATTCTAGGAAAAATGTTTATATTATTAAATTTTTAAATTTTTACAAAGCTGAATTAAGACAATATGAAAAGATTTTTGTTTAAGGAAAAAAGCTGATTTTAATTATTAATAACCCTAAAGTTATTGAATTGATTTTTAAAAACCCACCCAATGCCCCAAAAGTTTCCAAACCCTAAAAAATAAATTTATTAATAATAACAATTTTAAAAGCATTTAATATTAAACCTAAAAACTTGAAATTTATAAATTTATTGTTATCAATAACAAATTAAAAACCATAAAGTTATTAATTTTGTTATTATTAATGAAATATAATATTAATTATAATTAGATTGCATTGAAAGGTAACTTAATTTTAGGATTTTAAAGGGTGAAATGTTACAGTTAACCCTTAAAAACCTAAAGTTTAAATATTATTATCATTAATAATTATTTTTAACAACCTTAATAATAAATTTAAAGACCTTAAAGTTTTTAAATTAATTATTATTAATAACAAAAAAAAAACTTACAATATAAATTTAAAAACCTAAAGTTATTGAATATATTATCATTAATAATCATTTTAAAAAAACCTTAATAATAAAGGTTGAAATGTTAAAGTTAAGGATAATAATGTTTATATTTTTAAATTTTACAAGGTTGATTTTAATTATTAATAATCTAAAGTTTTTTAATTTGATTTTTTAGAAACCCACCCAACGCCCCAAAAGTTCCAAAACCCTAAAAATATAACTTTATTATCCTTAATAACAATTTTAAAAGGTTTTTAATATTAAACCTAAAAACTTAAAGTTTTAAATTTATTGTTATTAATAACAAATTCAACACCTAAAGTTATTAAAATTGTTATTATTAATGAATTTTTAATAATAATTATAATTAGATTTCAATGAGAGGTAACTTAATTTTAGGAATTTAAAGGTTGGAATTTGATTTCAATTTCGTTTAAAATCTTAAAGATTTGAAGGGAAACTTATAAGGTTAAAAGGTTGATTTTATATTAAAAACCTAAAGTTATTAAACTACATCAAGATTGATCTTTCAATTTCAACATTAATTTTTTAGGGTATTTTAAAAATAAGGTTTTATTTAAGGACAGGGAAGGAGGACTAAGGAAAAAAGGGGGGGAAGGGCTTGAAAGAGGAAAAGGAGCAGAAAGAACACGGTTAAGGGACAGAGTGGCCTTTCCGATTGAGAATAGCTGGAAGCCAACTAGTGCTCACCTTGAGGCCACCATCCCTGTTTAGGTTGTGTGGGAGTTTGGTAATCTCTAAGGCCTCTCTAAATTTTCTTTTAAAATAGTGGTCTTCTTTCGCAAGGATGATGGTGTCTTCTAGGAATATGTGATGTTTGGTTTTGGCTACATGTTCCGCTAGGGCTGAGGAACGGATACGTTCTTTTCTAATGTCTGCCCCATGTTCTTTTAGCCGCGTGTGGAAAGAACATCCCGTCTAACCTATATAGCTGATCTTGCACGAGCAAGGGATCTTATAAACCCCTCTGAACTGTGTAGGCCATAAATCCTGGGGGTGATTTATGGCCTACCCAAAATATGGAAAAGGTACGTGGATGACACGAATGTGGTGTGGCCACATGGTGAAGATGAACTCAGGAAGTTCCTAACCCACCTGAATGGTATCTCCCCCAGGATTTATGGCCTACACAGTTCAGAGGGGTTTATAAGATTCCTTGCTCGTGCAAGATCAGCTATATAGGTGAGACGGGACGTTCTTTCCACACGCGGCTAAAAGAACATGGGGCGGACATTAGAAAAGAACGTATCCGTTCCTCAGCCCTAGCGGAACGTGTAGCCAAAACCAAACATCACATCTACCTAGAAGACACCATCATCCTCGCGAAAGAAGACCACTATTTTAAAAGAAAATTTAGAGAGGCCTTAGAGATTACCAAACTCCCACACAACCTAAATAGGGATGGTGGCCTCGAGGTGAGCACTAGTTGGCTTCCAGCGATTCTCAATCGGAAAGGCCACTCTGTCCCTTAACCGTGTTCTTTCTACCCCTTTTCCTCTTTCAAGCCCTTCCCCCCTTTTTTCCTTAGTCCTCCTTCCCTGTCCTTAAATAAAACCTTATTTTTAAAATACCCTAAAAAATTAATGTTAAAATTGAAAGATCAATCTTGATGCACTTTAATAACTTTAGGTTTTTAATATAAAATCAACCTTTTAACCTTATAATTCCCTTCAAATCTTTAAGATTTTAAACAAAATTGAAATCAAATTTCAACCTTTAAATTCCTAAAATTAAGTTACCTCTCATTGAAATCTAATTATAATTATTATTAAAAATTCATTAATAATAACAATTTTAATAACTTTAGGTGTTGAATTTGTTATTAATAACAATAAATTTAAAACTTTAAGTTTCTAGGTTTAATATTAAAAGCCTTTTAAAATTGTTATTAAGGATAATAAAGTTATATTTTTAGGGTTTTGGAACTTTTGGGGCGTTGGGTGGGTTTCTAAAAAATCAAATTAAAAAACTTTAGATTATTAATAATTAAAATCAACCTTGTAAAATTTAAAAATATAAACATTATTATCCTTAACTTTAACATTTAACCTTTATTATTAAGGTTTTTTAAAAATGATTATTAATGATAATATATTCAATAACTTTAGGTTTTTAAATTTATATTGTAAGCTTTTTTTGTTATTAATAATAATTAATTTAAAAACTTTAAGGTCTTTAAATTTATTATTAAGGTTGTTAAAAAACATTATTAATGATAATAATATTTAAACTTTAGGTTTTAAAGGGTTAACTGTAACATTTCACCCTTTAAAATCCTAAAATTAAGTTACCTTTCAATGAAATCTAATTATAATTAATAATATATTTCATTAATAATAACAAAATTAATAACTTTATGGTTTTTAATTTGTTATTAATAACAATAAATTTATAAATTTCAAGTTTTTAGGTTTAATATTAAAAGCTTTTAAAATCGTTATTATTAATAAATTTATTTTTTAGGGTTTGGAAACTTTTGGGGCATTGGGTGGGTTTTTAAAAATCAATTCAATAACTTTAGGGTTATTAATAATTAAAATCAGCTTTTTTCCTTAAACAAAAATCTTTTCATATTGTCTTAATTCAGCTTTGTAAAAATTTAAAAATAAAAATTTAAAAATTTAATAATATAAACATTTTTCCCAGAATTAGGTGTAGGGAATAAATTTTCCGCGCACTTTGAAACCAATTAAAATTAAAAATATTGTCCGACTTAGCAAACCCTAATATCCGTAGCCGACCTACTGGTTCCAGTATTTAACTTGGGTTCTCACTCTCTCCACATTCGACTTGTCCTGATGATGGATCCTGATATGGATTCGAAACGTCGACTTAGTCATTTCGATACTGTGGTTTCTCCGATGACATCACCAATAACCTATCACCACAGAAATCTGGCAACAGAGGTGTTTATTTTGTTAGATATCCTAAGTGGAGACCTTTGGATACGTCATCATGCACTTGTGTAGGCCATCAAGGTGATGACTAAGGAAAATCCTATGAAATAAAAGGAACTTGCTAGCCAAAATGACCCTTCAAACCATGGTTGTACACCCAAAGAGAACATGTCGCTACCAAAGGAAGGATCAATAGGGACGACAAGATAGGAAGTGAGTGGGTAAGGTAGGAAGGCAAGCAAGTGACCTTAGGCTATGATAGGTGGGTAAGAAAGCTATTAGGGCTTCCCTAAATAGGATATTACCTGTCAGGGTTTCCTCATTGATTATAAATCCCAGGCTATGCATGCTAACCTTTAAACTTCAGTTAGGGTTAGGGTTTCCTCATGGATTCTAAACCCTAGGTTATGCATGCTAACCCTTAAATCGTTAAAATTGCAACAAGTACAATTGCTCGTTAAAATTGCAAGTGTTCAATAGATCGTTATAGAAGACACATATTCATGAACTTGTTTCATTTTTTATTTGTCAACGAAGAACAATGTTTATGGGACGTTAGCATTATGGGATGTTTTAATTTCAATTATGCATATGGTTGAAGCATGTTAGTGGTGTTGATGGGACGTTATCATCATATCGTACAAATTCAACCTCTCTTGCAACCGACATAAAAGTATTTCCAGCCAAGCATTTAGCATTATGAAAGTCCTATATTTTACTTTTTAGCTAACCATGACAAAGGTGCAATCTTTTTAAGTAAACATCAATGATAAACAATTTTATAAGTGACAAGTTTCCAAGCCAATGGGACTATTAAACCAAATCAAATTTCCAGTCAAGTAAAATGTCTTATGACAGTCCAAGATGTAATTTCCAGTCAAGTAAAATGTCTTATGACAGTCCAAGATGTAATTTCTAGTCAAGTAAAATGTCTTATGACAATCCAAGATGTAATTTCCAGTCAAGTAGGAATGATAAGAAGTATATTCACTTGGCTTTTGATGACACAATGACTTGCAAGCAATTCAAGGACTTTTCTAGTAATTTTCCAAGTTATGGATGTTTATATACCACTGTCAAATTTGTTTAAGTATGGTTGGGAATGATTGTTTATATACAATCCCTTTAGGGTGTCTTTGTGCCACTTTAAATTGGGTTATGGACAAATTTGAGGTGAGGCGTTAGTGAGTGGGTAAGATAGGAAGGCAAGAAAGTGACCTTAGGATATGATAGGTGGGTAAGAAGGCTATTAGGGCTGCCCTAAATAGGATATTACAGTGAATGTGTTAGGGAAGCTTAAGATGAGTTAGTCGTGTTCTAGGGCTGTCCAAAATGGATATTACAGTTAGAGATATAGGGAGAGTGGTGGGGGTCTAAGTAGTGTGGAAATGAAAGGAATAAGCCTTGCTTTAGAGAGAGGGAAAGGTAAGAGTCTAGGGGAAGGGTTTTAGAAAGGGTTAGGATAGAATAGAATGGTTTAGGTGTGTCTTATGGCTGCCTAATAGGTAGTATTACAGTCTAGTTTGATAGACAGTCCTAGGGTTATTCAAGGATAGAAAATGGAGTAGAAGGCCAAAGGTTAGAATTACTATGTAAATACCAAAGGCAGACAAGTTCTTTCTTTTGCAATTTGGACAATGAATAAGACTGTATTTTTATGCATTTGTGTATTTTTTTGTTAACTAACCTACGGTGTTAAATTTTTTATGCATTTTATTATGAAATTATAGACTTTATTGCTTTGTCAACAATAAGTATTGCAAGCACATCAATTGTAAACTACTTCTATAAAGAAGTACAAAATAATATATTAATATACAAAAATACCCAATCATATACAAAATATGGCAACTCGTGCCATATACAAAATATGGCAACTCGTACCCTATACAAAATATGGAAATTCGTGCCAAAATGCCACATCATGGCTAGTGTACATAGGAGGCTCTCTCAATCCTCCTGCCCACCCTCGGAGCTCCCAGATCCAACTCCAAAATTGATCTTCCTCTTCTTCAATCTAGAGGAAGCTCGATTCACCCGACTGCTTCGACCACCTCCCCTTGGGCTCTGAAATGACAACAATCAAATGTCAACTCCTACAGGAAATTATACAAGTATAAAACACAATTTAAATATCAAAATTATGTTTTCAAATTTTAAATAGATCACCTGAGATGAGACCGTAAGTGGTGAGCGGGATACCCTCCTCCGTGATCCAAGTCTCTCAGCAATGCCACCCTGCAACATTTAAACATCAAGATAACTCATACAATTTACAGCTATGTTAATTTTCGTTAATATTGAACAAGATTTTCATAAACTAATCAATCTCACTGTGAACACAACAGGCTGGTCTTGGGGGCTGGCAGGTGGAGCAATCGACTGCTCCTCAGGGGTGGCAGGTGCAACAGTGGGATGTACAACCTGCTCTGATGCTAGGGTGGATGGCATAGCGGAGGATGTAGCCACATCGATGTTGGATACAACACTAGGGGGCACGGTGAGAGAGGGCGTGGAATGGAGTGGGCGAAGTGGTGATATATGACGATAAAGTCCGATTGGCTGTAGAATGGAATGGGCCACCCTGGAAGAGGACATGAGGGTGGTGGGGGAATATGGAGGAGAGGGATGAGGTCTAGGATGGGGTGGAGGGATGGGTGAATGTGGATGGATGGTGTAATGTGGTCGGAGGGGGGAGGGTGGAAACATGGGACAC
>LPNX011016662.1:5367-95925 GCA_001517045.1 Pseudotsuga menziesii
AGAGAAGCAAAATATGTGGCTGCAGCTGAATCAACGAAAGAAATAGTATGGCTCAGGAAGATACTTGAAGATTTGCAAGAAAAACAAGAGAACTCCACTCCATTGTTGGTCGACAATACTTCTGCAATCAAGCTGGCTAAGAATCCTAGATTCCATGATCGAACCAAACACATCAACACAAAGTATCATTTGATTCGACATCATGTAGAGGCCAAGACAGTCCATATTCGACATTGTTCCACAAATGATCAAATTGCAGACATCTTCACCAAAGCGCTTGGACAAGAAAAGTTTGAAAGATTCAGAAACATGCTTGGACTTATGAACACCCCTTCAAATTAAGAGGGGGATTGTTAGAATATAATCCGTAGGGATTATATATTGTAAATAAATAAATAAAGAATAGGAAGCTGAACAGTTACGTAGGAATATGGATAGGCTGGTCGGAATCTCAACCATCGCCTGAAATGTATAAATATATGCATTGGCATTGGAATATAATAGAATCGGGAGTTATACCTAACAGTTTGATACAAATCATATCGAGAAGAATGTAACAGAAATGATATGGAGAATCTTAGATGGAAGGACTGCCAAAGATCAAATTGGAAAAATTTGTAGTGACATTGCAGAATCCAATCATGCATTACAAAGTGTAATTAATTCCAATTTCGGAGAGGAGTACCGAAATATAATTAGTCTTCCATGGTCATTGACAGAGCAACAAAGCAATGAAATAAAAGAGGTCATTAAGAAAATAAGGTTTCCAATTGGGTTTTCGTCAAACATACAAAATATATTAACGAAATATGTTGATTTTGGTGGTGTTAAAACTCATGACTGGCATACATTCATTAAGGTAATTATTTACCTATATAATTTCCATTTAGTACATATTTTTAGTAATTGTGGTCTCTTATTTGGAATTTAAATAAATAATGATCATTTTCTTTTTGTTACAGTACGTTCTACCTCTATATCTCCCAGATAGCTTTGCCGACAACATAAAACATGTTATATATGATCTTGGTAAATACATGAGGTAAGTAACAATTTATATGCATGAAAATGTTTGTTCACTTTGTTGCATATATTATATTTGACATATTTAGTTTTACATATTGGAACTTTATTATATATGCCTCAATCTTGTTGATCATTGGTATTTTCTTGCATCATTTGCAGGTGGATTTCATCTAAAGAAATTCATAAAGAAGATATTAGGCATTGGAAGAGAGAAATTCCTGGCCTAATGTGTGAAATGCAGAAGTATTTACCTCCAGGATTTTTCAATGCACAAGAACACTATCTCATACACCAAGTTGAGGAGATTGAGTTGTGTGGACCTATACACACAAGATCAATGTCGACGGTGGAAAGCAATTCGAAGTCCTTGAAGGATATTTTAAGACAAAGAGCACGTCTTGAGGGTTCTATTGCATAGGGCTATATGGTATATCAATCCATGGTGTACATTAGTCAATATCTTCCAAATTTAGCAAAAAAACATCAATATTCCTCGCATTTGGCATGTCAACTCCATCAACAAATTTGAAGGGGAGGTCCTGTTGGGGAAAGATAGAACAAGGAAAGTGAAATGTAATTATATGGTGTATATTTAATTTATCATACAATTAATTTTTCAATTTCATATATATCTTAATCATGAAATTTTTATTATTCCATCAATATTGTAAGGCAAACTTAATTGCCTTTAATGATAGCTAATTTACAATTCATAATTGTTATTTTTCTGTATAGTTGGTCGCGTGTGGGATGTAGTACATTTATACATTGCAAACAATCTTGATTGGATGGAGGAATGTATAGAACGATGTATAGAATTCTATGGTACCTTATCATGGGAAGGAGTGAGTAAATTGATTAAAACAATGCATCATCATCGAGTAGAATATCCCAGTGAAATTACACAAAGGCAAATTGATTTAGCATGTGGTTTAAAAGATAAAAAGGCAAGTATATTTTATAACCTGATCATTTTTTTTTGTTTTCCATTATATAAATGTGTTTCTTTTGTTTATTTCTTCTTATATATTTATTAATTGATTCGAGCATGATGCAGTTGATACACCACAACGTTATGTGGTACAATGGTCGTAAATTTCACATCAAAAAGTTGGATGACAAGAAGAAAACATTCAATTATAGGATAAATGTAGTTTTTCAAGTCACTAATGTTTCCTCTAGAAGTGACAAGCATCCAGAAGTATCTGAAAATAGGTATTATGGTTATTTGGAAGATATAATTGAGTGTGACTTTAATCCATTTAAAATAGTTCTGTTTGAGGTCAAACGGTACAGGCTATGAATAATGAGCGTGATCCTGAAAGAACTGTTATTGAGGATGCCAATGGATTTACCATGGTTAATAAAAGGGCACTTGAACCGGGTACAAATCCTTATGTTCTTCCAAGTCAATGTGAGCAGGTCTTTTACTCAGAGGTTCCAGGTAAAGCAGGTTGGTCATACATTGTTAGATATGATCCAAATGGAATATTGGTCAATTATAATCCAGTAGAAGAATAAGACAATGTTGAAGAAGAAGGTGATGCACATCATGAGTAGTTGGTCGTCGCAGATGTGTCAAATGAAGAATATGATCAAGAAATTGATCATCCAAATGACGTAGCAGATGATTTTGAACTCGATGATGATATTGATTATGAATATATAACCAAAAATTAATTTGATGATGATGCTGATATGAACGATCCTTTCAACGATAGTGATTCTGGACCAGATGATGATACAGATGAAGAATTTGATGATGATGATATTGATGATGAATAATATAAATCATCATCATCATCATGTCCATACTCATTAGAATAATAGAAACCATCATCATCATTTCATCCTCATTAGAATATTTGCAACCATCATCATCTTCATCTTTATGATCATCAATGGTATCATAGTCATAATCATCATCATCTTCATCTTTAATATCATCAATGGTATCATCATCATCATCATCGTCATAATCGACATCATAATCAACCTCATCCTCATCCTTAGCCTCATCATCATCAATGTTATAATCATCACCATCATTAATGTTATCATCATCATCATCATCATGTTAATCTCCATAATCATCATAATGTTCATACTCTTTTTAATAATCGCAACCATCATAATCTTCATCTCTATGATCATCAATGGTATCATAATCATCATAATCATCATCATCGTAACCATCATCATCTTCATATTTAATATCATCAATGGTATCATCATCATCATATTCATCATCGACATCCTAATCAACCTCATCCTCAACCTCATCATCATCAATGTTATAATCATCATCGTCATCAATGTTATCATCATTAGCATCATCATCATGTTCATACTCATTAGAATAATCACAACCATCATCATCTTCATCTTTAAGATCATCAATGGTATCATAATCATCATCATCATCATCATCATAATCATCACCATCATCATCTTCATCTTTAATATCATCAATGGTATCATCATCATCATCATCATCATCATCGACATCCTAATCAACCTCATCCTCATCCTCAACCTCATCATCGTCAATGTTATAATCATCATCATCATCAATGTTATGATCATAATCATCATCATCATCATCAATGTTATCATCTTCATCATCATGATCATCATGTTCATACTCATTAGAATAATAGAAATCATCATCATCATGTTCATCCTAGCAACAATTTGTCGCGGCAAAAATTTCCACATGTACTAGTGATAGATGAGAACCATGACATAATTGATATGGAGAGATATCATAGGAACTATGTTCATCGTGTACTATCTTCATTTATGTGTGCATTAACACATGTAATCCATATTTTGTAGATACCCACTCTAGGATCTATTGAATAAGCCTAATTATTTAAAAAAAAGGTTTCTATGTTAGAAGACATTTTAAAAATAATAATAAGACAAGAACAATTTCATGTTCAATTTCCTATTTATCAAGGTTGTAATTAATTGAATTTTACACATTTTCAGGATTTAAATATTTTGAAGAAATAAATTGTATTATACAATGAATTCCATCTAACCTTATTACTTACCTATGCTTGTCTCAAGTCTTCTTGATAGTGGACTTTATTAAGCATCCTCTGTTTGTCAAACTTTGAAATGGTCACCATATTAAACTCATATGAATTTTTTTTTCAAGAAAGGGTCTATTGACGATGATGTTCTCTATGATGATGATGATTTCCATAAGGACAATGATCATGATAATACAACTGACTACGGTGACAACAATAATTTTGTTATCATCATCATCATCATCACTAATGATGATGATGATGTCAATGGTGTTGTTTATGATGTTGATGACCACAAAGACAATGAGGATGTTGTTGTTTATGACAAAAAAAAAATTAATAAAACAAAACAAAATTAAACAAAATAATACATATAAATAATAAATAAATTAAAAATTAAAAAAACAACAAACAATTAAAACTATCCATCTTATCTTCCCCTTGTCCCGGAAACAAAATTTTACATCTTTCACTTACCTCGCCCACAAATTATGCCCAAGGTCGCAGAGTAGTTTCCAAGGTTGCAAAGGAGGTTTTTTAGTTACCTCACCCACGAACTAGGCCCGAGGTCGTAGAGGAGGTTTTGCACTTAACTTACTCGCGAACTAGGCCCGAGGTCACAGAGGAGGTTTTTCACTTACCTCACGCACAAACAAGGCCCGATGTCGCATAGGAGGTTCGAAGGTTACTAAGGAGGTTCCAAGGTTGCATAGGAGGCATTTCTTGTTCGTTCAATGAACCCCTTCCTTGACGCAACCAGCAAGCTAGGTTGTGAACGTGGAGAAACCCTTAAGCCGCACCAGACACATATCAATTTCTTGTTTGAAACAATTTTTATAGTATGGGTTCTTCTTACAGGACATTTTTTATTGGGTGGGCCTCAGGATTCAGCTCAATTTTAATGGTATCCTAGCTTTGGTAGTTTTCTATCCTCAAGGTTGTCCACCCCCTTCATCTACAAAATATACGTAGAGGGACATTGGCAAATTGAGATCGAGACCCATAAGCAAAGGTGAAGGTAAGTAAGGCATTAGGAAAAGCATAGGCTAAGGTAGCTTTTAGTATATTATTTTCCCACAGAGATGTCTTTGGTAAGTCATCTGCTTTCATTTAATCCATTAAATCATTTTCTAGTCGGGGTTTTATTGATAGATACAGACAATAAATTGCAGTGAGGGTTTTAACAGTAACAGAAAGGGTTTATATCTATAAATATATATATATATATGTGTGTGTGTGTGTGTGGAGAGAAAGTATTACAAGCCGAGCTCATCATACATATAGGCCAAGTAGTCAAAATTAAGACTAATTTATTCCCACCAAGAGTCTTTCAAGAGTCCAAAAAATAGGAAAACTCCATGTACTAGTCTACCTCCCATATAGGGAAAAGCCTTAATAAACTTCCCACATAACTTTAAGCAAAAAACATTTAACATAACAAAAAATAAGAAGGATTTTTCATTCCTGGAGCTACTTGTCGTTAGAGTCGGGCTTAATCATGGACACATCATCCATTGGCGATATTCCATCTTTTTGCTCTGAGTCGTTGATGTCCCTATTGGGACGAACAGATTCCATTGCATAACATTGGGCCTATCCTACATCTGTTTGAACCTCCTTGCATTTCTTTCAATTGTGACCTGTATATTTTGTTGTTGTTGGGTTCTTAACTCATTTATTCCCAACATACATTCCTCATAACCTCTTTTCTGGATCGATTCCACATTCTTGATCCTATGCCGCTCATTTCTTTGATCTCCCCATACTGAACTCTAACATTACCTCCATTAGCATCCAAGGGGGTGGAATTATGTGTTATATCCACTAAAGCTTTCTTGTTTTCCTCACATACCACTTAGGAAATTTCATAAACAAATCGAAGAATTTTTCAGTAATATTCAAAGAAACACTTTATCTTGAATATTTCATACAGGATTTCTCATGAGCCGAGGGTTCCTTGAGAGGATGACTACTTCCCTCATTGGCCTCCTTCCTTTTATCCTCGTTGCAGTGAGCATACGCCATTTCAAGCAAGAGATCCTGTACTAAACCACAAAATTTTCCCCTATAAGGAGGATACAAATTGTAAAAGGATTCAAGAGTCTCAAAAATGGCTAAAGAAGAACCCCGAATTACAAAGTAGGAATTTCCGACCACCTTGGTAATAAATCCGATTGAGCTCTTCGGGATGTTAACCCCATCTGTCTGACTATCGTCGGTATTGTAATTAAAACTCACATGTTGAAGATCCTAGGAAATGTGTGAAATGGTGGATTGTTGGGATGCCTTGAATGAGATCACATGGCCTGCATCCAGATCTCTATTCATGAGGGAACGAGAGAAATAATACCTTCTCCAATAATTAATGTTAGCGAGATATGTAAGGACCCGATGGCCAAAATATTGATAACCAGCTATAGGACTCATCCCTAAATTCTTTGTAAAGAGACAAACTTCATTCCATATATTGGATATTAGGATAAAAAAGGCTTAAAGTTGGAAACAAGGGGACCATTTAAAAATGGAAATGAGGTGAGTAAACGATATTTCTCCTTTCTAGAGATGAGATCCTTGGTTTGCTTCAAAATATGCCTTAGTATTATTCTTACGCTTAACATGAAAGAATTGAACCTTTGATAGGTCCTGAATATGAGCAAGAATTCCTTTTTGTACTCTCCCTTTAGCTTCTACCTTCCCATCATGAATGTTCGTCATCTTCTGAATAAAAATACAAGAATCACCAAAGACTTGGAAATTGTGAAACTTAAGTTATTTCATAAATTCAATCCCCTGCATCAAGGGGGGCCATTATGCATGGTTATTTTTCCCTTTTCCCAGTCTGTGTGCATAAGAGAGGACCTTATTTCCTCCAAGGTCAAATATAACCTCCCTAAACCTTCCTCCCCTGAAGTAGGGTATCCTTCTAATAAATGGAGAACCACATTAAAAAAAACATGCTTTAACAAGTTAATCCTTAAGAAAAACTTAAAACTTAAAACTATTTTGATGGGATATCTTATAAATAACAATAGGATATCTTATAAATAACAACTATATGCAAACATGTGAGCTAGAAATTGAAATTAATAGAAAATAAAACCATTTCAACAATAACATTTTAAATTATAAAAATTTGGTGTCTTCATATATATGGATGATAAGGGGATTGTCACTAGACTTGTGATGTGTGATTTTTGAGTGGGGGGATAAGTTGATAGGGAGGGGTATATGGTTTTGTAGGATCTTGATTTAGACATGGTTTCTTAATCCAATGGGGGACAAGCAATATGAGTTTCTCCCAATCCTAGGACTCGGTAACCTTGGAGAGCCCTTGTTCAAGACTTGAAGGGTGTTGTAGCTTGCATATCAGAGGCCACTTAAACTTTAGGACCGAGGGTTAGCAGATCCCAAAATTTGTAGTGTCATCATATTGACATGTGGGAGACCTATCTTTACAAAGGTTGTTAGATCATCGCAGGTGGCACAATCCTCACACAAACTGGGGGTCTTTTGGTCCTAGTTGGAAGTATGGATGTATTTACTCAACCTTAGAGTGTGAACAAGGGGAGTTTATTGTCCTTGGGGGTAAAATTTTCTCAACCTTTCTATTTTCCTTTTTCTTCATCAAGATTCAGAGGTGTTTGAATATATTGCTTCAAGGACATGTGACAAAACTCTCCAGGTGATTAAAAAGGGTGGTCAATTCCTAAATACCATGATCTACTACACTTCTGAAACCTGTGAGGTCAAGCACCTCTAGATCCTCATAGAGAGCAATGTGTTCCACTTATTCACTGGTTATAAGATAGCATGATATCAGTCTAGCAGACAAGAGGGAAAGAGAAGTAGCTAAAATATCATGAAAATCCAAATCAGACAAATGAAATGTGTTATAGAGTTCAAAAGTCTTTAAATTTTTGCAAGCATGTATGAGTGCACAAACAACAACATCTGTCACTCTATAGAATCCTCTGATATTGATGGACTCCACGTTTTTACAACCCTCGGACATGAGAAACATGACCATGTCATTTACTCATCTAAAACATGCTTGATAATTTGCCCTGCTATGGGAAAGGGACTTATGAGATAAATAATTGCAAGAACCCAACAACTGAACACCGGCAATAGTCAGATCATGTCGTAGAAATGGTTCATCCAGAGGTATTTCCTTTAGATCTAAATTAACCAGGAGAAGGAGATTTTGTGTGATAGACATCAGAATGTTGTGTGTGATATGATTTACAACAACTGTTAAGGATCATATACTTTGGAAGGAGACTCCCATTTTGTCTATGGAATCGTATTTTTATTTCTGCATATTTTTATACTTTCTTTTTCATATTCCCTACATCATGGATTGTAGAGATTTCACTATTCAAAACCACAATCTCATTTAAAAGTGAAAGAGAATATGACATGCTAATTTCACTAATAATCTAAAACAACTTGGATATCGAAAAATACAAACTGCCATGCATGTCAATAAGAGCAGCCGCTAGAAAATGTTACTTTGTTGTGGAGCCAATACACTAGCATAGGAAGAAAGCAATCTCACCATCATGGTCGAATTAGGTTTCACTCCCAAGAATTGCATTTGGTTGAGTGCCTAGTTCCAGGAAAGAGAACTGCTCCTTGTCTTTCGAACCGCTCCCTTTAGTTGTTGTCTCACCTTTCAATTGAAGAGAGGAAAAAATCAGGTTGTCTAATGATATCTAGGTAGGTGAGATACCTTTCCCTTTCGAATACGGGGACGAGAAATTTGGCACAGAAAATCATACTATCAAAGATATTATTGCATCATTAGAACAACCTCAGAGCATGTTGGGAATTTCCATGCCTAACACAAGCACCCACCATAATAGTCAAAGAAACCATGTCTCACATAACCTAATGTCATTACATTCCATGATACTGCATTTGCCCCTATATTCCATCAACCATCTGTAGGGTAATCTGCAAATGCCTCCATTGGAATATATATTAATATTCCCACAACTGTTGCTAGAAATATTGCACCTCTTGCGGACAAGAGTTGTTCCTCTAGTCTGAATGGTTCAGATCTAGAACAAATGAGTAACACGAAATGTCAAACTCTCCCTAGATCTATTTAAACACTTGAATGGACTTCCATGCTTCTTCTATTAATGTATGTCTTCTCTATCCTCAAAGATTTTTCCTCTATTTACCTGGAAAAATAGAAGACAACAATAGAAAGTGATAGCATATAAGATATAAAAACTGGATCTATGCTTGTGACCAAGGAGTCAAGCAATACATACACATGATACAACATATATGGGAAAGAGAAAAAATTCTTTATTAACACTAATTGGAAAGACTACAACCTTGGTGCCTTGGTGTTGAGAGTCCCATCCAATAGCCCTTTTTCCTTTAGCTTCACCTTGCCTCTAAAGACTCAAGAATGATTTTGACATAGTTTGGGTATGTAACACAATTCTTCCTCCTCTCTCCCATGGGGGATGAGCCAATATTTAAAGGCATGGGAAGATAGGAATGGTTGAGGATCTCATGGGTGAAGTGGAGATAAGATCCTAAAAGGGAGGATCTTGAGCTCTTGGTGGTCCTGAACCATAGGGATGAGGCTCCATCCACGAAGGAAATCTTCGAGAAGCCTCTCGAAGCTTCTCTTTTTGCCTTGAAAACTCGAGCACCGCTCCTTTAATGAAGCAAATAGGTGGTGTTAAGGGGGTAATGCTTCTTGCAGTAAGAATAGAAGCAGTGGAACCGCTCTTTGCTCATGTATCAGGAGTGTTGCTGACTTAGGTAACACTTTTTGTCAATGGGGAAAGAGCGTTACCATCTCAAAACAAGGAGAACTTGCAAGGGGATAATTTTCTTCTATCATTTCTCTAGGGAAAACTTTGAGGGATTGGAGAATAAAAGTGAATACCTATCTCATAACATGATGGTGACTAGATTTCGGTGTAACAGAATTCCCCCCAAAGTATGATGGCTAGAGGGAAATGATAGGCATAATACTTTGAAAGAACAAGGTATAGTATCGCGGCAAAGGTCTAAAGGTAGGAACTTCTCAAGCATCACAAACTTTCTACAACACCTTTTACATTTTGATACATGTCCCAAATGACTCATGACATGGATTCCAACTAATACAATGCAGATCCATGTGAGATACAAAAAATTCATGGCTACTGAAATACAACGTATATCCATGCGAAGAAGACTCAAATTTGGACATAGATTCTAGACATGCAATGTATATCTATGTCATATAGACACAAATCTGAGCACATCCATGAGCATACAAATGTGGATCCATGCTAGGACTCATACAAAATACTCCATCGCAACCTGGGGAAAGCAATGAGTGGTTTAACAGATATCCAGGGTGTTCGTCTCGTCTTCCACAAAGTATGATTCTATCCATGTGATTACAATGTCTTGATGTTGAACATGGTACAAACCACTTGATTACTGGTCAATGATGTGAACTATTAACAAGTGCAAGGGAGATCACCATTGATGTCAATGATTCCCATGGAACCCTAGTACAATCTCTTGACTGTGAATAGATGATTTGATGTCGAACACTCAGTCGAATCTATAAATCAAAGGTCAATGATGTGAACCTATGTCGAGAGCGAGATAATCTGTCATTTAGGCATACAGAACTCAAGGTACTAACATTGTTTCTAATACTAATTCCTAGATGATGAGTTGAAGTCAACAGGAATAGTCTCGTCGAAGGAGGGCCATGATGAATCCCACATCAACGACACGAAACTCTGAAAAAATTTCTGGAATTTTGAATGTGATGTAACCATAGGACTGACTTAACCATGTGAATGTGATGTAACCATAGGTGTAAACTCTCAAAACACTTTCCCTTTTGAACATAAGGTGGCACAACCGAAGACTTGGCAGCATTGACTTGACGAGGCGGAACACAATGCGACAATGGGAAATGCATTCTTTGAAAGAATCAAAGGAGTGACATGACTCATGAAAGCAGATCGACTTGGAAACAAGATGAATACCCAATTGAATGAATGAAATACAGGCAAGTTCCATATTCAAAGGTGACTAACAAATGTCATTATTGCAAATAAAATGTACTTCCCTTTCCCTTAATTTCCCCATCATGATTGATGAGTGCCTCTTTTCATTTTTATGATTTCCAAGAGGGTAACAAACACTCATTGTAGCTTATCTGGAGATAAGTCCATTCTCATATGTTTTATGAACCTGAGAAAGGAGGGGTTCATTCCCAAAAGAGGGTCTTTCATCATTTAGTTTTACGAGTCCGATGAAAGAAAACTCATTTGTCGTTTCATGTTTAGAGAGTCTGAAATGACTAAGAAGACTTCAGAATGGAATTTTTCATAAATTTTGTCCTCGAGGCCCGAAAAAGTATAAAATAATACCCAGGAGAACTCTTCCAATTATGATTGGCTGGAGTATACCTTTTTCGTAATTAGTTCCCCTTGGTCCAAAAAAGGGGTAAACTATCACCGGGAAGACGACTCTTCAGGTTCTTTTACAAGCGTGAAGAATACAAGTTCACTCGATGATCTTTTCACATTTTAAGAGTTTGAAAAGAGCTTAAAGGGGAATCTATTAGGGTTCTTTTCTCATAATCCAATTTTAACGAGTTTGAAAAATAGTAAAAGTAGACTCGATACCTCTTCACTAAGTTTTTAACGAGCACACTGAAGGTATAAAAGGAACTCGGAACCTTTTTCATGTTTGAATCCAGAGCACGAAAAAGCGATAAAGTAAGCTCAAACCACTTTTCATGTTTTGACCAAAGTACAAAAAATGAAAGTAAGCTAAAAAATACCTATTTCATTTTTACACAAGCTTGAAACAGAAAATAACTATGCTTGAAACATGGTTTCATTTTTATGCAAGCTTGAAACCAAAAGGTAAACTTTTCTTGAAACAACCTATTTCATTTTTTAACGAGCTTAACATAGAAAAGGAACTATGCTTGGGAATGGTTTCATTTTTATGCAAGCTTGAAACCAAAAGGTAAAATATGCTTGAGGAGTGGTTTTATTTTTAACGAGCTTGGAACCAAAAGTAAACTATGCTCAAAAGGTCATTTCATGGTTTAATGAGCTCGAAACTAAAGAAAGTATGCTCAAAATGACTCCCATTGATGGGTATTTTCCCAACATGATGCCCAGTGGTTGGTACTTGCCCCCAGTATAAATGTCAAGTAGAATACCATTAACAAAGGGTGGATGCATGCCCCCCATGCTTCGTTTCGTCTACCTACTCTATTCGTCATCCAACTAAATTCATGGTTACTACCAAGAAAAGGTTCACCAGAAATAGATGAAGAAAGAGGATCAAGTTATATAGGCAGGTGAAATGAAGGTTCAAGGCTTGACACAATGGAAGAATCCATTTCATTTTTTAATGATCTTAATACGAAAAAGGAACTTTGCTCAAGGTCACTTTTATTTTTTAACGAGCTTGAAACCAAAAATAAACATTGCTCAAGGTGGCATGTTTCATTTTTACACAAGCTTGAAATAAAAAACAACTGTGCTTGCAGACATCTGTTTTATTTTTTAACGAGATTGACACAGAAAGGGAACTTTGCTCAGGGAATGGTTTCATTTTTATGCAAGCTTGAAACCAAAAGGTAAACTATGCTTGAGAGCATTCATTTCATTTTTTAACGAGCTTGACATAGAAAAAGAACTATGCTCTCAGACATCTATTTCATTTTTTAACAAGCTTGACAAAAAGAAAAGGAACTATGCTCACATGCATCTGTTTCATTTTTTAACGAGCTTGACACAGAAAAAGAACTATGCTCTCAAAATTGTTTTCACCCAACATGATATCTAGAGGTTGGTAGGTTTACCCCTTTCACATAAAATCTAGCGGCTTAAATCCAGTATGATGTTTAGAGGTTGGAGCCATGCCCCCAATTTTACCTGTGATGAGAAGAAGCTAACTAGAAGAAGGGGAAGAAACCACAAGAACATGCGGCACATTCAGGGTAGTTTGATGACTAGGAGTAATGTGATGGTCGCGTGTAACAAAGGAAAGCTTATCAATGGTCACAATATTCCCATCATGGGGAAAATGCATCACTCTAAAAGTGTGGAAACTACAGCCTTCATGGCATACACATAATCACGTCCAAGGAGAAGATTGAAATCTAAAGGACCTTGGACCACCATAACATCAATACAGACAGTTTTCCCTCCTAACGTGATAGGAAAAAGAGGAAGGATCCCTAAAGTTGCAGTAGGCCTGCGATTAAAAGACAGTATATGATCTGTGGCTAACACAAGCTGAGGAGAGCCTAAAGCTTGCCAAGCAGTCGAGGATAGAATACTAACAGAAGCCCCTTCATCAACAATAGTGTGAAGCATCCGCCTAGCAGTAACTTGCACAATTATCTAGAAAGGAACACTCGAATGAAGATGAGACTCTGCTAGGTTACTCTAGTCAAAGGAAATAACCTCACCACTTGGAGAGGGATCTATCAAAAGAGACAAAATTTCCTCTCGTCAAGAACAATCAGAACGAAGCAAAAAACTTTGGCAGGTTTCAGTTCACTCTCTACTAGGAGAGAACAACAAGATGGAGATTTGGTTAAAGCAACTACTTCAGTCTTAACACTCTCTAATGAAAGAGTGGGATTGGGTGGAGATGATGTCGAATCAACCACTTTAACTTCAATCTCCAAAGGAAGAGTGGGATCAACCATGGATGAATCTGAATTGACCACCTGGAATTCACTCTTGGAAGGAAGAGTGGGATCGACCACGGATGGAACTGGATCGACCACTTGGTCAACCAGTGGGGGTTCAAGAGACAACTTACGATAACCTGTTGGAAGCCGTTAATGAGAAACAATGATATCTTCCAACAACTTATAAGATTCATCCATGCGAGGACAAAGGTAAGTAAGGTGCATGTACTTACACAACAAGCAAGGATTTCTGACTTTTCCTTTCCGACTCTTAACCACAAAGTCATTGGTTGAGGGGGATCATCAGTATGATGACCAGAGGCTGATGACATAAGTTTTTAGGAAACCTTAGACCATTCTTCTAAAACTAGGGCCAGACCATGACAATCTTTCAAAATTTTATCACCCTTGCAAAGTATGCAAGGGAATTTTGGCTTACGCGGTATTTGGGTGTGCAGATAAACACTCTCCGTACTGGGAGGAGGAATTGGTTGAAACTTGGTTTTTTGTTTGTTTTTATTCTTCTTAACCTTCCTGTTCTTATTCTTCTTATCCACCTGACTACTAGTGGTACAAATTTCAACAGGAGAAGAGGGAGGAAGGGGAGAAGACACAGCAGGTGAAGAAGGTGAGGGATCAACATGATGTTGATGCTCTCACGATGAAGGGTTAGGATTTGAAGCAATTGGTGTAAATGGGATAACTATAATGGAGAATAACCAAACATGTAATCTGATAGTCAATCCAGGAAGGCTTAATGTAGCCATGAGAGGAGGACCAACATCCTGATATGGAGGGAAAACAAAAGATGTGCTTGGTAAAGGAGTCTCTTGGTTGGTAGTCCTGGAAGGCGAAGCCATAACTACGTGACAAAAAATATCTCTTATAAAAAATACTAACTGTACAGACAACAAGCGCTACTCAAACTAAATCAGCAAGCAAAAATATGTGAGAGGAGTGGATTAAAGGTATGGAACCTCACGGGATTGTCAAAACACCACAAATCGCTATATACCGCAGGGTCCAACAATAGAGCACGACAAGGAGGATTGGGACCGTACCCTTTCCTGAATACCCGACTACCTGGACGGTATGTGCGTAGTAATATTTTTGAGTGATGTTCTCGGTGTATTATGATGATAGGACGACCAAAGGGTTGTACTCAGATGGTCACAGGATTCCTAAAGGTGTCTTAGGATATACGCAAGGTACGTGGGAGCTCCACTCCGTAGTAGTGTTGTCTAATGAAAAATCGTTCGATGGGAGCCTTCCAATATACTATCGAGTATGTGAAGTACCTTTCAATATACCTCTAGGGTACGTGAAAGTCCGTTCGATATACCGGTTGGTATGTGGAAGAACTACAAGCCCCCATGATGCAGTGTATGCAATAAACGATAGTTCCTACGTTTAAATACGTCAAAACACGTCTCTAACCTATCAAACCTTGCTAAATATTTTAACCTAAGTCTAACGCTTTATTTTATCTTGAATGGTTAGGTGGATGCATGAGGTGAGGACATAAAAGGTAAAACCATGCAGTATGATTGCACGAAATTTCACTTTCACTTTTCGTAGATGCCCTACTTAAGGAAGGGAGAGAGAGATTCAATTTCTTTGAAACATAGAATAAATCCCATACAACAATGAAACAAGCTTTCTTATATCATCCTTTCCTAATTGAAACAAATAAAATATTCTTTTTGAATGGAAAAAGAAGTGAGATCTCTAATGAAAAGCAAGAAAATATAATTACAACTTTTATACAAAAGTGTTCAGATTTTTCAACTGAAGCGAGAATGAACTAATCGCAAAATCCTACAAGAAATTTCATATAGATTTTTCACAATTTTTGAAAAAAGGAAAAAACATACGAACATCCTATATAATAAATGAAGAAAAACTGAAATGAATCTTTTCTTGTTCTATTAAAGAAGACATAAATCAGAGATCTAGCATAACCAAGTTCTATTCAAATCCAATTATGAAGCTTTAAATACCAACATCAATCACAATTCTTGAAAATACGTATGAATTCATACACGTTGAGTTTTCTATTCAAAAATAAATTGCAGATTTCAAAACACAATTGTAACTATCTGAAGCATAGATCTCAAATACGAAAACAGACATTTAAGAATCAAACACCAAACAGGGCTAACAAGAATACCTGGCACCACAAGTTGAAGGTGTTGAACAAGACGTTACCAGCCTGAGCATCACGTCTTGTCCACAGGAATAGAGTGGTGGCACCGCCTATTGCAGGTTCACAGCAGAGCGTTACCAGTTCCAGCACCGCTTCTTTCACATAGAAAAGGGCAGTGGCACCGCTTCTTTCTAACAGGACATTAGAGGAAATTTCAATTTAAAATGGGCCTTTCAAAAATAATACAAATTCCATGTCATCATGTATTAGCCAATCAAAATGATTTAAAATTAAAAAAGGGAGCACCTCTTAAACAATTTTTTAATATAAATTTGGGGATAGGTATCATAAAAAAAAGCTACTTTTTTGTTCGTATTTTCGACATATATCCCTGTTTTTTAACTCAAATTTCGATCCGAAGAGCTCATTGGATGCGGAAATAAATTACACATCCAAAGAGTACCCACTTGGCATACTTTTGACAGGACCCTCTACCCCCAAAATAAGAAATACCTGAAAAAAAATGTCATGATGACATCATCATCACATTTTTTAGGTATTTCTTGTTCTTGGGGTAGTGGATCCCATCAAAAGTATGCCTAGTGGGTACTCGTTGGATGCGAAATTTAATTCTACATCCAACAAGCTCTCCTGATCGAAATTTGAGTAAAAACAAAGGGAGATATGTCGAAAATACGAACAAAAAAGTAGCTTTTTATTTTCTTCCTCCAAAATTAATAAATATTATTTTAACTATTATTTTATTAATTTTCCTTAGAAGGCCCATTTTGAGTTGAAATTTCCTCTAATGAAAGGGTGGTGGCAGCTCCAGAATCACATTTAATACACAGCCTAGGAACAGTGGCCGAGATGCCGATTTGAAAAAATAAAAAAGTGACATAAAATTAAGTTACAGTGCAAAAAATGAACCCAAACAATCACCAAAAAAACCCAGTGAACCAAAAATATTAAGATCCAAACGTTGATAGAGGAAAATCAATCAAATTCAAAGCAGATCTACAGATCTATCAATTGAAAAAGTAGATCTGCAAATTGAAAATGAAGGTGGAGGTTTCAACTTACCAAAGATTCAGAATTCGAAGTAGTCCCCAGTGGAGTCGCCAGATTTGTTGCTAGGAATATTGCACCTCTTGCAGACAACAGTTGTTCCTCTAGTCTAAAGGGTTCAGTTCTAGAACAAATGAGTAACATGGAATGTCAAACTCTACCTAGATCTATTTAAACACTTGAATGGACTGCCATGCTTCTTCTATTAACGGATGTCTTCTCTATCCTTGAATCTTTTTACTTTGTTTACTACAAAAATAGAAGGAGACAATAGAAAGTGATAGCATACAAGATATAAAAATTGGATCTATTATTGTGACCAAGGAGTCAAGCAATACATACACATGATACAACATATATGGGAAAGAGAAAACATTATTTATTAACAATAATTGGAAAGACTACAACCTTGGTGCCTTGGTGTTGAGAGTCCCATCCAATAAGCCTTTTTCCTCTAGCTTCACCTTGCCTCTAAAGACTCAAGAATGATTTTGACAGAGTTTGGGTATGCAACACAATTCTTCCTCCTCTCTCCCATGGGGGATGAGCCAGTATTTAAAGGCATGGGAGGATAGGAAAGGTTGAGGATCTCATGGGTGAGGTGGAGATAAGATCCTAAAAGGGAGGATCTCGAGCTCCAGGTGGTCCTGAACCATAAGGATGAGGCTCCACGAAGGCAAGCTTCGAGAAGCCTCTCGAAGCTTATCTTTTTGCCTTGAAAACTCGAGCACTAGTCCTTTAATGAAGAAAATAGGTGGTGTTAATGGGGTAATGCTTCTTGCAGTAAGGATAGAAGTGGTGGCACCACTCTTTTCTCATGTATCGGGAGTGTTGCTGACTTAGGTAACGTTTTTTGTCAATGGGGAAAGAGCGTTACCAGCTCAAAACAAGGAAAAAATCATAAGGGGATAATTTTATTCTATCATTTCTCTAGGGAAAACTTTGAGGGATTGGAATAGACAAGGGCATACCTATCTCATAAAATGATGGTGACAATATTTCGGTGTAACAATAACACAAACAAATTCATATAAAATCATGTTTTAATGTAGCAAAAATGCACATGTTTTCCTATTTCAATCCATCCATGCTCGCATATGCCTGTAGAATGTTTCCAAAGGTAAATTGCTTTGGTTTCATCCGTTCTCCCTCCTCAATTATTAGGAAAAAGGGTATCCAAGATCTTCCACCATATAAAAGTTTCATCCCTTGCATTAGTGAAGGATCCATTGTGTTAGTTTATTTCATTATGTAATGCTTGTGATATAAGTTGTAATAAAGGGAAAGATGCTCATGCATTTTATTAAAGAAAGAAAGCACATGATTGCTTATAAGGGATAATGGGGGCATGTTTCACAAGTGGAAAAATGGAAAAAAGTAAATGAAATGAATGTGCTTGTGGGAAGAAAGGGATGCCTATCAATTTATTGAGTTGTGGATGCTTTGTTCTTGTGTAGGATCTATCAGGGTTCTTTAACTTATGTAGTTGTTACTTGTTCTTTCTTAGTTTGTGAGGGTTTGGAGGTTTTGATGAATGTTTTTTTTGCTCAGAAATTGTGTGGGGTTTGGGATGAATGAGAGAGACTCCCTTGTCACACTTAGGCCCTCAGCAGCCCAATTTGTTTGAAATAGCAGTAACAATTCTTATCCCTCAAGTCTGGGAAAACCTGGGCGTGATAGCAACCTTAATTATCCATGATCGTGTATCTAATCAGCAATGAAGAGCATCATTTTTAAATTTGGGTTGATTTCAGCGGTAATAGGCCTAATTCATAATTATGGGTTGAATTTGAGGATTAATTTCCAATTCTGAGCACCCATGCAACAGTGTGTGAATGTTTTGGGCACATTGGGAGCATTTCTGAGCAGTAACAAACATTAGAATACCTTGAATCAACAATTAAACAGAGGCATATCCCAATCTAGGAAACTAAGGAAACCTATGTTAACTTCTTGTACATGTAAGAGCAGCCATAAATCCACAAATCAAAGCGATCATCTGTTTAAATATGTATTGCTTAACCTTAAACCTCTTTCATGAAAATAAATAATTTCCTTCAATCAAGACTGTAACTACTTATTGTAGTCTTTTGGTTAACAAAACATTTCATTTATAAAATATCCAAACTTTCAAAACACTTTTACTAGAAAAAGACAATATAGTTTCCAAATATTAAGATCTCCATCTTTGATTACTAATTTCAAAATGGTTTAGGAAATTTGAATTCTTTGAAGATATGGGAGAAAGAGATAGTATGAAATCAATGTTTGGCCTCTAGAAATCTGTTCATAATAGAAAATAAATCCAAATTGGTAATTTGAGATGTTTTATATATAAAAAAAAGTATTCTCTGAAGTGTTATGTTTTGGTAGCCTAGAAGGTTATTTTGTGAGGGCCAATTCATACCTTTGAGCATAGTGTTTAGTCCTTTTCTGCCATCCAATGGAGATGCTACCATTAGGAGAAATTCTGAATCTATCCCATTTAACGAAAAAACCGAGTGTTCAAACTTCATTTTTTTACTGTTGAGCATGAAAATGGCATTTCTTCTAGGCTTGGAATGGTTCAAACTTCAAATTGTCTTCAATTGTCTTCAATGGTTTGATCTATACAAATGCTTTCAAAAGTCTTCGCCAAGATCAGATTTTGACATTGCTACTTCATCAATCAGACTTGTTTGCCATCAACTTCACTTTCGGTCTCAAGTGTCATGTCATTTAATCAATAAGATGTGATTGTTAATGCTTATGCTGCTGCCAAAACCATAACTTATTGTGTGATGCAATGAACCTTATTTGTTGGACCTTGAACAACCATTTGATGTCATGTCAATTATCCTTTGGATACTTGAAAATGAATGTATCTTTAGGTTATTTTGAATCTTCAAACATCACAAACTTCAGTGTTTGATGATCACTTCGTAGATCTACAGCTGCATCCATATGCTTAGCAGTACTTGGATTCCTTCAAGGTGAACTCATGTCCATATGCAATAAGCTATCATATCAATAAGTTGTCACAACCACATCAGTGAGAATTCCATAGTCTGGTCACTTTTATCATTGTCCAGTTAAGTTGTCAAAACAAATCACTCCCTTTCACGTGTCATTGCAATTTTTGGCCAAATTAATGTGAACAAGGTCACTTTCTTGTGGTCTTTACTTGTCTACTCCTCATTCTATCATGTCATGATAGTTAAACTATATTCAATGCTTTGGTAGCCTTAGAATGTCTTAAGGGAAAACCCAAATCAGACTAAGATTATGTTATGCCAAAATAACTTCTTAAGAGGCCAAATTCCCAAGATTGTCACTGTTAATGTAGGAAGTCATCAGGCTGTTCAAATTCTGAGCTTGATCAGTACTAATATATATTTTAGCAGGCTTGAGTATACTTTTGAAAAACCAAGATTTGAGAGGATTTTAATGTTGTATCTACACCTTTTCTTCTCAAAAAATTTACTACAATTTGTTCCACAACTTAATAAGGGTAATGATGGCATATCATCGTATCATGAATGTATTGATTATGCTGCTGCAACTGTTTAATGTTTAATAATACACCCTTGCTACACTTATTTCATATGTAAAACATTTTCCATGATCTGTCCTCAAGATGTCTTCAAACAATATTCAAATCTGCCACTAGACTTCTTTGTCCATAATACTTCAAATCTTCCATTGGGTATATTATGTGTCTGCACAACAATATGCAGTACTTAAATTGTCTCATAGATGGTCCCTTATCAATTAGTCTTCAAGCTTCTCCATATGTTCATCCAGACATGCTCTCAAGTCTTCATGTGATTGCAAGGAGTTGTCTTCATACAATGATAAAAATCTCGATAACCAGCTCTATATAAGTCATATAATCGAAAGCTAATTATATCAAAAGATATAAGAAGTCATTTTAAGAATTTTGTAGTTATCATAAGGGTAAACATGCATCAAGGACACCCCTTCAACCATCATCATATCACATGAGATTATTTTTGCTCCCCCTATCACCATGCCAGCTGTGATCATGGTTAAGTGTATCCTTAAACACCTTCAACATACTGTGCAACTATAACCCAACATACTGTGAAGCCACAAATGAAGGAGATCTCCTACTTTGTTCAGTCACTCTCTAAGCCTTTTCTCCATCTTAGTGGCTTTGACCACATATGCAAAAATCATATCATTGGCTTGTTTGAAGCAATCCAATTTATGACGATGGCTAAACAAGGACCAATCCAATACATTCTCTACAGTTCTATAATTTTTCAGACCGGTATGCCTAGGCACTATGGGATCAACTACTAAATATCAAAATGTGTCATTGACACTATATGCAACTCTCAACAATATTTTGTTAGCAGGAATAGCATGCATCTTGTCTTCATTCACATGAACACATCAACACGTCAACACACTGAAAAAAAAGAATTTTTCACTGGGGAAACCTTTCAATCCCCTTGCAGGGATATCCCAATCCCCTTGCGGGCATTATTGAATCCCCTTGTGGGAGTTATTGTAAACACTGTGCTGGCATATTGTAAATACCGTGTGGGCATATTGTAAACACTGTGCGGGCATATTGTAAACACTATGCAGGCATATTGTAAACACTATGATATTTGAAGATGATATCATGCTTATTATATTGTTGCAGGGGGTTACTCACAACACGCCTGTACCTTCTAGTAAGGTAAATGTGATTGTCATATTAACACTAATTTTTTTCTTCATTAATCATGTCTATTAGACATGGTTCAATTTTTACTTTTCAATATGAAATTGTGTTGCTTCTTGTATTGTGGAAGGATGACAGTGGGAAATCCACAATGGTGTCCCATCATGTAAATGTTAGCCTAATACTACCTAAACATGATTAAAGTAAAAAAAAAAAATTATTAAATGCATGTTATTTTTTTCACGTAAATTTTTGTAATGATAAAAATAAATTAACTACTTTTATTGATTGATGTTTGTAGAGCA
Source organism: Pseudotsuga menziesii (assembly GCA_001517045.1). NCBI lineage: Eukaryota > Viridiplantae > Streptophyta > Pinopsida > Pinales > Pinaceae > Pseudotsuga > Pseudotsuga menziesii. The sequence goes on from LPNX011016662.1 coordinate 27,332, forward strand.
CACCACATCATGATGATGAGGTGCTCACTAAGGAATATATATTTTAATCAACTGAACGAATGGGAACTGTGAAGAAGGCTTTGAAAAAGTCCAATTAAGAACTTCTTGCACTGATAAAGATCAGACCCATGACTGAAGAAATCAATGCAAGAATTTCTGACTTGAGGCAAACAATAGTACAATACGGGGTAAATGGAATCTCTAAAAGATTATACGAACTATGAGACATATATTCATTTATGTTGTTTTAGTTCTCTATTTTTTATATGATCTAATCAATTAAAGTTTTCTTTTTGTAGGAATTTTTGGAGACAACACCCATGCATCAAGTACAATATGTCGACGTAGGTATTGGTAGTAGATATGGTTCAACACAGCATCAATATACTGTACCAACGAGTCTATTTGACTCTCTTGGCCATTTATTCCCTTTAGATGCTACGAACTCACCGAATGTTGGAGATTAGCAGGGCCCTTCACCCAATACTACTTCATAGGATGCTAGAGAGGAGAGTAGCATCGAATGTGAAAGTTGTTATCCTGGAGCGGTATGTGTGGTTAGAAAGGTATCATTTCCCATTACATTCTTGGCAGACAAGTATTGTGTTCCAATCAAGATACCAAATATTGCAGGTATTATTTAATTAATTCTGTTTCTTTTCATGTAATTCAAAGCCACATACATGAAATTATTTTTAATTAATGATCATATTGTTTTTGCATGAAATAATATTTTTAAAAGAACCTACATCAGAAGGATTTGGATATTTTTGGGCCCACCATTCATACACGATGGAATGCCCAAAATGAAAAATTGAAAGATGATTTGATGAACCACATGGTTAACTTGTTTGGTGATACCTTCAACAAAAAAGGTGTCACCAAAGCAACTCACTTAAATTTGAATTATGTCAGCGTAGATTATAGGGACAATTTGCAAATTAACACTAAGTATGAGCATCCTTCGATGGTTCCAGAAAAGGAGTGGAAGGAGCTCATGGATGATGAAAAGGATAAGGAATTGAGAAAATAAGGAAATACTCGTCCAATCGGTTCAAGAAGGTATGTCACATATCATATTTTCAATGAAAAATGTTCAATATTTTTTTTTACTTTTAAATATCTTTAAGTTGTGATATCTAACATATTTGAAACCTTTCATAGGCTCCCCGAAACCTCTAAAGCAGCAAAGGAAAGGGTAGAAAAACATGGGCAGCACAAACTAGGCTAGGGTGGATATCAAAAAATAAGAGCACGAATTGTAAGAAACGAATGATCATTATTCATAGCCAAATGTTTTGTAACTGTAGCGAACAAATAATTTATTTATCACTTTAGAGAACAAATAATTTTTATGGTGTTATGCATTGCAGGGAAATGATTTTCAAGAAGCAGATACCGAAGAAGACTTGAGGATCGCCTTCAAGTATGGTTTTCAACATGTGTTGGAACGTTGAAAAATCTTGGGGCAAACCCCAATTTCCTCATTGATGCACACAGAAGTAAATAAAACCATCTGTGCATGTTTAATTTGCTCACATTACTTTGGACTTGAATTCTATGTTATGTCAAATTTTTATATGTGAAAAATAAATTTATTTTTTGGTTTTCAAGGTGAGAGCAAGAAAAGTAGCAATTGTAGCGGTACCGAACATGTACCACATGATGGTGGGGAGCTGCCTCATGTTGGTGGCGAGCATCCTAGCTATGATTCAAGTATGTATGCTATAAAATAGAAGTATTTATTATGATTTCAAATGTATAATTGATGACGTGTAGTAATAAATTTTCTTCTATGAATGGAAGAGAATGTACCTGCTCATGCTCAAATGGAAGAGGAACAAATGGCAAAACCATTGAACACTCTAACTATCTCAACTAGTCAGCCAATAGGTAAATATCATTGTAATGATCTTGGAAATAATGATGCCCCTCTCCAGTGACCTCCATGTCCTATTATTCGACGTACCAAAAGTATGGTATGGGAGAGCATGCCCAGACAATCAACAGAAAGAGAGGGCACAAAAATTTCAACATTAAATGACAATGAATTAGATGTACCCATCTTGGACTTTATGAAGAAAAAAAGCAAAACAGAAAAACATGCAGTTGTATACATTTAATATTTGTATTTGTATTATTTGATGCATAGCCTATTTTTTATAATGTGTGACATATTCCGAGGACTATGGTTATCCTCAAGGGGTTGGCTACCCCTTCCTGAGTTAGCCTGAGGAAGATGAGATGACCACATGAGCTTCCTTGTCCAGTGATCATGATTATGATCTTCGACTCTTTGCATGAGACACATGAGAATTATGGCCACATACAATTGAGAAGGTCAGGAAACCTACCCTCACATTGACTTGATGCGCGTGAGCCTAGTATGATGTCATGTTGCATTGTTATGTTACGTTGAATTGCATGTTTATCTGTATGTGATGTTTATCCTTGTGTTGAATCATGATTGACCCTTGCATGGTAACGTTGAGCTATACAACCCTTAAATGTTGATGTCCATCTTGTTGATGAATAGTGTGACCCCTTAGGGGGGATTTCCACCCTTGTGTTGACCTTAAGATCCCTCCTTATGTGCTATCCACCATAGCACTACCATATGTGACTTTTTGGAGTACTTTGTTGTCGTTTTTTTATTAAGAGTTGGCTGTACTGTTGTGCTGCTACTATTTTATTTGTGAGGGTTAGATGATCTATTTTAGGATATTTTTTGGTTTTGGGTTCTCTCCTTTCACAGGTATGTTTGTCTAGTTCAGTAGCATGCAAGTAACCTAACTCTAAGATGTTGAAGTATGTTTAGAAGCAATTTTTTTGAGGATTAGGGAGCTATGCCCTAACATCTTGTTTTGAGTTATCTTATGTTGAGTTTATAATTGGTTCAAATCTGATATATCATGCTACTGTTATGTGTTGTTGTCTTTCATTAACAACTTAGATCGGATATATATCGATACTTTTATTACTGTTATTGTTTTAAGTAATTTAATGGTTATTGTAACTCATTGTTTCAAGGGCATGCTGTACATGAAGGATATTGAGGTATGTTTTTTCTATGTTGGACATGCTTGTCTCATTGTTTCATATTTGAGTTTGAATATTTGAGAAAAATAATTATAAAATACAAATGAGCTGAATCTACTTGAGAGTTTGCATCTTTTCTCAAAATGAGATGAAATGTGCATTAAACATTTTTATGGATCTTGTGTCTTTAGAGTGGTGCTTGTGTATTCCAGTGAATTGATCCTAGTTAGTTTGTTTTCCTTTGTTAATTTGTTTTTCTTTCCTATTTGTTTGTTAACCCTAATTAAATTACCTTAATTAATCTACAACCCTAGATAGCCTAATCAACTCTAAAACCTTAATTAATCTAGTGGAATTCTCTTCTTAACTTTTATTCCTATCCTCCCCTCCCAGGGTTTATCATTTTTGCCCCAAAATGGAGTGGTGACTCCACTCCCTCCTTCCTATTTTGGTAATGTGGTTCCTCACTCTAACTGTAACACTACAAAAGCTATGTAATGTTTACGTGTATTTCGATTAAATGAGTACAAATTAGTGAATACTCCATTGTGTGATTGCTTAGAAGGGATAATGGGAGGCATGTTTCACAAGTGGCAAAAAGGAAAAAAGGTAAGTGAAGTGAATGTGCCTCTGGGCAGGAAGGGCTTCCTATCAATTGATTGAGTTGTAAATTCTTTGTGCTTGTGTAGGATCTAGCAGGATTCTTTGACTTGTTAGTCGTTACTTATTCTTTCTCAATTTGTGAGGGTTTGGAGGTTTTGATGAATTTATTTTTTGCTCAGCAATTGTTTGGGGTTTGGGATGAGTGAGAGAGCCTCCCTTGTCACACTTAGGCCCTCAACTTAGGGGTGGATTTGTAAAGTGAGAGCCTATGGCTAGCTATAAAACCTCTAGAGGAGAATCATTCTGCAAATTTGATCCCAAATAAAGTATTTGCTCCTTTGATGTTTATGTGGATACACCCTTATTTCCCTATTCCTCTTTATTCCCACAAGACATCATCCAAGGTGTTTTTGGTGTACATCCTGTTACTACCTATATTTCATGGGTGTCCACCAAGGAGTTCTGAAGCTTTCTGGGCATAAAAGAAACCTGTAACAGCATTCTAGGCATTAATTTCTCAAATCTCAGCAGCCCAATGTGTGTGAAATAGAAGCAACAAGTATGATCCCTCAAATCTGGGAAAACCTAGGTGTGAAAGCAACCTTAATTCTCCATGATTGTGTATCTAATCCACAATGAAGAGCACCATTTTTAAATATGGGTTAATTTCAGCAGTAATAGGCCTAATTCATAATTCTGGGTTGAATTTGAGGATTAATTTTCGATTCTGAGCACCCATGCAGTAGTGTGTGAAAGTTTTGGGCACATTGGTAGCATTTCTGAGCCCATCTAACGAAAAACCAAGTGTTCAAACTCAATTTATTGACTTTTGAGCATGATAATGGCATTTCTTCTATGCTAGCAATGGTTCAAACTTCAAATTTTGAGGTAGCATAACATAGAGCTGAAATATTGCACTTGTTAAGTTGTATGAGGTAGGAAAATGGAGGTAAGATATGATAGAAGGATGCCATTGAAAGTAGGAGATTTGGGTTGGATGGATGTTTCTCAATCCTTTTAGGATGCATGTGTGGCATTTTCTCATTTTTCTTCCTAATAATATTTCTCAAGACTTAAATAAATCATATACTAATAAGTAATAGGCTATCTTCATGAAATATATATGCTATCCTATACATTTGTTAGGAGGAAATCGGTTTTGAGGATGACATTTAGTCTCTAATACTCGTTTCCTAACAACATCATTGTAAGAGCCTATAGGTATGCCTAGATTGGAAGTACAATATTTTTTGTGAATTCTAGGGTAAAATAGCTAGTCTCAAACAGCTCACCAACCTCCATATGTTACCCACCAACATTGAATTTTGATACTTGTGTGGAGCCTACATGGACACTTATATAGAACTACATGTAAGTTCTACACTATGCACACTTGCTAAAGACTAATGTCTATCTTCACTGGTGGTGCACCCCCTCTGCAATGTTGTCTCTCTCACCATTAGCTAGTCTCAAACAGCTCACCAACCTACTAGTATTTGGCACCACTAGTGAAATTGCTAGATGCAACAAACTCCTTATTAGTTGAGTGCATGTGAACAATTTGTGGCAGAAATCTACATTTGTGAGATATTAATTTTCATCAATTATGAAGATATATGTGAGAGAAATTAAATATCTTGAGATGAACGGACCAGCAAGGTTTCAGGGGGAGCAATTAGTCTACATATTGATAGGGTGAGAAGTATGGTTGGATAAATAAAAGAAAATAAAGTGAAGCAGCATTGTGATGTTGTCATTGATGCATGCTTATCTTTTATGAATTTACTAGATTATTGTTGATACATTCATTATGTGGGCATGTCCTTAGACTTCACGAGAATTTCAATGATAAAGTTAAACACTTGACAGGTACAACTAAAGTAAAGTTTTTATGGGAGGCCTGAACTTATAAATATATTCTTCAACTATATTGTAATACCACTCGGATGGAGATGAATTTCCATAATTCCTTGATTTGTTTCAATTGTATGCTTGATCATGGCATCATAGGTGCACTAAAAATTCCTGCAACTAGTTAGATATGCCCACATTTAAATTGCAAAATACATTTACATCAATTCTCAAAATTGGATAAGCAGTTGATTTGGAAAAATGTTTGCATCCTGTTGAGAAATGCTTGCAAACAGTTTGAAAATGCCCATTGGACTGATAAAATTCCCACACTACCACATAAAATTCGCACAGGCCTCAAACAGATGCACATAGGTCCAAAACAATGCCCGCAAAAATGCACAAAAATTTGTATATGGTTAGATAAAGTAAAGGAAGTAAAATGAAGCAACATTATGATGTTGTCATTGATGCATGCTTACCTTTTATGAATTTACTAGATAACTATTGATACATTCGTTATGCAAGCATGTCCTTACATGTCATGGGAATTTCAGTGATTTGCTGGCATTTCAACGATTTTCCTACAAGCATCTTTCCACCTCTATTTCATGCATTTTTGGGTTCAGTAGCCATTTATCTATTACCCTATGGGCATGTTTAACTAGCTACCGACGTTTTATCTTAGTCTTGCATGCATAATGCCATACTTGCGGGCATTATGTACATTAAGTGCGGGATTTAAATGTCTTCAAAAGATTTCACTAACTCAAAGTTATACCTGGAAGAAGGTTTGATAGGGTAGCAATATGGTTAGATAAATAAAAGGAAATAAATTGAAGCAACATTGTGATGTTTTCATTGATGTATGCTTACCTTTTATGAATTTTCTAGATGATTGTTGATAAATTCATTATATGGGCATGTCCTTACATGTCACGGGAATATAGGCTTCACGTGTGGGTGCTTGCATATTTATGTGGGAATGTCCTTACATGTCATGGGAATTTCAATGATCTGTTGGCATTTCAACACCTCCTGCGGGAATCTTTCCACCTTTATTTCATGCATTTAGGGGTTCAACAGGCATTTATCTATTACCATATGGGCATGTTTAACTAGATGCAGGAATTTTAGCTTAGTCTTGCATGCATAATGCAATACTTGTGAGCATTATGTCCATTAAGTGCGGGCTTTAAATGTCTTCAAAATATTTCACTAACTCATAGTTGTACCTGGAAACAGGGTTGATAGGAAGTAGGTGAAGTATTTTTTGTATAAAACCATCCATGCTAATTAATTTGTGGAGGGAAGATAGGAGCAAAACCTGATTGTATCCATCAATAAAACCCTGACTGCAATTTATGGAGGGCATATAGGAGCAACTCTCATACACACAAAGCATTATATTTTCTGCTAGAAAATGATTTAATGGATTAAATGAAAGCGATTGGCTTACTGAAGACATCTCTGTGGGAAAAAAATATACTTATATTGGATCTACTACTGGTTTTTAACCACCTGGTCCCGAAGATGCCTTAGCCTATGCTTTTCCTGATGCCTTAGTGACCTCCACCTTTTCTTACGGGTCTCAATCGCAATATGTCAACGTCCCTTTACGTAGATTTTGGAGATGAAGGGGGTGGACAACCTTGAGGATAGAAAACCCCCAAAGCTAGGATACCATTAAAATTGAGCTGAAGCCCAACTCTCACACAATAAAAAGTGACCTGTGGGAAGAAATCATACTATAAAAATTGAGTCAAACAAGAAATTGATTTGTGTTTGGTGCATCTTAAGGGTTTCACCACTCTCACAAGCTAGCTTTCTGGTTGTGTCAAGGAAGGGATTCGTTGAACAAACAAGAGTTTCCTCCTCTGCAACCTTGGAACCTCCTCTGCGACCTAGACCCTATTTCTTGGGTGAGGTAAATAAAAAACCTCCTCTGCAACCTTGGAAACTCCTTTGTGACCTCGGGCCTATTTCGTGGGTGAGGTAAGTGAAAGATGTAAAATTTTGTTATCGCAAATGGGGGAAGGTAAGATGGATAGTTTTAATCGTTTGTTGTTGTTTTTAATGTTCATTAATTATCATGGTCATCGTAGTCAGCAGGATTATCATGATAATTTTCTTTATGGCCATCATCGTCATCATAGAGAACATCATAGTCAATAGACCCTTTCTTGAAAGAGGTTTGTCATATGAGTGTAATATGGTGACCATTTCGAAGTTATGTATTGTTTTCTTTCATTAACAACTTAGATCTGATATAGATCGCTACTCTTATTACTGTTATTGTTTTAAGTACTTTAATGGTTATTGTAACTCATTTTTTTTGGGACATGCTTGACATTAAGGATATTGAGGTATGGTTTTTCTATGTTGTACATGCTTGTCTCATTGTTTCATCTTTGAGTTTGAATATTTGAGAAAAATAATTAAAAAATACAAATGAGCCAAATATACTTGAGAGTTTGCAAATTTTCTCCAAATGAGCTTAAATGTGCATTAGACATTTTTATGGATCTTGTGTCTTTAGAGTGGCGCCTTGTGTAGTCCAGTGAATTGAAATACAGAGAAGGTACTGCTCCTGGTATAGGACTAGGATGGGGTGCTACTGAGGTAAGTAATTTTGAAATTTCTCCTATTGAATTCCTTTGAGCCTGAACTTTTGGTGAATTTTCAAATATGGAGTGTGACATTTATTTTTTATTGTTTTTCACTAAGTTTCCTTCCTCTACTCTTCAGGTATTTATAAAAAGGGTCAAAGTATTAAGGCTATGATTGCTTCCTTTTATTGCTTCAAAAGCTCATTGGTCACGACTGATTACTCAACTTCTGGAATGTCAAGTATATGGCAAGTATCAGCAACTGATTCGTAAAGTTTTCATTTTCATCCTTTATATTGTTGTTATGAGTTCGGCTTCAACAAGGGAAGTCCCACTGTCAATCTCCTTCTTTAAATCTTCAGTAGTTTTAGCTCTTCGTAAATCATAACCTACCAAAATTTTCTTGTTATTTTCAACAAGTCCTTTGATTGTGTGAGACACAGAGAATTTTAGATGTTTTGTCCTCTCTAATTCACTGCCTAAAACTGTCAGATTATATTCTTGGTTTATCTATACATGAATTTCCTTATCTGAAGATCTAAGAGGTGCTCTTTTACATGTTATCTTCTTATAATAGTTCTCTTGAAATCCCACACAAGTATAATTCATTTTAGGCTTGCTTTCAGTACTTAACTTGCCACATTTAGATCCTTTCGATGATTTAGAAAGCTGGGACTTATGTCTTACTGTTGTTTTGTATCTTACTGAGTATTCCTTTCTATGATTTGACCTTCATCATTTGTAAATTGATGTTATTAGAGAGAATCAGTCATAATCAGTGTCAAACATTTTCTTGTTGTGGCTTCTTCATCTCATCTTTAGTTCTTTGGATGCTATAATGAATGTATCGACAATCATCGTGTTTCACTTTAAATATGTTGTTCTATAGTTCATAGGAATCCACTTAAAAACCATCATTCATGTCCTCTACAACCCATTGATTTGGAATTCCATTGTTTTTTTCATGTGGTGTAATAAAAATAAGATTTGGTCCAACTCTTGGAACATGAAGGAGATATCCAAACTTGGTGGAGTCGATGGTGATATCATTGCATCCTAGAACTGATAAATTTGAGTTATCATCAATGACCACTTTCTCCCCAATGTGCTCCCTTCGATAATTAGAGAGGGAGTGTTGAATTTTTTCATGCCTAATCATATGTTTGGTAGCTCCAAAATCAACAATCCATTCTTGTGATGAAGAGGAGAACCAATATGCATGGTGCACAACCAAATGTTGATTGTGAGAAGATTCACATTAGGTATCATATTCACGAATCCCCATATTGTAACTAGCTTGTTTTGGAAAATCTTCAAACTTTTGAATGTAAGATTTGATAGTGGATGTAAGTAATTTTATGATAGTGGCGTTCCCATTCTTGTGATAGTGGCTGTAAGATTTGAAGGTGTGCCCATTCTTATGATAGTGGTTGTAAGTAAGTTTATTCTTACTAGAGGATTTTGGGTTTTCCTTATTAATGTTCTTGAACTGATATGTAGAAGTTGCAGATAAAATTTTTGAAAGAGCTTAATCTTGGAGCAAAAACTCTAACAAAAAATTCTTCCATGATTCTCAATATGACATAGAATCGTAAAATATTATGTGAGACTACCCAACACATTCAATCATAGTTGGAATTGCAGGAGGGACACTAATCAATAGATAGTGGCCACCATCTCACCATGAATGCTACCCAAACATAAGCAATTTCAAAATGAAGGAATTAAAGGCCAACAAATTCCCTCTTCAAGCTATTTTGAAAAGGCTCCAACTACGTTGTCTTCCTCTACTCTTCAGGTATTTATAAAAAGGGTCAAGTCTCCCGAGCAGGGGCTTTTGTTCAGCTTATGGAAAGACCTATTGAACAATTTGCATCATCAGTTGAAGGAGCAGAATTTCCAGGATAAGCATAGCGACAAGCATCACAACTGTAAGTCCTTTACAGAATGTAGGTATGCCTAGATTTGAAATACAATCTTTGCTGTGAATTATATATATATTTTTTAAATACACAGTAAATGTTGCTATAGTGACATACTTCTGGTGCTATAGTGACATAACAACGTTACTATAGCGATGAATCAGTGCTTAGTCACTTCTAAGTTGCAACAAACACGTGTCTCTATAGTGACAGGATGTCGTATTTATAACAATGTTAGACCATCGCTATAGAAACAGACAATGACTTGGGAATTTCTTGGTTTCAACATACTTTTGTGCTTGTAGCGACGCATTGACATCGCTATTGCAACTAATGTACGTCTCTATACCACCGCAAAACGAAAAAGTCACTTGATTTTGCGACAATATTATGTCGCTCCCATGATGCAATATGAAATAATCCCTTGATTCTGCGACAATATTACGTTGCTATAGCGACTCCTAAACATCGGTCAAACGATGCAATTTGACTTAGTCGCTTGTTTTTTCCACAATAAACCATCGCTATAGTGATGCCTAGCCATTGCTATAGTGACACATAAACGTCGCTATATCGACACCTATTGATTTTTTAAGCAAATGCCACAATCACCACGTGTGATTGATGTTTTGTGGCTATACCGACGGAATATTCGAAGTGTGGCTAATGTGACGAAAATTTGGGATTCTAATTGTCACTATAGCGATGGAAATGTGTTGTTATAGCAATGATTTGTCATGGGAAAAAATTTCACATGTACTAGTGGTAGCGAGATACACTTCCATCATATCTATGCTTGCATTGGATGTAGTAATGAAATGGAAGGTAATCATATGGATGTCAAGACAACATTCTTGAATGGTGTAGTCAAAGAGGAAGTGTACATGGAGAAGCAACTGGGATTTGAGACACATGATAGGTAGACACATGTTTGAAAATTGAAGAAATCCTTGTACTGATTGAAACAGGCACCCATGACATGGTACGACAAAATGGACTACTTTCTAATGAGCTTAGTCTTTACCAAGAGTAAAGAAGATTCCAAACTTTACATAAAGGTTGAAGGCATAAGACCGATGATGCTCTTGATATATGTTGACGACCTATTTCTGACAGGAGAGGACGAACTCATGGTAGATGAAAAGAGTAATATTTCCACTGAGGTTGAGATGAAAGACCCGAGAATCATGTACTATTTATTAGGCATGGAGGTGTGGAAGAGTACAGAAGGAATCTTCCTTGGTCAAGGAAAGTATGTAGTGGATATTCTAAATAGATTCAGAATGTTGGACTGCAAGGCGATAGCCAAACCTTTGGCATCAAACTTGAAGCTACTATGTGATGCTTCATCCTAGACAGTTGATGCCATGATGTATCATTAGATGATTGGTTCATTGATGTACCTGACGAATACGAGACCATACATATGCTTTGTTATGAAAACCCTGATCCACTTCCTAACAGATCCAATACATGTTCACATGGTAGCTGAAAAGCATGTATTGAGTTACCTAAAGGGTACAGTTGATTATGGGCTCAAGTATGATGCAAATCAGAAGATTAACCTACACAGTTATGTTGATTCATATTGGACAAGTGGTGCCACTTATTAGGAAGAGCACTTCAAGATGTTGCTTCAGTTTGGGATCCGACATGATCTCTTGGTTTAGGAAGAAACAGTCATGTGTGGTGTTGAGTACAATCGAGGGAGAGTATGTTGTAGCTTGTTCAACTAGTTGTGAGGCAATATGGCTTCAAAAGCTATAGTCTGATTTATTTGATTTCAAGTTAGAGGTGACTTCTATCTTTTGCGACAACCAGAGTTGCATGAACTTGTCATAGAATTTGGTGTTCCATGACAAGTTGAAGCCCATTGAGATCAAGTATCACTATATCTGGGATATGGTGAAGAGAAGAATAGTGAAGCTCCAGTAAGCAGGTTGTCCCAGAACGTAATCATTCCTATCAGGTCGTCTTTGGATGTAATCAATCCTGGCATGGTACCCAGGTTAGACTTGAATGTAATGAGTCCTGAAAGGTCATCTTTGGATGTAATCAGTCCTAGTGTGGTACACAGGTTTTCCTTAGATGTAATGAGTTCTTAAGGTTGTCCTTGGATGTAATGAGTCCTGGAGTGGTATAGAGTTTGTCCTTGGATGTAATGAGTCCTGGAGTGGTACATAGGTTGTCCTTGGGTGTAATCAGTCCTTATGTGGTCCCTGCATGTTGGATATGATGATAGGTCACAAGGAACTTGGTGTGCACCTGGGAAGTTCTCACATAGTGGTAAATGCAAGTCATCATTGAGATGTAATGGGTCTTGTTGTGATCCTATGTTTGTAGAACGCAGGTTTACCGTGGAGAGACATAATTCCCTTGCTGTGCTCCCAGGATATTCTCACATAGTGGTAGACATAGGTCATCATTGAGATGTAATGAGTTCTAGTGTGCTACTATGTTGGTAGAATGCAAGTGGTCAGTGGTATGCATATGGGTTGTGCTTTGTGTGTGATGATGAGATTATTCAACTACAATGAGATGATTTGGATACGACGAGATGACGATAGGAGATGTAGGTGATTGTAGTGGAAATGTAATGAATGGTCCTATTTTATACCTATGTGATGGATTGTTCATGGATGTGATGAATACCTAGATGAGGACTAGGACTACACCTAGCATGAAACAAGGATGGCTCTATAGAAACTTCCTATGACAGATAGATGAGCAGATGTCACTATTAAATGATCAACAAGATGATAACTGTGACAACAGGGACGATGATGATTCAACTATGATGATGTGACTAGATGTGTTGATGACTGTGGAAAGAGAATTCATTCCTAGTTAAGAGGTATTCTTATTGTATTTGTAACTTTGGAAGATATTCTAATGTATATTATTATTGTATATGGTTGTACCCTCATTGGATATGTGTTTTCCTCCTATAGGGATTCCATTATTGTATATGGTCATTGAGGTAAACCCTTCGTTGTAAGTTAAGGAAGTAGTCCCCAAATTGAATATAATAAAATGTATTTTTAATTCCCCCTGGGTGAATTCATCCCTCTTAGGGTAAGAGGTCGGCCTAGTCAAGTTATTAGGCCTGTCACTTAAAGGGTATAAATAAGGATGTGCCCTCCATCATTTATACACATACTCACTCACTCAAGTTCTCATGAGGAGACAGAGAAGAACAAGGAGGAGAGAGAGAGAGCTACAAAAGGCTTCTTATACTTGGGTTTTTCCATCTTGTGATATTTCCTTAGTGATGGAACTATTCTGAGGAGTTTGCGGGATTTTCTCCTTTATGGTTTCCCCAAGGAAAATCTTTGTGTCTTTTATATCTGCTCTATCTTATGCATTTTTTTTTGCTTTTTATTCTTCCAGATAAAGATCATAATCAATTTGAATGATATTAGAAAAACTAACATAGTGAAGGGTCTTTCTAGTAGGTGAAACTTCTAGTAATCCTTCTTAGTGAAAGAATTTTCTAATAGGTCAAACCTTCTATTAAGTATTTTTACAAATATTGTTTTCACACTATATCTACTTCATGGGCCTTATTTAATATAAATTTCTTCAATATGTATCAATGTATATATCTATTTAATGGGGTTAGAGTAGGACATGTTATCAAATACATTTTAGATGGTCTGCCATAATGCAACAAATAAATATTTTCTCACTTATCAGAGCTAGTTCTATTATATGGGGATACAACATGGATCGATTATTAGCATGACCCATTTAGAGACTTGTTTCAACAACAAATGCATATCATTCCCTTGCAATGACTGATATTTCCTAGTCAATTGAGATGATCTTGGTCATGACATAGTCCATTTGAGTAGAGTGGCAAAGATGGTACAAAGGTGAAAGATCAACTTTTCAGGAAAAGACAGGTATATGGTTGAGCAGGTATACATGTGGTATCTGGATATATGTTGTATCTATTGGTTATTTTAGTAGCAATGACTTAACATTGGTTAGATTGTTGTGGTACTATTTGTTTTAAATGACTTATATTGTGAATGGGTATGCAATCTTTTATGTAATGCCTTTATGTATGCTCATCTTCAACAAACTTAGGTTATCTTGTTGTGTTCGCTTCAGCTATCACTTCCTCCACCCATATGTATCTTCCATTTTACATTTACCTATACTTGAACTTTGACTTGTGATATTGAAGACACCTTTTCCCCCCACTTAATTTATGATGACAAACTCATGGTGTTTCATGTCTTGGCTCTTATTTGTGCAACAAAACTTGTCAAAGCCTGGATCCTTCTGGGCCAAGAGAACATGTTGGTGTTGGTTCCTGAGCATAGGGGAGTTGGGTTTTGAAGCCTTGATCTTTCTGGTCGATTAGCCTTGATGTTTGTTCCTAAATTTGGATATTTCCCTTAGTTACCCAAAGGTTTGCAACTAAATCATGAAGCAATTTGTTTACCATCATTACATGCATAATGTTACTTTTTCTATATCTTATGAAAGGCAAGCCCATGTATAAATTTTCAAACTGTGTCTTTAGACACATTTAAAATGGGATATGTTGTGAAATGTGAAAGGCCTAAAAGCAGTGGATAAATAAATGTTATATCTAAAGACTACTAGACAAATTTGAAAATGTAATGATTATATCCTCACAGAGCCCATGGTTTGGGATGTGAGATGGAGTAAGGGACAACTAATTCTACATTTCCCTTAGGATCTCTTCACTAGAGTTTATTGTGTACTCAACGCAAGGGTCCTAGAAAAGATCCTCATGAAACTTGATCCAAGCTTGGATGTGAGTGTAGACATTTGTTAAAGTTGAAAAGAAATTCTTCATTTCAACTCATCCATTTGTGAGACACTTCAATTCCTTATTGTTCTATGTTTTATCATAAATTCAAGTGGATTCCTTTTTTCCCATGTTTGAAATATCACTATGTCTAAGTCAACAAATATTTCCCTTTAATCTTGAGCCTTTGTTTCATCACTTCACCCATCACAACTAATTGTCTAAGTCTTGTAAGTGAGCAGACATAAGGGGATTTATAGAAGTTTAAATGGTTACACTGATTTAAGTCTGATATTTATTTGTATTCTTGTACCATTGTCATGCTATTTTTTTTTGTAAGTAAGTACCCATGGGGGATTTGAAATCATGACCTTCCATTTACAACTTCTCATATCAATTACTCGTTACCAATTGCTCTAACCCCCGTGAGAAATACCATTGTCATGCTATTAACGTTTTAAGTTTGGTTGCTAACATAATCATGTGAGATGTACACATTCATGATGTACTCAAATTATCCATATTATTGCTCCATATTCAATTTGGGTACTTTAACTAGATCAACCCATTTGACCAAGTCAAACAGGTTTCCCAAGGTAGTGACTGCAAAAAAAAACAACTTTGGATACATTTGCTCCAAACTTTCCTAGCAGTAATACTATAGTCTTAGTTTTTAGGTTTTGGCCACAGTGTTTAGTACCAGTGATTATTATCACTATATTATTTTTTTGTCACATTTTATTAATGATTGCTTCAAAGAGTGGCGCTCCCTAAGCACTACAACGCTCCAAAGGGTGTGAGTAGTCAACAATACCATTATACAATGTCTCTGGGTTCATCTATGTAGTGATTTTGTCCTAGTTTTTAGGCAACGGTGAGTTATGATTATTTTTATTATTTCCGGAAATTTTACCAATAAAAATGGATTATGAAACTCACCAAGGAAATAGATTTGGAAAGTGAAGTCAAATAAATGGATTGGGAATGATTTTTTATGATTTAGCATGGCTCTCGAGATGATTTTGGGCGTTGTTCATGGAACTTTTATTATGTGTGATCATCATAAACTCCATTTCCCCTTTGGGGCGAAATTGATTAAAATGGTAAAATTAAATGTGTGTAAATCAAGTTGTATCTTTAAAAATATGTAAGGGGGCACCCCCTAATGATCCCCCAATGTCCCTTAAGTGTCAAACTTGAAAAATAATGATTTATCATGTTGTAAAAATGGGATTTATGAGGTAATTCACCCCCCTCAATTGTATTTGTCTAGTTGATCCATGTAATGTAAGTTTAAAAGATATCCATCGTTGATGATGTTATAATCTCAACCGTTGGATTGATTTGGTTAGAATGTGGACACACTCTCTACCCATTTAAGAGTGGTGATCCCCTCATTGTATCCCATCAATAATTTGGCTCTTTGCTAGAAATAATAATAGAAGATAGTTTTCCTTACTTGTGAAATCTTGGAGAAGTTTGTGACTCTTGTGTTTTTGCATCTCTTTGGGCACTAGATGTTGATATTTTATTTTCCCTACATATCTTTGGTGTGATGTCATCTTTGGAGGAGGGCGCACTTAGTAGAGGGAGATTTAGAGGGAATCTCTCTTTCTCTCTCTTTGGGATGTCTCAAGGGGTTTTTCTTATCGATATTGCTTAGCATTTGATTTGTCTCTCCTTTTGATTTGTTTTGCAAACATTTGCTTTCTTGTTGAATTCAAATCAAGCACAATTTTAGTTTTACTTATTGTGTTTGTTTGTCTTTGGCAGGAGGGCACATTGGGAAAACCAAATCTTTAACCAGGGATAAAAATAATAATCCAAGTTGACAATGTTGGACAAATGGAAACATCTTATGACATCTCTCATTTCCTGGTAAGTTAAAATCTATTCCATATTTTATTTTCAGTAATTCCTTTATTGGGCATAATAAAAACAATAAAAACCCTAGTTTTTAGGTTCGCATAGTTCTAGTTTATGATTATGTTTAACATTTAAAACCAAATTTTAAAATATAATAAAATCCGTAGGTATAAAATTTCATGAACATCAAACTCCATTTCCCCACTCAAAACAGTGGTGTATACCTAGGGTAGGGATGCCCTCCTTAGGAAAAGGGTTTATATTTAATTCTGCAAACTGGGTATCACTAGAATCACTTTCATTTGTCTATTCTTGCATCTAGCAAATAATCCTTGTGTCTTAATTTACTTAATTTCACCTAGTTACCCTTATATCTGATTTTCATGCTTAAAACCCTAGGATAATTTAGGTTTTTTCATGTGAGCACACATTCTCTCTTAGTAATCACTCAAATATATAATTAACATTTATGTTAATACATTTAATCAAGTTCCCTGGATTATCTACTTGCATTCCTCATTTTTATGGATCATGGTTATAGGGATGCCACCCCTAGGCTTAGTATTTCACTAAGTCTAAAGTGTCGGTAGCTTTGGTCGAGGTGACAACCGATTATTTCATAGGCCTTAGCTTCCATATGTCACAAATTTAATTTTCTTCCCTCTACCATCCTAAATAGGATCATCTCAAGGGGAAACTACAATATTTGTGATAATAGGACCTTAACATGTCCTCCCCCTTAAAAAGAAGCAATGTCCTCAAGGTTGGAGATACGAAAATTGTTGAAGTATCTCTAATGATTCCCTTGTAGAATACTAAGGATAAATATATTTACATTGGATCAAGAATCTTCTTGGATGGTGCACCAACAGAGAATATGTTGTTTTATGTCGAGGAATACTTTAGGATACAACCAAATGGAACCTTCTTCATTCAATTATGGAAGGATAGTTTGAACATGACAATGAGAGAAGACCACTTTCTTCAAGTAGGATGAATCTTAGAATGGCTAGGTATCTCCAATTTGTAAGACTTTGGACCAACATGTTTGAGGACCTTATATGGCCCATCAAACTTGGGATCAAGCTTCTAGTGGTGGTTGGCCTTAAGTAAGCTTGCTTATATGGTTCTAGGAAAAGGAATACTTCGTCCCCTTCTACAAAATGGCATCCTAAATGATGTTGTTCAGCATGCCATCATAAATGATTTTTTTCAACATGTTTTTTCATCCCATTTTGATCCATGACCATATTATCCTTGAGAGTGTGAATAACGTTGACTTGAGTTATGATTATTTAATTGTTGACCTCCTGTACCTTAGAGATTCTCGAAAAGTAGGATAGTATTGAAGGGGAATTTGGCCATAGGAAACTTCAAATGCAATCATTCAAGTGGAAGCATAATAATTTAGCTTATACTACCATTCATCTAGAAGTAACAAATGTGCCTATTAGGATTACCACTTTGAAGTAAAATGCCACAATTACACTTCCAGACATTTGTTGACAAATCCAATTTCACCATCATTTTAGGCGTGATAATTCAATTGAGTGGCCTAGATCTGAAACAATTCTTTCCATAAATTACTAATAAATCTAGGATCACATTCTATGACAATAACCTCCATCATGCCATGGAGTTTGAGTATATTATATACGAAAACTTGAGCTACCATAGAGGCCTTTAAGGGGCATTGTAGGGCACAAAAATGATCTTATTTGGAAAGGTGATCAACCATAACACTGATTACATATATAGATATCCTTATGTAAATATATATATCCTTTATAGTGAATCCCATCATTTTGCCAATTCTAGCACGGATATGCATGGGGTTTCTTTTGAAGTTGTTGGATCATGGTAGTAAGTGTGGGATCTATGAACTATACACGATGGAAATCATTCAACCAATTTTATACAATAAAAGAAATAAAAAATATCAAACCTTCCTTTCCATGCTTTAAAGAGAGATCATTTGGTACCACATTCTCCTTGTTTGTTTGGGAAATCATCTCATAGTCATATCCCAACATTTTTGGTGACCCATTTTTGTTGCTCAAGGGATGAAGTTCTTTATTCCAAAAAGTATTTCAAGCTACGATAATTAGTTTTTATCTAGAAATGTTTACCAAGGATATGTGGACAACAGATGTCCACGACATGTACTATTGTCATCATATCTTTTTCATAAGTGGATTTTCCCAAGTGCCACTCTCAAAGTTGTTTTCTAGTAAAAGGCAATGGTCTACCTTCTTGCACAAGAACTGCTTCAATGCATTTACCTAAGACATAACATTCTATGGAAAATGTTTTAGTGAATTCAAGAAAAATAATTCAAGAAACACAAGCACATTGAGTGGTACACATAGCCTACTTTAGGTCTTGAAAAATATTTTATGTCACATTGTTCCAAGTAAAAGAATTTTTTTAGCAAAGTTGTGAGTGGAGCTATAATCTTACCATAATTTGGACAAACATTATGTAATAACCAATGAGACCTAAACATCCTCTTAGGCTTTGAAACTTTTTAGGGTAATGTCAATCCTTCATTGCTTCAATTTCTTCGAATCCAAGCACACCCTTGGTTGACTAACAATATGGCCTAAATATTCCACTTCAAATACACCAAAGGCACATTTGAACCTTTTAGGAAAGAGTTGATGATCCACAGGTAGTTGTAAGACTTAATCCACATGGGTTACATGGGATTTCCAATATTTACTGTAGATCAAGGTGTCATCCAAAACGTTTAGGACAAAATTATACAAAAAGGTTTTAAACATTTGTTTATGAGCCTCTAGAAGATATAGGGTGCAATGCAAAGGCCAAAGGGTATCACAAGAAACTCGTAATAGCATTCATGAGTGTCGAAAGTAATTTTGGGAATATCATCCTCTTTCATGCAAATTTAATGATAGCATAATCGTAGATAAAGTTTGGAGAATAATTGGGCACCCTTGAGTTCATCTAGAAGGTAATCAATGACAAAAAAGGGAAATTTATTCTTGATGGTCAATTTTTCCAAGACATGGAAGTCTAACACATGTCAAGCGCCTTCTTTCTTGAGGACCATAACAATTGGAGAGGAATAAGAATTATTACTAGAGAAAATGGCACCAACAACTAGCAATTCTTGAATTATCTTTTCAATTTCATATTTTTGGGCAAAAGGGTGTTGATACGAGCATACGTTGGGTGGTAGACTACCAAGTATGAGTGGAATGCAGTGATTATACTCATGGTGGGAAGGGGGGGATCCTTTGGGAGTTTCAAAGATGGATGGGTGTTTTTCCAAAACTAACTACATGTCATAAGTAATGGATTGAGAAGGGATCTCTAAAGCTTGAATGACATAGAGAATTGATCCACAATTCCTAAACGACCATTTTTAAGAAGCTTTTCCATACAATGCAAGTGGATAATCTTTGGATATCCAAATGTGATTCCTTTGAAAAATTTGTTATGCCCTACTTATCGAAAGCTCATCTATAAGGCACAAAAATCCATGGCGATGGGGACTAATGCCTATAACCATTCAATACCCAAGAAAATATCACAACCACCTATTTCAATGGAAAACATGTAGGTTTTGAGTGAATAATTACCCATTTGAAGCCACACATTTTCATAAGTACCACAACATTTGATAGCTCAGCTATTTGCAATCATGATTTTGGAAGTTGTTTTCCACATGGATATAACCATGTGTTTCTTGAGCTACTCGATGATGAAAAAATTTGTCCTACCATTGTCAATTAATACTATGACCTTGCAATGTTTGATGTAACTAATAAAATTTATGCCATTGGGAAGAAAAAGGACCAATCAAAGCATGCAATGAGATCTAGGGTTACACCTATAGAAAATCAGGAATGTCTTACACATATGGATGAGGGACCTCATGAATGCTAGCTTCAACTTCCTCATTGAAAATGTCCTTGAAAATGGTCATATATAATTTTTTATCCTTACTTTTATGGTCAAGGAAATTTTTATCAACATAATTGTAGTAGATACCTTTGAGTTGACACTCCACCATTTCAACCCAAATTAATTTTTGTATCTTGAGAGGTGGAGAGAATGGTGAGGGATCAATTAAAGGAAAGTTAGGTGGACGAGGATGGGTAATATGAGGTACCTTTTTTATTTGAGCATTTATCACCTTTTTTTCTTTTTCTATCTCTTTGAGTGGCATTCAACCAAGTAGTAGGATGAGCCATTAAGACGTGTGCATGCATCACCCTTTTCAAACCATTGATGAAAAATTCCTTATAAAAGGTATCATATATTCCCTTGTTGTGGATGGCTAGCTACTCAAAAGAAGAGACGAAATATTCAATTGTGCCAAATTGTTTGAGCTTTGTGAGTTTCCCCAAATAATATGTCTATTTCAAAATATCCATAGAGATCTAAAAAAAATTGTTAAGGAAGTATAACCATTTTTGGATTTCTTGTTCCATTACCAAAATTCAAGATCCAAATATAAAACACCCACTCAAAGTTTCATCATATCATATCTAATGATATGCAAAGGAAAGTAATGCTCCATCTAAGTTACCAATCATGTGGAGTTTGACCCATCAAATTTGGTAATATCAACTTTAGTAAGTTTGTGCCACATTTAATTCATTGATGTTAGGGTTTCTAATCTAATTTACTTGATTAGGATCTTTATCTGAAAGAATAACAATTACAGCAATACATCAAAGATACATAATATTCACAAGGCATGGATATTTTTATCGGAGAAACCATAAAGGATAAAAACCCGCAAACTTCCTCAGAATAGTTCCATCACAAAGAACAAATCACAAGATGGAATAAACCAAGAACAATATGTCTTTTGCAGCTCTCTCTCTCTTCCTCCTCATTATCCTCTCTCTCCTAATGATCACATGAGAGAGAGAATGAGTGTGTGCAAATGAGGAGGGTGCCTCCCTATTTATATTCTTTCATTGAGTAACTAACTCAACTAACTAGGATGGTCATGTAATCTTTGGGGTCGGCCTACCTAGGAATACACAAAGTAAATTTTCCTTTATTTAACTTGGGGACTATTTCCCTGAGTTACAATGTAAATTTTTCTTTACATTTCTACTGCAATAACCTATGTTTCCTACCTTCATCTCGTGGTATTCATATCATTTATTTTGTCCTGCACACAACAAAACAAAACACACAGAGCTCATAGAGCTCACCCTAGATGCAGACCACATACATTCTATCAACATAGGAACATGTCAGGATGTCATCAAGACAATCTTGCATCTACCATTATGTGAGAACTTGCCAGGAGCACACCAAGTGCATTACATCTCTCTACAATCAACATTTGTTCTACCTATAAAGGAAAACTGCCTAGGTTCACACCAAGTTCCTTGTGACCTCATCATCTCCATCATGGGAACACACACACAAGGATTGATTGCGTCTATACAACCTACGTCCAGGACCCTTTTACATTTATACAACGTTCGGGACTTATTACGTCTGAGTAACCTGCATACCACAGTAGGGCTCGTATTCACATTTGGACAACCCACAAGACTTGTTATGTCTGAATAACCTGTGTAATTCTAAAGCTCATATTTACATTTAGAAAACCTGTGATAGGACTAATTACGTCTGAGTAACCTATGCATCATGCCAGGGCTCATATTTACACTCGGACAACCTGTCACATTTCCCATATGAGATATCATGCATCTGCGTCTTCTGGTCTCTTTTATTTCTAGCATAGAATCACATCATAACGAATTACATACAAGGATAACTTGTGAGCTTCGCCATGAATTATTACATTCGAGGACAACCTTCATGACTGATTACATCTGAGAAACCTACGACCTTCGCCGAGAATTTTACGCTCGTACAACCCGTCTCACCAGCTATGCTAGAATTCATCACTCCCTCTTTTGAGGGGTCTCATTTTATATCACACCAAGTATTTCTCTAAAGTACTTGAACTTCACTATGGTTAAAGGATTAGTCAACACATCGATTATCTGATCGTCCATTGCCACATACTAGAGCTTCACTGCTCCTCTCTACAGCATACAAAAAATCTAAGTCAGATCAAACAAATAAAATAATAGCTTTTGAAACCATACTACCTCACAACTAGCCGAGCAAGTGGAAACATATTATGTCTCGGTTGTACTCAGTTCCATGCAGGACTTCTTCCTGCTAAACCAAGAGATCATACTGGATCTCAAACTGAAGCAGCAACCCAAAGTGATCTTCCTATTAGTGGTGCTTCATGTCCAATCCAAATCATCATAACCATGTAAGTTAGTCTTCTGATTCACATCATACTTGATCCCATAATCCACATTAACCTTTAGGTACCTCAATGCATGCTTTTCAGCAACCAAGTGAACATGTCTTGGATCCGTTAGGAACTGGCTCAGTGTGTTCACAACAAAGGATGTATTTGGTCTCATATTTGGCAAGCACATCAATGAACTAATCATCTGAAAATACATCGTGGCATCAACTGACTTTGAGGAAGCATCACACAGAAGCTTCAAGTTTGATTCCATAGGTGTGGACATTTCCTTGCGGCCCAGCATTTTGAATCTCTTCATAATCTCCACTGCATACGTTTCTTGACTAAGGAAAATCACATCCTCATTCTTCCATACATCCATGCCTAAGAAGTAGGGGATCATCCCTAGGTCTTTCATCTCGAACTCAATAGCAAGTCTTCTCTTTGCATCTTCAATGAGTCTGTCCTCTCCTATCATGAACAAGTTATCGACATACAACAGAATCATCACTAGTCTTTCGCCTTCAACCTTGAAGTAAAGGTGGGAATCTACTTTACTCTTAGTAAATCTTAGGCCCATCAGTAAGTTGTCCATTCAGTCATACTAAGTCAATATTCTCAAACTCATAGATCTTTTGCAGTCACTCCCTCTAAAGAGGAGCATCATCCTCCATTTGAATTTCGTACTCTATGTATCAAAAAACTATGTACTAGAGTGACAGGTAGCTTCCTCTGCTACTGATCTTTTATGTATCCATATCAGGTCACTAGATTCCAAGATCCTCTATCTTGAACTTTGTTGAAAAGTTCCTCTTGCACCCATTTGTGAGATTTTCGTCATCTATAGGCTTCCATATTCAACCTTGTAGCAAAGGTTAATATATTCATCACTCTAGGTGATCTTCAAAATCCTCATGTAACTGTATGTGCTATCCCATGGGTGTCTTTTAAGCTTGTACAAGGCCTTCTTCAATTTGCACACATGAGTATGCATGTCATGTGTCTCGAATCCTAGTGGTTCTTCTATGTACACTTCTTCTTTGACTACATCATTCAAGAATGTGCTATTGATATTCATCTGGTGTATCTCCCATCTCATGTCTATAACCAATGGAAGTGTATCTCGCTACTGGTGGAAATGTCTCCTTTTAGTCTATGTATTCTTTCTATAAGAAGCCTCGTGCTATGAATCTTTCCTTGTATCCCTTGATGATGCCATATTATACATGTTATATCTTGTAGATACACATGGAAGACACTATGAACTTCCCTTCAGGTCTTAGAACCGCATTCTAGACATCAATTAGTACTCTTTGATCATAGTCTCCTTCCATTTCTTCTTGGATACTTCTTCATAGCTGGAAGGTTCTGCATCAACGATGTCACTCATCAATGCCACATAATTGGAGTGTGTCTCAGGCCTCTTACTTTCTTTGGAATTCTTGTCATCCTATTCTTCATCTCAGATGATTTATCATTCCCAAGATGGTCTTCATCTCTCAAGGTGGATCTAATTTTCTCCTCATGTCATATCATGATTCTTTATATTCTTTTGAAGCTCTTTCTTCCCCCATGGTGTCTTTGACACGGGGAGCTTTAGGTTCCTCTTATGAACTATCATCACTTGTTTTTCGAAATGATCAGAATTTAAGTTCAGTTGCATGATTATAATCATTTCATTATTTCCACAACATATTAATATAATGCATCAAGATATATGTCACACAGTCATGCAACTATCTTATCCAATGCTACAACATTCATCCATGCCCCATATACATACAGTAACTTTCTGTATGCCTTCCATCTCTCCCAATTATGCCATCAAGGAGGTTTCATTCTACATAAGTAGCAGTGGAATGTTGTACAACACCATAGGCTACTTTCCCATCACATGTAAGTCAGTAGTATAAGTGCAAACACGCATACATGCATAATACATCAACTGAATATAAACATGTGCATAATCAAACAATATCATTTAAGTAAGTAGATATACAAGAAATGAAAATTGAACACTTATCTTTGTTTGTTTGGTGGTTGGACTCCCTCTTGATCCTTATGTCCTTACAAAAATAACTAGAGTCTTTGACAGTTTGTTCTACTTCTTTATTCACAATTGAATTCCTTCCTATCCAAGTACTAATATGGATAAGAGTATGATATTCATCTTCAGCAGTAGAATTCATAATCCTCATCACTTGAGTAATATTCCTTTTCTTCTTTGACTTCTTGTTGAAGGATCCTCTGTTTCTGGGACAGTCTCTAGAATCGTTTCCCTTCTCATCACAAGGGTAGCATCTAATATTGAAAGGATCTCTTATGAATTCCTTTTGTCTTTGGTTGTGATGATGGTCCTCCTTCTTTCTATGATTTCTCTCGGTGTGAACTGTGAGAGCTTAATCTTTAGATGCTTACATCATTTCCTCTCTTGTTATAACCCGAGCTTCTTCTTATGTCCATTCTTCCCATAGTCTATTGAAGGATATCAGCTTCCTTCTTGCACACAATCCTTGAATGAATGAATCTCATTATATTGGGATGTCGTTCAAGGTGATCATAGAAATATATCCTTCCTCCACATTCTCTTCAACTACTTCAATTTTTTCCTTGATTCGAGCAACCCTTGTG
Organism: Pseudotsuga menziesii; assembly: GCA_001517045.1. Lineage (NCBI taxonomy): Eukaryota > Viridiplantae > Streptophyta > Pinopsida > Pinales > Pinaceae > Pseudotsuga > Pseudotsuga menziesii. Next base: position 52,907 of record LPNX011016662.1, read on the forward strand.
AAGTAGGAATGCATGGTCTTTGAGTTCTATATATTCACATTCTTCAACTGGTTCCTCAATGCCATCTTTCGATTAATGTTCTTCCCTTCAAACAAATTTGTCAAAGCATCAAACACTTCCTTTGGTGTCTTCAAGGATGACACATGTGGGATGAGATGATCCTTAATAGAATCTACAATGATTATCTTTCCCTTAACCAAGTTCTTCTTATGAGTAGCCTTAGCCTCATATCCCTCTAACTATGGATCTTCCTTACCGATATACTGATCCAATTAATTTTATTCAAGGATCAGGGATATCCTATACTTCCATGCTCGAAAGTTGTCAGCTTCCTCAAGCTTATCATCAAGCTGGGTATGATGAGTCATTTTGAAATGAGAACCTCAAATGGGAATAACAAAGATTTAGATCTTACATATTTGAGGTGTCTATCCTAGTTTCAGAGTTGGATGATCTAAGGTTTGTCATAGAAACCCTAATTTTCCAAACTTGGAATTTCAAACTTCTTATTGGATAGGAATATGTGCCCCTTAAAGGAAGGTTGTCCAATGTACTCATTTTCTGAAAACTGTGGTGGGAAGCCTCTGAAACTTGATGCCCTAGTTTCTTCCCACAGTGTCCCTTAGTAAAAAATTGAAATTCCACATAATTAGAAACTTCTTCCATAGAAATATGTTCCCTCCTATGGTGATTTTGATGGTCTTTCTTTTTCAACTGATCAATGGAGGGAAGTGCCCAGAATAGGAAGCCCTAGTTTCTTGAATTTCTTATGCATAATTTCTTGATCTTGTTTCTAATGTATCTCCGAAGTTTATTATCCTCAAGGTCTGAAAATTCTTCCTGAGGTATATTATTTTGTCTTCTTTCCAACCCCACAGGTTAGAGCAGAATTTGATTCACCAAGTGGGACTTATGCTAAGTTTCCAAAGGTGGCTTGTTTGAGGACTGTTCAACATAGCGAACTTGTACAAACTTCCACGTGTCACTGTTTCACCTTCGATGTCTTAAAATCGGACCACAGAAACTAAAATTTGTGACCTATATACAATATCTAGATAAATTTTATTTGGACCTTCCTAGCCAAATATATAGCAATTCTCCTTAGGTCACTTGTTTATGACTGTATTCTAGAGGAGGATGGAACCCTGATTTGGAGGAATCATATCTCCTAAAGTGTAGTGAATATATGGTTTAAACTTGCACACAATGTACAACAATATTTCATCTTCAGTCTCTCAAATTTTCAGCTCTTGATCCTTCTCCAATATCGATTTATAGTGAAATTACCAATATGACTAGATTTTATCTTCTAGGGTTTTCAAGCATGAAACCCTAATTTCCAATAGCTACCATTGTAGAAGTATTTCAGATGCACAGTGCCTTCTTTCAAAGTGGCTATGATACCATGTTAGTGTTTCTAATCTAATTTAATTGATTCGTATCTTTATCTGAAAGAATAACAAGTATAGCAATACATCAAAGATACACGAGATACACAAGACACAGATATTTTCCTCGGGGAAACCATAAAGGAGAAAACCCATCAAACTTCTTTAGAATAGTTCTGTCACAAAGACAAGATCACAAGATGGAATAAACCAAGAACAATATGTCTTATGTAGCTCTCTCTCTTCCTCCTCATTGTACTCTCTCTCCAAATGTGCACATGAGAGAGTGAATGAGTGTGTGACAAATGAGGAGGGTGCCTCCCTATTTATATTCTTTTGTTGAGTAACTAACCCAACTAACTAAGTCGACCAGGTAACCTTTGGGGCTGACCTACCTAGGAATACACAAAGTAAATTTTCCTTTATTTAACTTGGGGACTATTGCCCCGACTTAAAACGAAGGGTTTACCTCAGTGACCATACATAATGATGACATCCCGAAAGGAGGGAAACACATCTCTAATGGGGGTACAACTATATACAATAGTAATATACATCAGAATATCTTCTGAAGTTATAATTACAACAAAAATTGAATCACAGGAAAATGGAGTGGAGTGAGGCCTAGTTGAATTGGGTGATATAGCCCTTTCTTTATGGGAAGTTTGGCATGTTTCTATGTATCTCAAATATGATGAAGCAACGAGTGCCATAAACTAGGTAATCTAGTCAAAAATCAACTCCAATTTGGTAAACTTGGCCTAGATGTCATCAATATTTTTTTGAGTAAATAAGCGGTTTTGGTTTAACTTCTTTAGCAACTCATCATAGATTGTTTCTGTTGGTATTAAGTTATTGCTAAGAGGGGGGTGAATCGGTAATTGTGCAAATATGTACAATTTAACTTATGCATATTTTCGCAAATTTAAAGACTTTCCAACAATCACAACAATAATCAAAACATCGCACAAATATTTGAAAACAAATGTATATCTATAAATATGTATATGAAAAGTTACATCAATGGGAGATTACAATCTCCAAATATGAGCACCCACTCATTTTAGATGTTAAATTGATCCCATGCACACTCCACAGTATAATGGAACCGACCTGCAACAACCTCTAACTATGTAAGCTTCAACTCACGATCTCCAGGAACCAACCTGAACATATATAAGTCTGGTCGTGCAAAAATGCGACCTATGGCTTCAAGATCTAGTCTGTTGGAAGAACCATGCTCTCATGTTGTGGAAGTAACAACTTCTATTTGTTTTCCAACACCCAATGCAAGGAGGCTACGATCCCCTGAATTTTATCTGCACCCATAAAAAGGATGTTGTTGCACCCTGATTGTATTTTCTAGCACCAGCTAGAAGGAGGCTATGACCCCCTTCTCCTTTCCCCTTCATGAATCCCTGATATGAAATATGATTGTATAGAAAAATAGGAGAACACCTTTTCTTCAAATTATGCATCTGTTGCAATCTTCTTATCAGCGTCCATGAATCTGCATCAAACGGTTTCCCAAAACAAAAACACAATGGTGATTTGTGTATGTGTATCTGCATCTTTATATATGCATATATGTATATGTGTGTCAATATATCTGCGTCAGTATATATGCATTAGACAGTTCCTAATAGATACGATGTGTGAAAACAACTGCGATTTGCATCCGAGTCTAAATAGAATTTCCAGCTCAGTCACATTTGTTTTTCTGCAATCTATGTTATTGTCGAGCAAGAACTTCACACATCCAAACTACGGGTATCCTTTCTTTGAGTGCATTTGTTGTTCATTCTTGACTGTACTGCACACTGCGACTCCACTTCATAAAGATATTATGCGATCAACGAACCATTGATACCCCCAAAAACATTGAAACTTATCAAATAGTTAGATATTCATTTCTCACAAGCTTACTTGACCACATCCATCTCTTGCTTATTTATAATCTTCTTGAATCAAGAGATGTGTTCACTTGGTGAAGTCCCTTAAATTTGGATGATGTTCCACCTAATTTGTGTCTTCGACAAGATAATATTTGTGTCAGTGTGCCACTTTTTGCAAATCCTCTTTGAGTAGTTTGGTGCACATGTTCCAACATGCCTGTGGGAATTTTGCACACATCGGTTTGTTTCTTAATTTGTTCTACAAAAATTTGTACAACTTACCAAATTCTTTGTGGGACTTTTACATACAATTTTATTTCTTGTTATTCATAAGTCTCACAAGAAGTATTTGCACATCTATGTTATCTTCAATATTCTTCTAAGTATATGAATGTGTGCATTTGCGACAAATGTCATGATGGTCCTTTAACATCTTTGATTTCTAATTCATATGGTCTCCGATCCTTTCACATATTTGACTTCATATCCATTTGATCTATGATATTTTGACATCTTTGACATCAATGGAAACATATATTTAACAATTTCCAAGTGGAAAACTTTGTGTGAGAGCTTAGCTCCTTGAGTGATTTCCCTAGGGGAAATGGGTCCATAAAAAGGGGTTACGAAAGAGGAGTACCAATGAAATTAGCATGACACAAGGATGTATTTGATATGGGTTGGAAATAAAGGTTTGGAGGTGTTTTCCCACACAAAGGGTTACTCAAGAGTGGTACCAATGTGATCAATACGACACACAGAATTTGTTGAGATATGTCTCAATGACCCCGCTCAAATATTACTACACAAATCGAATGCCCAAATGCTTAATACTACAAATTATGTAGAAATTTCGTGGACTATTCACAACAAGCAGTGATTCTATGATTGTAAGGACAAGGGAATTGTTGAGCCCTAGTTTTGGTGTATTTTTCAACTGTCATCTATACCTTTTTTACCTCCCAATCCTCCACTTTCACCTCCTTTTTACCCTTTTGACATCTTACTCATGATTTTGAAAGGTACACATTGTAAAGAGATTCACAAGGTATTAAGTTTCCCATTTTCATAAAAAATCCTATTTTTGATGAATAAATGGATTTGAATTTTATTATTAATGATGATTACAAGAATCTCAAATCCTATAACCAGTGTGTAGATATTGTATCCATTCATTGGTTAACATGCTAGTGCTAACTTAGATCAAAATCCACCACATGGGTTTTGTGCACAAGGTCCATGAGATGGTTCAACATCTATTAAACCAGTCCCAAGCTAAGCACAGAAGGAAATATCTCATGGTCAAACCTAAAGTCAAGTGGGTGCCCAAAGGAAGGTGTTCCAGCACAGCCAAGTTCGATTCAGAATAAGGAGTATTTCATGCAATTCTTCTCATGAAATTAATAATTGTAATAAACAAACATTATATTTCCCTCCTATGTCAGGCTACGTAAGTTATCTTTGATTTCAAATTTAGCACCAGTTTGTTGTGTCATATTGGGAGCTCCATGAAACAGGGGATTGAGTGTGATCTCATAGCACTCTTTCTTTTGGTTTGTAACTATTATATATGATGGATAAGCTAGCCTAACGAAAGGAATAAAGAGGAGAGGAGAATAGAGAACTGATTTACATTGTACCCCTTTGAACTTGATTTTGATATCTTAATACAAGATTGCTAAATCCTTAATCATGTGTTGTGATTACCACATAGTACTGCAATTATTTTCTATAAAGTGTCCCAAATAGGTAGGGCCCCTTATGTTGGTATACATTGCATTATGTTAGCTAGATTAGTTTTTTTAATTTATTGGTTTAGATTAGTTTATGTTGTTTTATCTCATTATTTCTCTAAAATGCAATATTTGTCTTGGTGTGTTTTCCAATTAATGAATGTGTTGATAAGCTACAGGAATCATTCACTCACGGATGTTCATTGAACAAGTTGACCAATATCTTGTTACAGGAACATTCTCAAACCTTAATTTGAATGAAAAATTGTGAACTATGGTTGTGATTACATACTAGTAAGTACTAGTTTAAGTGTTGAATGTATTTATGTGGTGTAAATTGGCTAAATTATTCTCTTGATTCCCATTTCTAGTGATAAAAGACTTGATTGCAGTGCTGAATTTGATTAATATGTGCATTTATAAGTTGTAGAAGACATCTATACACTAGTTGATGTTGAACAAATTGCTTGAAAAGACTGTTAGAAGAACATTTTGTTTCATGAATGAAAAATTGTGACATGGTGTTATGATATTCCAATTCAGTAAATAATAATTGAAGTGAATAGAAAGTCTATGTAATTGATTGATTTCCTTTTATTTGTTTTTGGATAGCTAATAAGAGTGTCTTATGTTGAAATTGAAGCTGTGTATAATATCCCCTTGCATACATAGTGCCTACATTTCATATGGTTATGTCCTTGGTTGATAATTAGATGTTACGGGATTTAAAAAGCATACGATTGTCGAGCTAGAAAAACAAACAAGGGGGGTGATTCATGTTGTAGCTCAATAGAGGCCAAACTACAAATGCCTAGGAATACATTGATGACTATTGAAAGGTTGACTTTCAAGCATACTCTATTTTGAGGAAAAATTTTAAAATAATCTCTCAAGATTACAGAGAAAAATCCTTCAAGTTGCTTAAACTACCCTTGAGGAAAGGACAAAAATGCATGGAAATGATTGCAAATTATACCCACACTATACAACAAAATTTTGTATTATTTCCAACAATAAATCCTACATACCGAAAAGATAAAACACCTCAATCATTTGTATGAACCCATGAGTTGACAAACGATTCCATCACATGCATATTTGCTAGGTAAATAAAACAACAAAAAACCTTATGTCGAGGTTTTGATACTTTTCCATTGGAATCCATGAGGTTCCCACACATCCTTCAACCTAATCCCTATCATGGTCTCCAAATGAATGTGTCATGTCCCCATCCAAATAAGACTACTTTCAAATAATGTTTCACCAACCTACTAGTTTCCTAAGTGGAGATGGAGACATAAATTTTGTAATAAGGGGCTATAGGATCCAAAATGACTTTAGTTTACCATATTCAACATTAAATGGCTCAAATAAATGATAAATACTAAGAAAATAAGGTGGAATGGGTTCATGAAGACACTTGGAAGCTTGTGGATCATTTGGGTGACTAGATTCCCCACACACTTGGCATGATCTTCATCCAAATTTGAATACATGGGGAATGTATATTTATTGGAGAGTGATGTGGTGTGAAATAACATATCATGACCTAAGGAATTCAAATTAGTAAATGAGAGTAACTCCCATGGAATAGGAAGAGACTAGAACACAATGCATGCCACTTGGAAGGAGATTACATGCCCTTTATGACAACAAATGATGAAAGATTCTATGACAAGTATGACAAATTCAGACCTGATTGCATACCTATGAAAATATGACATGAAAGGGATAAAAACAACCACCAAGAGGGCAAATTAGGGAGTTAGAGGCAGCCAATCGAATTGGGGAAATAATTGGAGCATGAAGAAGAGGACAAGTGTCATAGGAGTTACTAAACCACTAAGATGAGTTGGAGGAAGACCATGAAAGGAAATTCGACCTTAGGAGGCCTCATGAATTTAATAAAAGGATTTCAATAGGAACAAGAAAGGATTTTTATCATTTTTTAATTGGCCTTTGGAATTTTGGAGAGGTTTTGCTTTCCTATTACACGATGAGTATTCACTCTCCCTGCTTGTGAATTAATTTCAAGGGAGTTGGATTCCTTTACAGGTTGGTTGATGGAAAGGCCATTCATACCTCTCATTGGATATTAATGAAGGTTTTTTAGTTCTAGGTTGAAGTTCCATACAGTTCTAATTCTCATCTATCTCCCTATTCTCCCATTCTTTCTTCTCCATTCCCCTGCGCTCTCATGTTGATGGCACACTTGTTGGAGTGGTGCTTTCACTTTGTTGAGTACATTTGAAGCAAAATATTGAGTATATGATGTATGGCTCTGTTCTCTTTTGTCCATATGCTCTGTAATTCGAAATACCATAAATCCATATGTTAAAGGCTTACAGCCCCATGCTCTTGAATGACTAGTTTTCATGTATTTGGCTTCCATTTTGAAAGAGTTGTATATCAGATTTGTATGAGGACTTTTCTCTGAGTTTTATGGTGATGGGGAAGCCATAAATTATGTATTACTCTATAATTTCATGACCATATTCTCTGTATCTTGAAGTCCAAGAAACTCCAGTGTTAAAGGCTTGCATTCCCATGCTCTTGAATGACTAGTTTTCATGTATTTGGCTTCCACCTTGAAAGAGTTGTATATCATATTTGTATAAAGGAATTTATATGATGTTTAATGTTATTGGGGAATCCATATTAATTTTGTTTATGGTATTTATATTTTATGTCATTATCTGAACCTTTCAATCTACTTTTCATGAGTCAAAATCAAGTTATTAATACCATTTCCCCTTAAGCAAATTCATTGAAAGATGCCATATAGATGTTGGACCTCATAACCAGTTTGAAAATATTAATAACCATGAATTATGATAGACATTGATGTCTGATATGTATCTCCATACTCTGTTTTGAAAGATGGGAGGGTCGTGCTGCATTTGGAGAGCCAAAAGTGTCATCTATGTAATATCCTAACTGATATTCTACCTTTATACATTCAGATAATGATGATTGTTTTCCGATTTATACGTTTCGGGTGTATATGATAAAATAATTTGATTTGCATGCAAAACAGGCTACGCACCAAATATGACAAATATGGATATGAAATAAGAAATAGGATTCAGTAAGATTATAGTAGCATACCAATATTTATATTCATGGTGGTTCTTCAGTATACAATAGACATGCATGCCATGTAGCAACTCTAACTCCAAAAACATGTTGTTGGGTTTAGGTGATTCTCCCATGCAAGGAAAATGTCCCCTCTTGGATGATGATCTGCTCGTAACTTCTTTAATACTTTACGGATGGAGTTAATACTTTCCAGGTATGGTAGTATGGCTCTCTTGATGACTTTGGTGGATGCATGCAGAACTTTGGAAGCCTTCTTGGACACTAGCAAATTGGTTCTCTGGAATAGTGGGATGCCCTCTCTCCCACACATGTTTTCTTTAACGTCCTCAATGATGCAAGAGATGATCTCATAATTTCCAGGTATAATGATATAGTCCTTCCAGAGAGAATGGAAGAGACATTTGGAAGGAAGAAAGGAATTCTTTCCGAAGCAAGGAAAATTGTTCCCAGTGTTTTCGGCTATTTCCCAGCAGTAAAACCTTATCCCTGTAATATTGTCATTCTTTGTATGCTAGATCTCTGCAGAAGAATGAATGTTGTGAAGAGCTAATGATAGGTCTAATTTATCTATTCGGAAGTGATTAGGGCAGATATATTTCACTTCCGAAAACATTTGCTATTTGATGGTTGACGCCCTCAACCCCAACTTGTTATTGCGGCTACTGTTGTTGATGCTCTAGAAACCCATATCCAAAATGAATAATCATAATAGATTCCCTTTGGATTCAACTTATCTTCTTATATAGCTTTCATGGTTTTCATATATCTTTTAGGGTTTGCATTAATTTACTTTTGCATGCATGCCAACCTAATTGCTCATTGACGCATGCAATATGAAATAAGGCCCACATGTTCCACATGCTTTTTGATATCTACTCTGATGGCCTTGTTTAATATATTGATGACCTAATAATACTAAATAAATGTTCCTTTCTGTTCCCAGTATTAAATGTCCTCAGTCAATTTACTTTTTCTTAATACCCGCTTGAACCTATGGGAATTAAATAGGTTAACGGGTGTCTCAAATGCTTATTTAGAAGAATACATTACAATCCTCCCACTTGAAATTCCTTGTCCTCAAGCAACAGTAAACCAGGATACTGCAATACATGTTCTCCTTCCCATGTGGCATCTTCAATAGGTAATTATTTACATTGTACCAAGTATTCCCGAATTACCTTGTTTCTGAATTTCTTTTCTCGAAACAATAGAATCTTTTCTGGAATCAGCACTAGGATTCCTTCATCATATAATGGAGGTGAATCGGTGGATGGAATGATGTGTTTCCCCATTGTTTTCTTGAGATTTGATACATGAAATACATTATGGATTTTACTTTCCTCCTGAAGCTCCAATTCATAGGCCACCTCCGCAACCTTTCTGACTACTTTGTAAGGACCATAGAAGCAAGGTTTCAGTTTCTCTGCCCCTGTTTTCTTGAGTGAAGATTGTTTGTAAGGTTGTAGTTGCAAGTATACCAATTCTCCTACCTCAAAACTACACTCGACCCTGTGTCTATCTACGTACATTTTTTGTTGGTTTGTGTTTTCTATAGATTCTTTTCTAGCACCTTAAGAATATCTTGATTGTCTTATACAAAATATTTTGTCTTAGGTGCTATGCTATCTCAGAAGACTAAATATGTAATGTTTAGTGCCTCATAGCCATATAAAGTCTTGAAAGGAATCATCCCAATAGACATATGGTGTGTGGTATTATAGCAATACTCAACAGGTGTAGCCATTTAATCCATGTCCTTTGTTTCCCTGCTACATAATTTCTTAAATACCTCTCAATCCATTTGTTGACTATTTATGTTTGTCCATCACTCTAAGGATGATAACTTGTGCTAGTAGCTAATTATGTCCCCACTAATCTGAAAAGCTCCTGCCATAAGGAACTATTGAATTTACTGTCTCAGTCACTGACAATAGTCTTAGGCAGTCCATGTAGTCTGAAAACTTCTCGAAAAAGCAAGTTTGCTACTTGTGATATGGAATAATAAGAAGGAATGGAAAATAAGTGAGAAAAATTTGTTAACCGGTCTAATACCACGTATAAGCAATCTTGTCCTTGTACCTTGGGTAAACCTATGATGCGGTCCATCGAGATGCTCTCCCATTTTTGCTTAAGTACAGGTAATGGCTTAAGTAACCCGGTTGGATGAGTGTGTTCAATTTTATTCTGTTGGCATATACTGCACTCCCGAACATGTTGTATTGCATCTTCCTTGAGTCCTTTCCAGGAGAACTCTCCCCTGTAAGATTTAAGAAGCCTTGATGCTCTGATAATCGTGAATCATGCGATGCCCATAAAACCTTTTTCTTTAAAGCTAATTCTAGAACTTGGTATATCCTATTCTTGTAGTAAAGGATGTCATCGATCACCCTGTATCTATCATCCTATATTTGTCCATCTAATAATTCACAAGTAAATTTATTTTTTGAATATTCAACCAAGAGATGAGACCTCTTGTCGGTAGATATACTCATGAGTGATAAAGAGGTTAGTCATCTTGATAATGCATCCACTACAACATTTTTTTTCCCTTAACATGTCTTATGTCAAAGTCATAATCCTGGACCTTGCCGACCCATTTTGTTGTCGTTCATTCAACTCTTTTTGTTCTAAGAAGTATTTAAGGTTGTTGTGATTTGTCTTAATTTTAAATTTGCTTCCTACCAAATACTGCCTGAATTTTTTTAAGGCATGTAAGATCGTTAGCATTTCATTGTAATATATAGAGTAGTGGCGTTCATAATATTTAAGTTTTTTGATTTCAAAGGAGATCAGGTGATGGTTCTGTATCAGTACTGCCCCCATTCCTTCCCCTAAAGCATCACACTCTACTACAAATGGCCGAGTGAAATCAAGTCACGTCAAAACATGACATGAAATCATAATTTTTTTCATCTTTTCAAATGTATGGTGTGCCCCTCCTATCCAACTAAATGCCCCTTTATTTGTAAGGTCTTTGAGTGGTGCAATCAATTGAGAAAAACCTTTAACATACCTCTTGTAATAAGTGCAAATGCCCAAAAATCCCTTCAATTTTGTTACATTTTTTGGTGTAGGTCAATCCAAGATGACTCTATTTTTTTCCATATGAACCTGTACTCCATCGATGCTTATTGCATGCCCTAGATATAAAATTTCTTGCATACCAAATTCACATTTAGACATTTTGTCATAAAGGGATTGTTCTTCCAAAATTCCTAGTACTTCATCTAGATGTCTCAAATGTTCTTCCGAAGTTTTACTGTAATTAAAAATGTCATCAAAGATAACAAGTAAAAACTTATGCAACTGAGCCTTGAAGTTGTGGTTCATACAATATTGGAAAGTTGTCGGTGCATTGGTGAGTCCAAAAGGTATGACTAATAACTCATAATGACCAGTGGCAACGAAAAGTTGTTTTTGCAATATCTTGATCCTTTACTCGGATCTGATGGTTAAATTGGGAACGGGGTACATGTTCTTGATAGTTTTCTTGTTTAGGGCCTTGTAATCTGATACCTCGCCTAGCATCTATAAAGTTGTGGGTTCCCCCACCATCAATTAACACACCTACCCTGTGGCCTTGTACTACTCCCCTTACTCGAAGAGTATGAAATATGGGTACTCCCAATAATGTAGCAATAACTCCATCATTTGACTCTCCCTGAAGTGACTCCTCCTCTGATGCTCTAAGCTCCTCAACTGTTCCATGTTTAAGCTCATCTTCATCCTCTTCACTATCGGATTAGACTTCTATATAGTGAGCTTTAGCTTTCCCTAAGAACCTATGACCTGGAATCCATGGTTCTTAACAAGTGAAGCATAATCACTAGGCCTTATGAGTTCCTTCCTAGTTTCATCATCCATCCATTATTTCTTCATCCATTCTTGTTGGAAGGGTTTCTTGTCTTTATCTTTAATTGGAAAAATTGTCTTAACCGAGAACCGAATCTTTTAGGTCTTGGGTTCTACTTATGGCATCATGTAAAGTGGATGGCTTGTAGGCTTTCACCCACCCACGTAAAAGCTCTGTCAAAGATTTTGTAAATAACAAAACCGATCTACTCTTAGATACATTTGTTACCATAAATACCACTCTATGAAACTATGATATGAAGGCCTCAGCACTGCCAGTCTACTTGAGTTGTGCTAGCTCTCTAAAATGTATCTCCAAGTCCATCTTATCAAACTGTTCCATGAGCCTCTACGTGAAATCATTGTATGAAGTGATGGTGTTGTGACCGAGTGTCACTAACCCATGGTACCACCATTCATGAGCATCGTCATCCAAATGTAAGGCAGCTAATTTAATGGCATTCGTCTCTGTCATAGGGTTTAATTGGAAAAAGCATCCAACTTCTGGACCCATATTCTCGTCGAACAACTGCTTGATCCATCAAAATTAGGAATGCTCAACCTGCATATGGTCTTTTGTAATTCATAGTTCTGAGTAAACCCTCTGATAAAACTCCTTGGTTGGTTCGTGATTTTCATACTATAGAAGTCTGAGAATGACATAGCTGAATGGAACTCATATCCCAAATCCCCGTATTGATGTAGATAAGCCACACATGGTTCACTAGGTTTGGCTGGTATGACTAGTCCTGTGATGGAATTTTCCAGAAAGTGAGGCATGGTAGGTCTGGAAGGTTTATTGTATATGTGAGGAGTGTTATGCATATGAGTGTACACATGTTTCCCTCTACTAGTGATGGATCCTCTATCTCTTGGTGAAATTGGTAGACTATTTTGACCCTATTTTGTCTTAATAACCAACCTATTTATAGCATGTAACGTCTCTTTATGTCCCTTAGCTAAGTCATTTAAGGCGCTAACCAAGCTCTGGAATGCCATTCTGTCTTCCTCTTCCCTTGTTCCCTTTCCTCCATCAAAGTATATCTCTGTTGGGTCCATGTCTGAATCTGTGTCTTCAAATTTAATCTCTTCAAATTCCAGATCCTTTGTGTATCTACCCTTCCTTCTTCTAGATTCTTTTACTGCTCATGTTCAAGACCACAACAAGAGAGGAACATGCTCTGATACCACTATAATATCCCAACTAATATTCTACCTTTATACTAACATATAATGATGATTGTTTGTTGATTTATACGTTTCAAGTATCTATGATAAAATAATTTGATTTGCATGCAAAACAAGTTACGTGCCCAAAAACCCTAAATATGACAAATATGGCAATAAAATAGGAAATAGGATTCGTTAAGATTATAGTAACATACCAATATTTATAGTTGTGATGGTTCTTCAATATACAATAGACATGCATTCCATGCAGCAACTCTAACTCCAAAAACGTGTTGTTGGGTTCAGGTGATTCGTCAATGCAAGGAAAACGTCCCCTCTTGGATGATGATCTGCTTGTAACTGCTTCAATACTTGACGGATGGAGTTAATACTTTCCAGGTATGGTAGTATGGTTATCCTGATGACTTTGGTGGATGCATGCGGAACATTGGAAGCCTTATTGGACACTAGCGAATTGGTTATATAGAATAGTAGGTTACCCTCTCTCCCACATGTGTTTGCTTGTAACTTCTTCAATGGTGCAAGAGATGATCTCATAATTTCCAGGTATAACGATACGATCCTTCCGAAGAGAATGGAAGAGACATGCAGAAGGAATGAGTTCTTTCTGAAGCAAGGCGAATTGTTCCCAGTGTTTCCAGTTATTTCCTAGCAGTAAAATGTGACCCTTGTAATATTGTCATTCTCTGTATGCTAGATCTCTGCAAAAGAATGAATGATGTGAAGAGATAATGATAGATCTAAGTGATGTATCTGTAAGTGATTAGGATAGATATATTTCACTGCCCAAAACACATGTTAGTTTATGACTCACTCCCTCAACCCCAACTTGCTACTACTGTTGTTGCTCTCAAACCCAATCTCCAAAATGATTAATGATAATAGATGCCTTTTTGGTTTGACATATCTTCTTATATAGCTTTTATGGTTGGCATATAGCTTTTAGGGTTTGCATCACTTTACATTTGCATACATGCAAACCTAATTTCTCATTGACGCATGCAATATGAAATAAGACCCGCATGATTTTTTATATATTCTCCGATAGCCTTCTTTAATATACCGATGCCTAATAATACTAAAAAAATGTTAATTTTTGTTCCCGATATTAAATTTCTTCATTCAATTCCATTTTTATTAATACTCGCTCGAACCTATGGGAATTAAATAGGTTAACGAGTGTCTCAGATACTTATTTAGAAGAGGACATTACAATCTACCCTTGGGGTTTTTAACATCGATTTTCCTAGTGTTTTTGTCCTTCTTTCCCTACGGTCAAAAGAAAGTTGCAGAAGAATTTGGAAAGTTTATGAGAATTCATAATATGTATTATACTGTTCTAAGACCCCTCAAGCCCTTTCATACAGAATTTGAAATCATTTGAGTGCATTTGTATCAACTTGGGTTTCACCAGTCCAAAGCTAGAAATTGGCCAAAATTGTGGAAACTTGAATAACATGTCAAAATGAGTTTTCTGATTCGACCATTGACTATCTGAGGTCTGTTAGTATGTTTTAAATACCATAGATTCCTTCCATAAGGAATTTAGAAATGTTTGGTGGTGTTTGTATCCAAACAAAGAAAGACTAGTTACTACTTTTTCCTAAGAAACTTGCACTTTCTCTCATTAGCCCCAAACTAAGTTGCAAAGGATTGAAGTCAGACTTGAATTGTTCAAATGTCATATTGGGTTGTGCTAAGACTAACCATACCATTTCATTTCAAATTCGAGACCATTTGGTGTCAGTTGGAACCCCCTAGAGTCATGACTAGTTAAGCTTGAATTTGCCCAAATTGTAATTTTCTCCAAAATTCCAAGTAGGGACATTACAGTGGTATCAAAGCATGGTCTTAACACCTAATGAAGTTCTCCATGTATGTTTCCTAATGATTATCTCCCTCCACTAGACACTGAAACTGAAGACATTGTCAATGGAAGAAAAGAAGGTGAGGAAGTCCATTATGCTTTAGTGGTGATTAAGGAAAAACTTGGAGTATAAGTTATTGATGATAGGGATGAATTTAATAAACTCATGATGAAGTCATATTTTGATGATATGACCAAACAGTTTATGCAAGGCTTTGAATTGATGACTAGCCAACTTAGGGGTAAGTTGGCAACATGGGGTAGTAGTAGTTCCCATCATGAAGAGAACTTTGACACTCCTATTGGAATGAAGTAATAGATGAGTGGCAATAATTAAGTGAATATGTATACGGTCAAACCACCACAAGTTACTCCTATGAATGAATTAGAAAGATTGAGAGAAACATGTAAAACCTTGCCCCAAAAATATCAAACATATATTGCTTTGATGGGAGAGACACATAAGACCGTTCTTTTTTAAGACTTTGATGATTGGATGTTTGGATATAGGCCTAATACTGAAAATGTGAACTCGTTAAGGAACAATCAGTAATCCACAAGTATGGAGGAGACCAAGGAGCCACCAAGTTCTATGGGTGGTGAAGAAGAAGAAAAAATTACATCAGAGGATCGAAAGTATCTCCCAAGTGACTCTGAAAATGATGAAGAAACATCACATGAGAATGAAGAAGAGTCCCTTGAAACTACTGAATATCATTCCAAGACACATTCTATTGTGGACATGGACCAAAGAGCATATATTGATGGATGCTTGAATTATGAAGGAGTACATATTGATGGGTGCTCACATCTCTATGTTGGTGACATAGAGAACACTTTTGAAGATGTTACTGCAAGTCAAAGTTCTCATGAGCATGAAGATGAATACCTTGTAGCAGATAATGAAGAACCAAGATCAACTTCCCCATCGCCACTTGAGCTTCAAGAAGTTGATCAAATCAAGAAGAAAGAAGAAGAGGAGGTTCCTCAACAAGAACATATTTTTCTTAAGGGTCATTGAGGATGGATGAAAATAAGATTCAAAAGGCCCTAAAGACTCTCCATGGGACACATGCTTTGGTCTTGAAAATTTGTTGGAGCATGGAGGAAAAATATTCCATGGAGGACATTGAGAAAAATCAGAAGGAAATATCCAACATCAAAAGTAATTTTTTGAATTTGCTTTCGGATAGAGATTATTTAACAAAGCTTGTTGGTTTGTATCATGGACTAACCTTGGATAATGTAGAAGATAATGACGAGCTCCTAAATCAGTTGGATTCCACCCAAAATTCCCTCCAAAAATATATGGTGCAGATTGGGCAACTTCAAGAGAGGTTGCAAGGGTCCTTTACACCCTCCTACATATCAAACAGCCATTCAATGGCTGAAGCATTTATGTTACAAAGGAGGAACCTCATGTGATGGTAGAACATGAGGTACATATTGATATACAGGTGCTTGAAGAGGCTATATTCAAACAGGAAGGAAACCAAGCACTTGTTTTTGTTCAGAGGAATTATGAGTTGCCTCTTGGAGAGAGTTGTAGAGCGTTGGAGGAGGCACATGAACTCACAACAATTGGACCAGCCAATGATGGAGAAGATGCATTCAAAAGTTTGATGGGTAAGAGTTGCAAAGAGTTAAGGTTGGTTCACAATACTTCACTCCCTACTTCATCTTCAGCCACATCAATTGGGGATGAAAATTGGGTGAAAGGTTTCTTTTTTATGGTGCCACATGAGGAGTATGAAACTTCTATCTCTCCTTTTGATTATGACATGACTAGAATGCCATCTTATTTACATTTGCAGCAACAACCTTTGTTTCATCATGATGATATACATATTCATGGGTGCATTGAGGAGACTTCTTTGAGCCACTTGAAGCCTTCATGTTTTCTTTGCTCTTTATTTGGTTCAAATTTTGGTGGAGGTTCTTCATTCTCTTCTTCAATGAAAAAATACATGGCTAATTATCTTGATGCACCTTATATTATTTTGGAGCAACATTATAGGACATGGGATCCTCACCTATGCCATTGGGGTAGATTTGATATAATACATGATACTTGTGTGTATGGGCCACATGATGATCTACTTACTCAGATGTACAAGCACTTTCATGATTCTTTGATGAAGTACCTTCTTGATGTACATTTGTACAACGTTGTTATGTACTTTCATGATATATCTTTGGTACTCGTGATGTTTGGAAGGGTGTGATACAAGCAATAGGATCATGGTATTGATTAGTTTCAATTTTGGGGGCAGCAAGCATTATGGGAGGTTGAGTCACCACTTGAGAAGGTGATTGTAATCAAAGTAGTGCAGCAGCAAGCATGGTGGTTCCTTTTTGAAATTTACTTAAGATCTTAAAAGACTCAAAGTTTGGAAACTCGATACAACTTCAAATAATTATACAGTGAGCAAATATGGGTTGAAAGTTCAAAAAAATTGTTTCCAAAATATGGAGGTAAATATTATTTGTTCAAATTTTGATTTGATGGAATTAATTAATCTTTTGGTGTTTAGTGGTGATGTCACAGGAGATATCAATATGCAAAATCCACAACTCTTTACTTTTGCAAACACAAAATTGTAGTACATGAGTGCCACTACTCAAATTACAGCTAAAGAATATTAAGGACCAAAACCATAAGAGAGCACTTGGTGCAATGGAAGGAGTACCAAGTGAAGATTCCACTTGGGAAGATGAACAAATTTTGCAGCATCCAAAGTTGTGATTGCTTGAGGAGTACTGTCATGTCCCCATCCAAATAAGACTACTTGCAAATAATGTTTTGCCAACTTACTAGTTCCTTAGGTTGAGATGGAGACATAAATTTTGTAACAAGGGTCTATTGGACCCAAAAGGACTTTAGTTTTACAATATTCATATTTAAATGGGTCTCATAAATGACAAATGCTAAGAAAATAAGGTGGCATGGATTCATAAAAACACTTGGAAGCTTGTGGAGCCTTTGGGTGACTAGATCCCACACACACTTGGCATGATCTTCATCCAAATTCGAATCCATGGAGAATGTATGTTTATTGGAGAGTGATGTGGTGTCAAATAGCATATCATGAGCTAAAAAATTCGAATTAGTAAAAGAGAGTAACTCCCATGGAAGAGGAAGAGACTAGAAAACAATGTGTTCCACTTGGAAGGAGATTCCATGCACTCTATGACAACAAATGATGAAAGATTATATGACAAGTATGACAAATTCATACCTGATTGCAAACCTGTGACAAATATGACATGACAAGGATAAAAATAGCCACCAAGAGGGAGAATTTGGGACCTAGAGGCAGCGATTCGAAATGGGGAAAGAATTGGAGCATGAAGAAGATGGCAAGTGTCATGGAGTTACTAAACCACTAAGATGAGCTGGAGGAAGCCCATGGAGAGAAATTCGACCTTAGGATACCTCATGAAGTTAATAAAACGATGCCAGGAGGAATGAAAATGGATTTTGATCATTTGTTAATTGACCTTTGGCATTTTGGAGAGATTTTGGTTGCCCATTGCATGATGAGTGTTCACTCTCCCTTCTTGTGAACCAATTTCGAGGGAGTTAGATTATTTTCCAAGTTGGTTGATGGAGAGGCCATTCAAACCTCTCATTGGAGTTGAATGAATGTGTTTTAGTTGCAGGTTGAAGGTCCATATAGTTCGATCATCATCTATCTCCCTATTCTCTCATTCCTTCTTCATTCCTCCACTCTCATTTTGATGGTGCGCTTGTTGGAGTGGTGCTTGCACTTTGCTGAGTATATTTGATGCCCAAGCTTGGGTATATAATGTATGGCTCTATCTTATTGTGTCCATATGCTCTGTTAGTCGAAATATCATAAATCCATGTGTGAGGTTTGCATTCCCATGCTCTTAAATGATTAGTTTTCATGTATTTGGCTTCCATTCTGAAACAATTATATATCATATTTGTATGAGGACTTTTCTCTGAGTTTGACGATGATGGGGAAACCATAAATTATGTATTACTTTGTAATTTCATGACCATATGCTCTGTAGCTCAAAATCCAAGAAACTCCAGTGTGAAATGCTTGCATTCTCATGCTCTTGAATGACTAGTTTTCATGTATTTGGCTTCCACTTTGAAAGAGTTGTATATCATTTTTGTATAAAGGAATTTATATGATATTTAATGTTGTGGGGAAGCCATGTGAATGTTGTTTATGGTCTTTATATGTTACGTCATTATCTGAACCATTCAATCTACCTTTGATGAGTCAAAATCGAGTCATTAATACCATTTCCCCTTAAGAAAATTCATTGAACGTTACCATATAAATGTTACACCTCATAATGTGTTTGAAAAGCTTAATAACCATGAATAATGACAGACATTGATGTCTGATATGTATCCCAATACTCTATTCTGAAAGTTGGGAGGGTCGTACTACATTTGGAGAGACAAAAAGTCATCTACTGTTGGGGTTTTTAACATCGATTTTCCTAGTGTTTTTGTCCTTCTTTCCCTCGAGTCAAAAGCAAATTGCAGAAGCATTTGGAAAGTGTATGAGCATTCATAATATGCAATAGGTTGTTCCAAGACCCCTCAATCCCTTTCATACAGAATTTGAAGTCATTTGGGTGCATTTGTATCAACTTGGGTTTCAGTAGTCCAAAGCTAGAAATTGACCAAATTTGTGCAAACTTGAATAACATATCAAAACGAGTTTCCTGATTCGACCATTGAGTGCTTGAGGTCTGTTAGGATGTTTTAAATGCCACAAGGTCCTTCCATAAGTAATTTGGAAAAGTTCGGTGGTGTTTGGAGCCAAACCAATAAAGACTAGTTTACTATGTTTTCCTAGGAATCTTGCACTTTCTCTCATTAGCCCCAAACCAAGTTACAAAGGCTTGAAATCATACTCAAAGTGTTCAAATGTCATATTGGGTTGTGCTAAGACTAACCATACGATTGCATTTCAAATTTGGGACCATTTCGTGTCAGCTGGAACCCCCTAGAGTCATGGCTAGCTAAGCTTGAATTTGCCCAAATTGCAGTTTTCTCCAAAATTCCAAGTAGGGACATTACAGAATGTGACTCGCAAAATAACCTAACAGTATGTGTTGTTAAATTTCATGACATGCATGCACATGAGCATGGGGTGCAACACAAAAGCAAGCCTTTTCTCTTACTCATCTAGGTTCAAATCTCACTAAAGTTTTTTCCAACAAGAAAATTAAGGAGCCTTTAAGTTAATTTGGGAACATGCACAAGGCACACACAAGGGGTAACCCCCACAATTGATAATTGTGGGACCCAAGCTTGACTTGGATGATGTCCCAATACAATTAACAATACATAACATATTTTCAAACATTTTAGCTTAGTGGGTTATCTCAAGGTGGAGTTCATTATGAGATCTTTAATTCTAGTCAAGACCAAGTCCGATCAAGTCCCAGTGGGTTATCAAATACTATTGTGGTTAGTTGTTGAGCTACCCTCCATTTACATTTTCTACGAAAGAGCAAGCAAGAAAGAGCAAGTTCGATCAAGTCCCACAAGGTTTTTCTAGAAAAAGAATTTACTCATTACATGCAACATCATATTCAAAAGCAAAAATATCTAGAGTTTTCATTCAGATCAAATTTACTATCTTGTGAAAGCCTTTCGAATGAACTTCCAAAATCTTTTTAGCACCATCCAAAGGATTTCCATATCATGATTGACAGGAACCCAAGCATAATTAACGTGTAAATTATCAATGCAAGGTTTGAAGGAACCATCCCAGGCTCTCAAATGCCCTATGGACTAAATGTTAAGCAAATTAAATTCCATCACAAGCTAAATAATACACAACACATTTACACAAACATTCAAGCTTATCAATTTTCTTTTCTACTAGAGTGTTAATAAAAAAATTCTATAATATTAATAATATTTACACCAATAAACTTTTATTAAATTTTATAAAAAAATATTGATAAAATATATAATGGTCACCATGCATAAAAGTCATTTTTTATTTGAGTCTTCACTTTATATAGGTGTCTTTCAACTTAAAGTTAATAATTTATTAAATAAATTTAAAAGACCATAAATTTTATATGCTAAAACAATTTAGCAATATATAATTATATGTGAAATAATAAATAAATATAAAATCGGATTTAATTTATTTTACAAATTCATGTATATGTATAGGGAAGATCATATACCAAATCCACACAATGTTTTTTTTGTAAATAAGAGTAGACCCGCTATTAACTTGATAAGTCAAAACATTACATCAACTATAAGCTAAGTTACCACGAAACTTGGGTACAAGTACGGGGACGGGGACGGAGACGGGTACGGGGTCACCACTTTTTGAAAAAGGGTACTTGGGTACGCCGGGGATACTGTATATATATATATGTCATAGTCACATCAAACATGCATATAGATTTATTCATAAATTATGAATCATGATTCATAATTATAAATTCAATGATTATTTGAACAGTAAAGATTCAGATTGAGAATTTGAAACATAAAATTTGATAAATCATAGACTCAATAGATATCAATTAAAAGACTGGAAGTTACATAAAATTTGATAAATCATTGTACCAAGCAACTGTAACAGAGAATCAAACTCAGACATGAAAGTACACTTGAAATCTTATTTTAAACACCTATTTGTACTGCTGTTACAGGCAATAAAAATTTGAAAATTGCCAAATATATTCCTGCGTTGATGTGAGTGTATTTCTCAATATTAAATACATATGTATATTTTTTATGTGCACATTTGGCAGTCAAATTAAGTTCCATGAGTGCTGAACACAAAACCATAAAGACATTCATTGTAAATCAATGTAAAATCAATCTACTAGATTTGGACAATATTCAGTGGAATTTGAACAATGTTGCAAAGTGTTTGACATAAGTCCTGAACCAGACTCCATACGTAGTTGGCAAAAAATTAGTTCAGATTTGGTGGGGGTCATTACATTTTCCCCAACGAATTGCATTTTATTGAGTTGGCCTTAACCCCAGAGTACCCAAACATGGGGTACAAAGTACCCAAACACGGGGTATGGCATACCATTTCGCCTATAAGTACCCCTTTTTTTATAACGGAGTCTCGGGTACGTGGACCCAGTATGGGGTACGGCAGGGTACGCCTCGTACCAAGAGACGTACCCTACGAGTACCCAAGTACCCGGTACATGTACCCTACCCCCGGGTACAGGTACCCTGGCAACTTAGACTATAAGTGAATGGGCTTTAACCAATCTCTGGGTGAGACCAGGCTAAAGAAGAGTGTTTAGGTGAGATTTAGGTGAGATGGTACATAAAATCTCAGTGCTTTTTTGTTCCGTTGAAACAAACTGAAACAAACCTATGTTCAAACCTATGTAGCTTTGATTCAAATGAAATAACAAGTTAACTTTTTTTTCATAAAAAAAAATCAAGATATATATATATATATATATAAACAATCAAACAAACTTCTTTATTCAATACAGCACAAGATAAACATATTTATTACATGTATATTTAGTACAAAAAGCAATCAAACAAACTTCCCTATTCAGTACAGTACAGCACATGTAATGTCATTTCACATAATCAAGATAAATATATACTACAAGAGACAACCAAATAAACTAATGCATGAATCGGTTGTTAAGATATTAAGTATATCAATGAATTAATACTACCAAGATCTATGAAACTAAAAGCTAAACAGTCTGCATGAATCGGTTGTTAAGATATTAAGTATATGAATGAATTAATACTACCAAGATCTATGAAACTAAAAGCTAAATAGTCTGAACAAACATAACAGTGACTAATTCAATAGGAAACAATACTCTGCATTATGCAGATTCTTTGCATATCACTATGCTTATTACCAGATTCATCACATGTTTCGAAATATAAAGGACAGATTGTAATGTCATTTCATAATATATTACGAAATGAATATAAACATATATAATACAAAATATGTAACCAAGCAAACTATTTATACTTGTCCATAATCTTTCTTGCTTCCTCTAGCGTTTCATCCACGGAAGGATCTCCATCATTTGTTTTGCCTCTTGGACCTTCATCTTTATTGACATAAATAAAGACTAAATATATAAGTCCCACGATTGCCTGTACAAATAACAAAATTAGTTCTCTTAATATGGTCGAGAACTATACTAGTGCCAAAATCAAGAAATGTCATATGTTACTGTCCCAACCAAACAAAAATAGCGATATACTTCTGGCCCACATTTTCCCATTGTAAACATTCCAATTGCAAGCAAATTATCCTTCAATAATCAGAACCTGCCCCCATTTTCCCATTGTAATCAAGTTATCTTTCAAAAATCAGGATCAAAAGACGTGTGGTATGTAATTTTTTATTGTTGCCAAAAGCATAAGCTATGATGAACGTTATTGCAAGTTATCCTTCAATAATCAGAATCTGCCCCCATTTTCCCATTGTAATCAAGTTATCTTTCAAAAATCAGGATCAAAAGCCATTTGTGGTATGTAATTTTTGATTGTTGCCAAAATCATAAGCTATGATGAACGTTATTAATAAAAAATCTTAAGCCTATTTCCACATCAAGGATGGGAACGTTCAAAAGCTGTAACTACGCCCGAGGTTGGTTTCACAGTAAACAAGGCATTTCATAGTTAAAGGCACAAGACTCTTTGGTCGAAAACACAGTTATATTCTACCAAGGATGGTAAATGTACAGTTATAAGTCTCATAAATAATATAATCAGAATCAAAAGCTACACTGGAATTATTTATTATTTACTTAAGCCGTAATTTATAATGAATGTCATTAAAAACATCGTAAGCCTCTTTTTACATCATCCCTTCATCCTTGATAAGGATGTTAATGTTGATGATATTGTAACTAGGGGGATGTATTCATGGCAAGAAGGCCTAAGAGAATAAGTCAAGAAGACAAGTCTGAGACCCAGAAAGTTCTAGGAAGCCCCGGAAGCATGGAAACAATAAAAGTACACGTCGGCTCTAAAAGGAATATCTTAGGAGGCTCCTCAAGTATAAACAAGAGGAAAAACATTTCATTCTGATCATCAAGCAAGTACAAGGGCGCATGAACAAGGAGGATGAATCTCTTCTAGGGTTTCCTCATGAAGGAGGATTTTCTATGTACTAGGTTTTTTTGCTTAAAGGGTGTTATTCTGTAATGATCTGGGTTTATCAAGCTCACCAAGTATAAACAAGAGGACAAACATTTCATTATGATCATCAAGCAAGTACAAGAGCACATGAACAACGAGGATGAATCTCTTCTAGGGTTTCCTCATGAAGGAGGATTTTCTATGTACTAGGTTTTTTTGCTTAAAGGGTGTTATTCTGTAATGATCTGGGTTTATCATGTACTTGTAAAGGACTTTTTCTAAGAAAGGTTTTTGTTAGGTTTTTCTCGAGTTTGAGTTTTTCCAAGATAAACATTGCAGTCTCTTATTCATGGTTATCTTCTGTGATTCTCTTTATTTCTATTGTATTTGAAGTTGAAGTTTTCAGTGTATAATTATGTTAGGATCACAGGAATGTCATAAATAATAATCAGGACTAAAAACCTTAAGGAAAAATCAACTTGGTATCAGAGCTAGTTTTCATTAAAAGATGAGCGTGAACCCAGAAAATATCAATGGCCTTTTTTCAGCGCTCCAGGGACCGATGCATTAATGCATTTTCATTGAAGGCCAAATCAATCAAAGTCACAGAGGTTTATTGTGGGGTCGAACCAAGTAAGGGCAAGGACGTGAATGGCACGTAGACTGCTATTATGGTCAAGGATTTCGCGAACTTTGGAGTAGCATATCTACGAATGAAGCAACTCGCACGTACAAGATGAATTCTACCCACTGCTTTTTTTTCAGAAAAGTTATCTCTGCATTTCAATAAGAGCACCTTCTACATGTGGTTAAAAGTATACATTTGCTTGGGAGAGAAGTTCACATTTGCGAGGTTGATAGAATGTATTTCCGTCTAGTTTAGCAGAACATCACTTCTGCATGAAGTTTGAAAGGGGGACATTAGTTTAACCCCTATGATACTTTGTTTCATGGGGGCTTGTTACCGGATGAACTAGCAGGGCTAGTCACCAACAAGCATATGAAGGAGGAAGTGACCACTGTCACCTTAGCCACTTCTCCAAACTTCTTTGGAAGTCGTAACCTCCTAGGGGAGAGCCCTAATTGCAAATCTGTAAGAACGCTCAAACACCAAATAACAACTTCCTTTTCAAAGGGTTAGTGATCAGTGCCTTAATTGGGTTACTGCAAAGGCAAAGAAGATATATAATACAAATGGAATAGACCATGTATATGCATTAAGTGTACCAAATAGAGCGTTCAAGATGTTATAAGGGACCAATACTACTCCAATACAATGTAAATGAAAACAAGTATTGTTCGAAATACAAATCCCAAACATCCACTTATTATTAAATATAAGAAAATCTCTTTAGAATCAGTGCTTGAGTCAACCGTATTATTGGTTTATCACTACAACATGTCGACTATGCTAAACAAGCAAGGTTTGCCCTACCACCGGCGTTTTAATAATATTAACAGTTATTTTACATATGTGGCATAAATATCATAATCAACACGATATTCCTATAAGATATTAATGCATTTAATAAATGTAAATCTGAGTTTGAAAAATAAACAACTACCTAGCCCTAGTCGATTGATCGTAGGCTGGTAGAGACAGATTAGGTATGGGAAGAAAGGCTGCCACTGCAAGGGTAGGCTTCGGGACAAATGCTCGAGCAGAGGACTACGGCTTGGCCGCATCAAACCTTGACCAGCTCGCCAGCATAAATCCGAGGTCGCAAGATCGTTGGGTTAACGCCCTTCTGTCTAATGGAGAGGGTAAGATAGACAAAAAATAGTCTGCTACGTACTTTGTGTAGGAGCAAATATTGGAGGATAAGGAGCGTAAAAGGAAAAAACCAAGGTTACTGGATTCTTCAAAAACCCCTCCGAATCAGTTTCCGAAACGTAGGGGAATCAGGGATCCGGATCGGATTCTGGACGATTCGGTGGGTTTTTTTACAAGAACCGAATCCGATTTTGGATACCGAATCCTTGCATAAGGGAACCGTTTCGGAAAATCGGATTCTTGAGGATGATTAAGGGAACCAGTTCCCATTGGAGGAACCGTATCCACGATTTCGGGATATGGTTTGTAACACCCTGGTTTTGACCCCGTTTGCACTAAATGTATATGATGTATATATTGTAATTATCATGGTGTGGATCTAAAAGCAAAAGCCCGACCATCGATTTAGCATTTAATGTTTCAGCAATTAAAATCGGTGGCGATGGTATTTTGTGCTAGCCGCCACATTATAATTGTAAATCATCATGTAAATATGCAATTTAATTAAAAACCCACAACCAGCTATGTCTATGCAACAAATAATGAGATGGGGGCATAATTTTCCTAAGGATAAGAGGGGGGGGGATATTTAACCTTTGGGGTCAATGGGGAAAAGCCAAATGTCAAAGGGAGAACCCATGGAACAGTCAACTACCTTTCTTGTCTCATTCACCCAATCATTAAATTCTGCTAGAATCTAGTTGAGTTAGTTATTGCAAGGAGTGGGAAAAGTATGGGCAGAAATTCGGATTGGGCAGAGGACCCATTTTTTAAAAACGTTTTTCTGACTTGTGGGGCAAGTAAATGTTGGGGAATGCATGCCCAACCCATTACTCACCCATTACTTCCATTTTCCTAGGTCTGGCTCGAGTGTGCCAAGCTCTTCTTTTTCTATTGTCGGTGGGCAGAGTGCTAGTCGTATGGCATCCTCTTCCCGTGTTGGTGAAGCTTCATATCATCAGTCTAGGGAATTATATGATGTTCCATTGGAGGATGTGTAGGGAGATGACTATCTATCAGAAGGAGATTAGTCTATCTCACTCTAGATTTGCATATTTATAGTTTACTTAGTACTGTTTTTCATTTCAGACTTGTGGAGCTTTCTAGATAAGCTCAATTTTTGTTATTTTGAAGAACCTTTGGTCCTTTAGTTTTGTTAACATTATGACTCATGATGAATGTCATGAATTTATAACTGAAATTTAAATCCATTGATGTATCACAATTCACTATGATATCATGTTACGATGTTAGTGTTACTGACAAGTTGACAACTGTTAGACAGTAGACTTTATTATGTTAATGTTAGTAGAAAGTATGTTATTGTTGTTTACTTGTTTATATCATTGTATTAGTATGACATTCATTTTTATTTCATTCTGAAAATTACATGTTATGTATGATGTAACATGTTAAATTGTTAATGTATGATTCATGAATCTATGATGATTCTGAATTTCAATTCATGAATGACAATTGTCAATTACAAATGCATGGCGTTCATTGATATCTCTAGATAGTAGATAGCATGACGAATTCAAAAATTATGATGTATGAATCTTAAATCTGTGATTTTAATTTTTTGAGTTTTTATAAAATTATAATTTTTAAATTTATAGTATATATAATATTAATAATATAATTAGGGTTAGGGTTCTGAATCCCCGATTCCTACTTTTGGGAAATTGTCGAATCTAGTATCCAATCGATTCCCTGGTTCATGTAACCTTGGAAAAAACGTTAACACCTCGCGTGGAGAAGACCTAGGCTGAAGAGAGGATGTATCGTCAGCCCGAGAAGGGAGTTGAGGATTGCCGAAGCAAAAGAGCAGTAGACGAGAGGCCAGACAGTGGGAAAGAGGGTAGCGGAAATATGGAGTTCCGCACGACGAAAGGAAAAGGATAGCTCGACAGCGGTTCGTGAAAGGAGAGTGGGCGACGGCTTAAGGGTGATGAGAGAACTCTCACAGGTTGAGAAGGGTAATAGACCACAGATACATGTCGAGGCTGCTCACGCAGCAAGGTCGAGGAGGTGGTTGCGTTGTTGGGAACACGGGCCGAGGGTAGGGAAACTACGGGTGGCAGGGAAAGGAGCAGTGACAAGGTGTAAGGGAACCAGTGAAGGAGGGAAGGATAGCAAAGACGGTTGTTGTAGGTGAAGAAAGAGAAAATGAGGAAATAAAAATAAAGCAAGACTGTTTAGTGTTTGAGATGAGTTTATTTTGGTTCCTAAATCCTCGCGCATCTAAGGTAAAGGATGGCCAAAGGAGGAGGATTAGTCCAGGAAAACAACTACTCCAAAAAACTAAGGATAAACCTTAGAGGAACCTTCACAAAGGAAACGTCCCTCTTCTCTTTGAGGTGATAAATGGCTAGTAAAGGAAAACCCTAAGAAAAATGCAGCCCTATTGCTACCATCTAACCTAGACCTTAATGTGCTTGTGTTGTGCCAACAAATCTAAACATCACCATAAAAGAAACTTCATCTAGAGAACTTCCAAAGCCAGCTTCTTTAACCAAAAAAATCCTCCTCAAGAATAGTGCATCCTCTCCAAAGAGCCCTAGTTAGGACAAAAGCAGTAATATAGTAATAATCCCACTTATCTCATGCTTTTCAAAATAAAAGTGAGGAGATCTATTTATATGATCTCACACTCACTTAAAACATCTAGGCCGACATGCCTTACAATATATTAATTTGTAAATTAAAATGTCAACTTAAAATTGAGACAAAACAATAATAAAATATGACTCGTTTATAGGCTTAAGGTAGGCTACTGGGGATATTTGTTCCCCAGGGTGCCAAAAATACCTTAATTGAGCGAATCACTCCAAACGAAGGGCTAGAGTGGGATGGGAGGGAGGTGTCATGCCCCTAATAACCCCAAGATGCTTGTAAAATCCCTCAACACCTCCCTAAAATGGCACATTGTCCTGGTGAAAGGAGAGAATGTCCTATTGAGAGGAAGAATGCCCAGGGGAAGGAGAACCTGTAGTGAAATGGCCATGAAGGCGTCATAAGAGCGAATAAATAACATATGGAGCCATGTGACCCAGTGGCCCACCCTTAGGGGCCCCGATCACCAACCCCAAGGTTAAAAACCTCAACAAAGGGAAGTTGGCGGTGCCATTAAGCCAGAATTCCCCCAAAGGAGGAACCAGAGGGCCCATCCACGACTACCAACGCTCAATAACGCCCTTGTTGGCCAAGTTTTGGCTCTCTTTTTCCATGGGACACACCTGAAGGTGTGTTGGGTACAGATGCAGCGTAATGGGGCCCTCACACTTTGTGCACCCCACTCACACACCATGGATGAGGAGGACATGACAATCAAGGATTTTGAAATAGCAGAAATGTTGATGGAGGAGAAAAGAAACGTAATGTAAAATGTATAAGTAATAAATATAAAGAAGATGGTTTACAATAATAATTGTCCCGGGTATTTATACCTTAAGTGGGGAAGAGAGGTGACTTTTCACATCACCTCTTAGTTTAATTACAAACATTTACTAAAATTAACCTAGCTTAATATTTAAATTTAACATTTGTAGCATTGCCTTCTCCTTTTAAATTGCTTTGTCCTTAAACCAAGGTAAAGACGGGTGTTGCTAAATGAATTTCTCTGTTTCCCATGATGCATCTTCTTCTGGGCAATTCTTCCACTTAATGAGGTATTCCTTGATCATTCTAGTGCGTATTCTTCGTTCTCTGATGTTGATGATAGATTCTGGTTCTAAGATTAGTTTCCCTTCTTCATCTAGAGTGGGGAGTGTTGTTTGAACTGATTGTTGTTGACCCAACAACTTTTTAAGATTTGATACATGAAAGATGTTGTGAATTCGACTTGTCTCTGGTAACTTTAGCTCGTATGCTACGTTGCTAATCTTTTGTATAATTTGGTATGGACCACAGAATTTAGGTGCTAATTTGTTCTTTCTTTGTTGTTTTAGTGATAGTTGTTTGTATGGTTGAAGTCTTACGAATACCCAATCTGCTAATTCAAACTCTCTCTCAGTTCTATGCTGGTCTGCTTGTTGTTTCATACGATTTTGTGCCATAGTTAAATTATCCTTGAGTGTTTGCATAAATCGTTGATTGTCTTCTAGTTGATCTTTTACAGCGGGTACTTTTGTGCTTCCTTGAATGATTTCTTTCCATCGGGGTGGTTCATAACTATATAATGCTTGAAAAGGAGTCATCTTTGCTGAGGTGTGATACGTAGCGTTATACCACCATTCCGCGAGATGTAGCCATTGTAACCATTTGTTCTATTTGTCTGTGACGAAACTACGGAGGTAGGTTTCAAGACACTTGTTGACCACTTCGGTTTTCCCATCGGTTTGTGGGTGATATGCTGAGCTCATATTAAGAGTGATCCTTGTTTGCTTGCAGAATTCCTTCCAAAAATTGCTTGTGAATTTGGCATCTCTGTCGCTAACTATAATTTTTGGGAAACCATGTAATTTGTAAATATTTTTACAAAACACTTCAGCGATTTGTTTAGCGGAGTCAGTTTTCTTTATGCCCATGAAATGTGCATATTTCGTTAGTCGATCTACTACCATAAGAATTTTATCCTTACCCTCTAATAAGGGTAACCCTTCAATAAAATTCATAGAAATTTCCTCCCACTTTTGCTTTGGAATATGCAATGGGTGGAGTAGCCCTGGAGTCATGATATTTTCACTTTTATTCCTTTGACATGTGTCGCATTCGGCTACATATTTTTCAATGTCCTTATGCATTCCTTTCCAATAAAACGACTGTATGTTTTTGTAATATGTTTTAAAAAAACCCACATGTCCGGCAACAGGTGAATCATGAGATTCTATCATTACCTTAGTTTTAAACCTTGATGTTGGGTTTAAATAGATCCTTCCTTTGTACCACAATATGTCATTTCACCACTCGAATTTTTAACCTCTATTTGGGTCTTCGATTAAGGCGCACATGTTTGGATCTTTAGCGTATTCTCTTCGTATTTCGTCCAACCATTCTGGAATAACGATTGAAATTGCATATGTCTGGACTTCATCCTTTCTAGATAGAGCATCAGCGACTAAATTGTCTTTCCCTCTTTTATGTAATATCTCCATATCAAAGGTAACGATTTTTTCTATCCATTTCTGTTGTTCTGTTGACAATGTTTTTTGTTGGAGGTATTGAAGACTGTTATGGTCTGTTCTTATCAGTATTTTGCACCCTAGAAGGTATTGTCGCCATTTTGTTAGGGCATGTATAATGGCCAGCATCTCTTTATCATAAGTGGACTTCAAACTTTCTCTCTTGTTCAGCTTTCTACTTTCGAATTCTATTGGGTGCCCTTCTTGCATCAAAACTACTCCTAATCCGAACCCTGATGCGTCGCACTCTACTACAAAGGGTTTTGTGAAATCTGGCGTGGCTAATACCGGAGTTGAAGACATCATGCATTTTAATGTTTCAAAACATTTTTCTACTTCACTATTCCATTGGAAGGAATTTTTCTTCAATAAATTGGAGAGAGGGGCGGTTTTATGGGCGTAATTCTTTACAAATCTTCGATAGTATCCTGTTAGGCCTAGAAATCCCCTTAGTTTCGATATGTTATCCGGTTTGGGCCATTCCATGATTGCCTTGATTTTACTTGGATCAACCTGGACACCTTCCTTTGATATTTTGTGACCTAGGTAGTCCACTTCTTCTTTTCCAAAGGTGCACTTAGACCTCTTCGTGTAGAATTTGTTTTCTTCCAAAATGGTAAGTACTTGACTTAAGTGTTCCAAATGCTCCTTCCATGTTCTGCTATATATGAGAATGTCATCAAAAAACACTAGTACGAATTTCCTTAAGAATGGCTGGAACAATTCGTTCATTGCAGCTTGAAACGTAGCTGGAGCGTTAGTCAACCCGAAGTGCATTACTTTGAACTCATAATGGCCTTCATGAGTGCAAAAAGCAGTTTTAGCTATGTCTTCTACTCTAACTTTGATTTGGTAATAACCAGATCGAAGATCCAACTTTGAAAAGTACTTAGCCCCATGAAGTTCATCCAGCAACTCATCTATGAATGGGATCGAAAATTCTTTTTGATAGTTATTTTGTTCAGTCCTCTATAATCTATGCACAGCCTAAATGACCCATCCTTCTTTCATACTAGCACTACTAGAGCTGCATAGGGGCTTCTGCTTTTTGAAATGACACCACACTTCAAAAGATCCTAAGTTAACCTCTTGATTTCTGTTTTATGGTGATGCGGGTATCAGTATGGTTTGCTACTTGCAGGTTTTGTCCCTGGTTCTATTTCGATTATGTGTTCAATCTTTCTGTTTCGTGGAAGCTCCATGGGTAGTTCTTGAAACACCTTGTGATGTTTTTTAATCAGCTCTTTTATTTCTATTTGTTTGTCCATGTCTCCTTCACACGTTAGAAGCTCCATTTCTTGGCATTGAAGTATGTATGTTGGTGCGCCTTTCCGAAGTAGTTTTTGCATCTGATGTGATGTAACTAACTGTGTCAGAGGTGGTTGGAACCCGTATAATTTGTGTGTCTTCCCGAACAACTGGAATTCAATAAAATGCTCTTGGTGATTTGCAGAGTATGTACCCAAGGTTTGTAACCATTGTATTCCTAATACTACATCGACTCCTCTCAGTGGTACCGCAAAAAAATATGACTATAACTTATAAGTTATATTCTTGCATTTGTAACTTGACTTTGTGACATTTTCCCACATTGTCAATCTCCTTGCCATCTGCTACCATAACCTTCATGTTAGGTACTGGACAAACAAATAAGTTAAATATTTTAGCAAGCCTGGCATTAACGAAGTTATGGGTGCTACCAGAGTCGATGAGAACTGTGACGTTATTATTTTTTATATGTCCTTTAATCTTCAATGTTTGCGGTTGGGAGATTCCGGTAATAGCGGCTAATGATATTTTTGGGGTGTCATCCTCGATTTCTGTTTGGTAGTCTGGTTGACTATCTGCCTCGTTCTCAATTGGTTCTTTGACTTCCAACTCTACTTCTGCTTCACATGCATACAATTTCTTTTGTAAGCACCGGTGCTTAGGATCCCATTTGTCTCCACATAACTTACATTTCCCTTCCTTTATTCTTTGGGCCTCTAAACTGGGCTTCGTTCCTTCCTTGAGTTGTGGCGGTGTATATCTTGGATTTCCTGTGTATGTTGAATGGAAAGGCTTCCTTTTCGAGTCGTCTTTGTCGAAATGTGTATGAGCAGATTTCTTGAATTTTTTTTCAATAATCCTAGCTTTGCGTTGTGCTTCCTCCAAGGTAGAGATGTTATGTAACTCTAGTTCATCCCATATGTGTTGTTTAAGACCGTGTATGTAGGTCTGTAATCGTTGGTCATCGGTTAACTCTGGGACTCAAGTTGAAAACGCTTCCCACTCACAAGTGTACTCATTGACACTGTTTTTTTGTTGTAACCTTGTGAGTTTGGAAAAAAAATCTTTTCCTTCAACGCCCTGGAATCTTTTGATGAGGTCATTCCTGAAACTAGCCCAGTCGTGAGAACATATTCTTGCAGTGTTCTTCCACCATAAGTACCAATTGTAAGCATTTCCTTCTAGATGCATGGAGGCATATTTAATTTTCTCGCCTTCGTAATGGATGTTTTGGATGTCTAGGTATTCCTCGGCTTTGTTAATCCATGCTATGTATTGTCGTTCGTCCCCATCGTATTTGAGTAACTCGACTTTCACCCGCATTTGGCGTCCTTGTGTATATGAGTTTGAGGACGACATGTTGAATAGAGGATCTGGCTACTCCGGTGTTATTGGGGAGTTTGGATGCGGGTCATTAGATATTTGTAATTTGTCCAAGATGGCATTTAAAACTGCCTGATTTTTCTTTTGGTCTTCTTGTAAAGTGAGGAAGGTATTCTCCATTCATGACGTGATTTGTGTCCAAGTCAACGTCAAATTGTCAATCGTTTGTTTGATCTTTGCCTGGAGTTCCTCGTAGTTCTTGTTAATCTTCTCATTGATTTGGTCGAACCGAACATCCATTGATCTTGTGATTGGAATTTTCTCGGCGCTAAATGTGGATTTATTTTTGTTTGCGATAGGATGCCAGCCCACCACGATTTTTTTTTTAAACAATTATTATAATATAGTTTTGTTTAATAATAATATTAATAAAAATATATTAATATTAATAATTTATTTAATATTAAATTGCTATTGGAGAGGAGGCGGGAGAAGGGGTGTTGGGGAGAGGCGGAATGGTGGAGCAGGATGGAGGTGGAGATGGAGTGCAGCGTGAGCGGGTGGACGGTAAAGAGGAGGTGTGCAGCGGAGGTGAGATGGTGGTGGACTGTTGTCGAGAGCCAAGAGGCTCCGATACCAATGAAATAGCAGAAATGTTGATGGAGGAGAAAAGAAACGTAATGTAAAATGTATAAGTAATAAATATGAAGAAGATGGTTAACAATAATAATTGCCTCGGGTATTTATACCTTAAGTGGGGAAGAGAGGTGACTTTTCACGTCACCTCTTAGTTTAATTACAAACATTTACTAAAATTAACCTAGCTTAATATTTAAATTTAACATTTGTAACAGATTTGCGCCACATCAATCAAGGTTTGGTTCTGGATGTCACCAAGCTAAGAAGCATTGAAGGAGGCAGGGGTCAAGAGGGAGATGAACAGGGAGGAGCGAGAGGATCCTAGTCCAGCTATTCAATCCTCAAGAGGAAGTCACCAATAAAGATAAGTATTTAATGCTTTCAATAAAAAGTTTTTTTATCTTTTACTTCAAATGAAAATTGATGTTCTGTTAAAAATTGATGATTAGCATAAATGATTAATTGCTTCTAATTAAATCCTATCATGTAGGTCCATTGTGGAAATTCAAGCATGGAATGAAGGAAATTGGATGAGTTAGATTCAAATTTAAAGTGGCAACAGGAATAACACATGTACCAGAACTGAAAGAGTTGCTTCATAAGAAATGTAAATGGACAAAGGTCTCTATATTCAAAGGGAGCATCTAGCCAGGATGCAGCAGTGAGGCTCAATTTTAGGAAGGGTATGATGGACAAGTTGCCAAGACAACCTGTAGATAGTTCCAGAAGGAATATGAAGCTTGGATCAGACTCAGTATGCATAAGAGGTAAGAAGAGTTCTTTCCTTGACAAAGGGAGCAATGTCAGGGCATTGTGATAAATGGGGAGATATCCCATGTTTACAGATGTTGTAAGTACTCTAGGATTGATGATGAGTTTAGGAGCAAAGAAACTCATTGTCAGAGGGAGTTGGCTTCAGGTTCCAAGATAGCGAGATGGCTTCTATGGATGTGATATGATGTTTGCAGCATCCGGAAAGTGTTTCCCTAGTATTAGCCACATGACTTAGCTAGCGGTGTGACTTATTAGCCATGTGACTTAGCTACGAGGGTGGCTTAGCTAGGGGTGTATGGTCCAGAGGCAGGGTAGTATCTTCTGCTGGACACCTTGTATCAGGGTAGGGAGATTGGCCCTTGGCCCCTTGCATGATAAGCAGTCTTATGGCATCGGGCATTCCTTCAGTATTAGCCATGTAACTTGACTTGAGGTTAATCGCTTAGAGTGGCGCTATGCCTTCTTCCGAATTTCGAACACCCTGTGACAAGGTGGAAAGATTAGCCCTCAGTTGTTCAAAGAGGTTTGTTGTGGGGTCGAACCAAGTAAGGACAAGGACGTAAATGGCACATAGACTGCTATTATGGTCGAGGATTCTTCTCAAATACGCAATGAATCCTGTTAATTATCCAGTTGTTTGCCATTATGTCACACCCACAATACTCTATGGAAACCATAGCTGCAACAACGATTCCTCTCAAACGGGAAGAACAAGATGGATACCAGTGGTGGATTGGGCCACTTCTAATGGATATGTTGAGGTTGTAATTAAGTTGCTCAAACTGGAACCCACTCTCATGAAAGACCTCACATCTCTCACACAAATCTATCTCCTTGAGGATCTATGGGATGACGAGGGCCATTTCACGGATGCATCGAAAGGTTATGGATTGGTCGCAAGGGAGTTGATTCTTCACGAATGGCATGTAAACACTAATTGTGTGATCGTGGCCCTTGCTCTCTATACTTCTGCTACAGCAGGTGACCTGGAGATCGTACAGATACTATTGAAGAGAAAGTTGTTGCTTTCGATGATAGAGAGTATGGCCTAATGGACATGCTCTATGCAACTATAGAGCTAATAGCTAGGAAATATTTAGAGAAATCCTCTATTTCGTTAAAGATGATCATCATGCTAAGCCTTTTAAATCGAGTATCGATCATATTGAGTATTGCAGGGGATTACAAATGGTGTGCTAGTCAATTAACTGGTCTCTGCGTGGTGAAATCCACTCTTGTGTGTTGAGTAGATCTCTCTGAGCACCAAGCAAAACCTTTGCACAATATAACAGAGGAATCCATGTGTAATAGAATAACTATTTCCGTGTTGCTAGTTCTATATGAACATTAAAACGATACCCCTCTACATTAAAGAAGGGATATGCTTGTGTGTAAATGGTAAATCTCCGCAAACTTTAGAGTAGCATATCTATGAAGCAACTCGCATGTACAAGATGAATTCTACCCACCGCTTTTTTTTCCAGGAAAGTTATCTCTAAGTTTTAATCTAAGTCACCGTATTTTGCGATCTTTTGCCTTCAAAATCGAAATTCACCGTTTTTTTCACCAAGCCGAATTTCTTCCCAAAAAATCGTAGATTTTCATGGCCCTACCCTAAATTCCGGCAAGTTTTCTGTTTTTTCTGCAGTGTGAGCTGGTGACTGCCTTGACATTTCTTGAGTCGGATTTTGACAGTTCCTGGCAACCTTCAAGTCTTTGTACGTAGGTCGTGGATCTCTGCGAGGACCGGGACGTGTGTGTCTCTGTGAGGAATGGGACGTGTACACATTCCGATAGCGGCCTATCGTGTTCCAAAACCAAATCGATTATTAGTGGATCATGGATCGCGTCGAGTGACCAAATTAATTTTGCCCGATAGAATGTCAGGTCGGTCGACCGGTGGAACCGTGGAATGGGCAGACAACATAAAATACTTATGTATTTTTTAATTTATTAAGAATTAAATTAAAATATACATGTTATAATGTTTAATTTGAAATTTGGATACATAGTTTTATATTATATTCATAAAAACTTTAATTCTAATTATATACATGTTATAATTATATTTATTTGAAATTTTAAAATATACATGGTATAATATA
Organism: Pseudotsuga menziesii; assembly: GCA_001517045.1. Taxonomy (NCBI): domain Eukaryota; kingdom Viridiplantae; phylum Streptophyta; class Pinopsida; order Pinales; family Pinaceae; genus Pseudotsuga; species Pseudotsuga menziesii. Next base: position 90,063 of record LPNX011016662.1, read on the forward strand.
TAGTATAATTTTTAATTCTTAATCTTAACCATTATATTCAAATTATATAATATTTGAATAATTTAATATATTATTATTATATTTAATATTTATATATATTAAAATATTTTTTAATTTCTAAAATTTAATCACTCGAATTTAATGCTGAATTTTATCGCCAAAATTTTTCTTGCCAATTTTTTGTTGAATTTTAAGGTTTTCGAATTCGAACACGAACTCGAACCAGGTGACTTAGGTTTCAATAAGAGCACCTTCTACATGTAGTTAGAAGTATACATCAACTTAGGAGAGAAGTCTACATTTGCGTCATTGATGGAACGTATTTCCATGTGGTTTAGTAGAACATCACTTCTGCATGAAGTTTGAAAGGGAGACATTAGTTTAGCCCTTATGATATTTTTGCACCGAGAGAAGCGAGGTGCTCTCAAACCCAGTATGGGGGAGATCATGTCACGTTGGTCACGTTATGCCAACGGACATAAATAAAAATACTAAAAAAATGAAAAATACTTAAATAAAAATAAATAAAAAATTAAACTAGCATAGATCCATTTTAAACCGAGATCTATTAAGTACTGAGAGGGATCCAAATGGTAAAAAAATGTACACCTCAAGAAATTGGATCTTCTCGATGCTTGATAGATCTGGGTTTAAAATCAATCTATGCTAGTTTTTAACCTGTGTTGCACAAGTTTCTGAAACTCGGGTACGTTGGTTACGCGGACACGAGTATTCGATACGGCTAGAAGCTTTGCCCAAATTTGCAGGAAACGTAGGGTTGGGAGCGACATTAATATATATTGATTTTTTAAAATATATATTAAAAAAATAACGTAAAAAAAACATAATTGATTAATTTCGTAGCTTAAACTATTTTATCCTCTTAATCCTCTAGTAATGTCATGAAATTCATTCTTTTTAAATTTGCTCACTCCTCTAGGTCCACATTATACAAATCTCATTGTACGAGTTTGTAAAGTCAGGTTGCATATATGTGTACGAAGCACCAATGGCTTCATAAATCATAAGATTCAATATTTTTTCAAGTCCTTGTTCCAACTCATTGCTCCCAAGAGTGCTTAGTCTTTGGGTGCCTCCTCATTTTTTTTATTGTTACTACTACTTACTTCTAATGTGAATGAACTTGATTGTTTTAAGTTCAACTAACAAACTTCCAACTTTTTTGGTATCTTGAGTTTAATATGGTTTATGATCCCAAATTGCTATATCAATCAGTGTGAATAACGTAAGCTAGCTATAATCATTTGAGATATGAATTAACGTTGTTCAATATCTTAGTATTGTAAATATCCATTTGCATTCATTTAAGTACACTTGCAGCATATATTTTGAGTGTGAATGGATCTAAACATTTAAGAGGTGTGGGCCCTCTTTCTTTATATAACCTTGAAAATAAAAAAATGGCATTATTGATAGATTTCTTGACACAATAAACTTCAATCATTCAATTGATTTTCAACACTTTTCTTGTGATTTTGGCCTCCACATGGCCGGGAGCTTGTAGAAGCCCCCTGTCTATTTGGGAGCTTCTGGAAGCTTCCAAACAGACAAGGAGCTTCTACAAGCTCCCAATAAAAAGGGAGCGACAAAAGCAAGTTCCCAAAAAGCTCCTGAAAAGCTCCCAAGTTCCCAAAGAAGCTCCCATCAAAAAGCTGACGTTTTGTACCAGCTCCCAAGCTCCTAGAAGCAAGGAAACGCCAGGTACGAGTTGCCAAAATCTCGGGAGCGGTACCCGTGCAACTATGTTTTTAACAAGTGTTTCGTGGGGCCCTCACACTTTGTGTATCCCACTCACACACCATGAATGAGAAAGACACGACAATCAAGGATTTGGGTGACCTCAATCAAGTGTATAGTATTATTATAATAAAAATTATTGTATACTAATTATAATATTAATTACTATTATATATTATGTAGTAATTACTATTATGTATTGGTTATGTATTAATTAAAAGATGTATGGGTATATTAATTATGATATTAGCTACTATTATACATTAATTATATAATACATAAAAGATGGATGGGTATATTAATTATGATATTAGTTACTATAATACATTAATTATATATTATACATTAGTTATGAGCTGTGTTGCATGGGTACCCGTAACGAGGGGTCATGTACACGAACCAATACTAGGTACACGTATCAGGTACTTGGGTACTTTAATGGTACATTTTCAGTCTTGCCCAAATCCAACTTCATGTACTAGGTACTTCGTTAATGAAAACAAGGTGCTTGCATGGGTTTCGATATGTCGTACCATGTGTTTGGATACACGAGCAATACTACTGTTGAGCAATTTACCTTAGCTCACCGGTCAAGGGGGGCGATTTGCAATGTTTGAAGTTTAAAATTTTAAAAATTAAAACACTAAAACACATGTTCTGTGGGCCCTTGCCCCTTACCTAAACTCGCACATCACTCCATTTCTCATCCCTAGTGCTTCATACTCACTACTCCAGCGACGACATGGTAGAGGACCTTAGTGATGTTGATGACATCGATCCTGAGGATGCTGATGACATGGCTTGAGGAAGCCAAATCAGCTATCTTGTTCATTGTTCAATGTTTGTTGTTTTGAACCTTTTTTTTCATGTCTGAAAATGCCAATAGGCAAATTTTGAATGTAGTATGACAATGAAGTTTGAACTCATTGTGTCATGGACATAATATTTAGTTATTAATTGTATTAATATAACTTCAGTCTTCCAGTCTTCCACTTGATATCTACCATGAGTCTATATCATATGATTTATCAAATTTATTATTTTATATTTCAAATTTTCAATGTGAATGTTCATATGAATCATTGAATTTAGTATCAAATATGCATGTATGATGCAACTATGACACACACACACACACACATATATAGTACTCTCGGCATACCCAAGTACCCTGTTTCAAAAAATGGCATCCCTGTCTCAGTCCCCATACCTATGTTTGCTGGCAACTTAGGTTATGAATTAGTTAAAAGTTAATGTTCACAACTTTTCATCGTGTATAAAATTATTATAATATATTATTTATAATATTATTATATATTAGTTATAATATTAATTACTATTACTGTTATATATTATATATGGGTCACATATTACCTATAATCAGTTAGCATATTAATTTCATTTCCAATATCCAAGACAATTTCGGGCAGCTTGGAAGTGGGTAGACAAATTACATTATTAAAAAAATCTACCTATCTCCAAATCATATAGAAAAAAATTGCCTCTCAGATACACCTCTTAAATTATAAAATATTTTGATTGGCTGATACATGATGACATGGAATTTGTATTAGGGTTCGGCAGACCATTTTTCATCCAAATTTCCCCTAATGAAGCATTGAAGGAGGCAAGGCTTACGAGGGAGATGAAAAGGGAGGAGCAAGAGGCTCTTAGTCCAGTCGTTCAATCCTCAAGAGGAAGTCAACAATTAAGATATGTATTTAAAGATTTGAGTAATAATTTTTTCTTTTTTTTTACTTCAATTGAAAATGATGTTTCGTTGTTAAAAATTGATGATTAGCATAAATGATTAATTGGTTCTAATTAAATCCTGTCATGTAGGTCCATTGTGGAAGTTCATGCACGGAATGAAGGAGATTGGATGAGCTGGATTCAAATTTAAAGCGGTGACAAGAATAACACATCTACCAGAACTGAAAGAGTTGGTCAATAAGGAATGTAAATGGGCAGAGGTCTCTATATTCAAAGGGAGTAGCTACCCAGGATGTAGTAGTGAGGCTCAACATTAGGAAGGGTACGATGGACAGGTTGACAAGACAACCTAGAGATGGTTCCAGGAGTCTGGATCTTGGATCAAACTCAATATACATAAGAGGTAAGAAGAGTTATTTCCATGACAAAGGGAGCAATCCCAGGGCCTTGTGATAAATGAGAAGATATCCCATGTTTATAGATGTTGTAAGTACTCCAGGATTGATGATGAGTTTAGGAGCAGAGAAACTCATTGTCAGAGGGAATTGGCTTCAGGTTCCAAGACAACAAGATGGCTTATGTGGATGCGATATGATGTTTGCAGCATCGGGCAGGTGTTCCCCCAGTATTAGCCATGTGACTTGGCTAGGGGTGAATGGTCCAGAGGTAGAGCAATATCTTCTCCTGGATAGCCTGTGACACGATGGGGAGATTGGCCCTTGCACGATGAGCAATGTTGTGGCATCAGGAATTCCCTCTGTATTAGCCACATAACTTGGCTAGAGGTGAAGAGTGTGGTACTGCCTTCTTTCAGATTCCCTATGATAGGGTGGGAAGATTAGCCCTCAATCGCTCACACTATCCTCATAAATGTTGATGCATCAAGCATTTCCCCAATATTAGTTATGTGACTTGGATAGGGGTGGGTCAAGTGGGACAATGCCTTCTCTTGGAAACCAAGTGGGGTGGAGAGATTAGTCCCTAGATGCTCACTCGTCATTTATGCACTCATCACTTATACATGCAAGAAGAAGACCATTGAACCTGTGAGGAACGTGCAAGAAGAATACCTCCCTAGCTAAGAGGGAGTGTTGATGTTATTGTAGCTACGGGATGTATTCATGGCACAAATCCCTAAGAGAATAAGTCAAGAAGACAAGTCGAAGACCCAAAAGTTCTAGGAAGCCCCAGAAAGCATGGAAACAAGAAAAGTACATGTTGGCTCTAAAAGGAATATTTTAGGAGGCTTGTCAAGTATAAATAATAGGAAAAACATTTCATTATCATGATCATCAAGCAAGTCATGATCTCTCTACAAGCGCACATGAACAAGGAGGGTGAATCTCTTCTAGGGTTTCCTCATGAAGGAGGATTTTCTATGTACTAGATTTTCCAATTAAAGGGTGCTATTATGTATTGATCTGGGTTTATCATGTACTTGTAAAGGACTTCTTCTAAGAAAAGCTTTGTTGTTCATTGTGTCTCTTGTTCATGGTTATCTTCTATGATTCTCTTTATTTCTATTGTATTTAAAGTTGAAACTTTCAGTGTATAATTATGTTGTGATCACAAGAATGTCATAAGTAATTATGAGGGCCGAAAATCCTAAGGAAAAATTAACATTTACAAGTGTGTAACGTCTATGTATAGTTAAAGATATGAAATAGTTGTTAAAAGTGTGTAATGTCTATGTATAGTTAAATGTATAATTACAGATATAAAGTAGTAAGGTGTTTTATCTTGAGAGTAAAACATGATAACTTAAAAATTAAACAAAATTATAAGTGAATTCAATTTTAGATATTATAAAATTTCTTGTAAATTTAATATTAAAAAATTAATATATGACATAAAACTAAATGATAATAAAAATTTACATTTCACAGATTTTGTTCTTATTATTATTAATAAATTCAAACAAAAAATTACAATAATTTAGTTTCAAATAATAATAAAGAATTTCCAACATGTAAATGTTCAGTAATATGAATTTCACAAAGTTTATCATTCTTATTACTTAATCAATCCAAATTCAAAATAGATCTACAATAATTTAGTTTCAAATAACTAAATAAGGAATTTTCAGCAAGTAAATGTACAGTAATATGAATCGGCTCTATCTAATAATAACTAATTGTTAATATATAATATAATATATCATTCCGGCTCATCATTCCGTTTTTCAGGTATTTCTTATTTTTGGGGTAGCGGGGTCCGTCAAAAGTATGTCGAGTGGGTACTCATTGGATGCGGAATTTAATTCCGCATCCAACGAGCTCTCCCGATCGAAATTTGAGTAAAAACACGGGGAGATATGTCCAAAATACAAACAAAAAAAGTAGTTTTTTTTATGATACCTATCCCCAAATTTATATTAAAAAAGTGTTTAAGA
>LPNX011016662.1:96375-159434 GCA_001517045.1 Pseudotsuga menziesii
ATAAAGGGCTAAGTCATGACAAGGGGAACTAGATAAATGTTATGCATCCTCTGAATAACTCGAAAAATATAACTCCACCATTGATCATCATATGCTCATCTCATGTAATAGGATCGGCACATGCTTATGACAAGCTGATCTGCATCAAAGTAGCATTGTTGATGTGGATGTGACAACAGGTACTGTTGTCACATACATAGTAGTTGGGCTACCATTGTTCCTGAGCATTTCTTTGAGCCAGTCCTTTACTTTGAGATCAGCAAATGATGAGCTTCCAGTTGATGATCACTCTCATTCAGTAGATCCAGAGCATGCAGTTTGACTAGTTCTATGCCATGACTAAGCCTCATGACCCCAAATTAGATGACTGAGTTAGCAATTTTCATGACTCAGAGCTGAGTTTATGACAGTGCCCATGATGTACAGCAACAGCAGTGTTTCAGTGCCTTTCAGATTGTTCAGACTGGATGCAGGTATATGACCTAGGTGATATATGGATTTGTACATATGGATTTTGTTTCTTTGCTCTATTGTCTATTTTAGTAGTGAGACTTGGTTAATAGTGGTTGTATGTTGGTGATATTCTATCGCTCTTTCTGGAATCTAAAGTATAAGTGATATAGTTGTTATGTCCAAGAGATTCTTTTATATACTCATTGGCCATACCCTACTTGTAATATGGATTTAGTCATTTCCCTTAGGGGACACAGCTTGCTAGCCTTGGCACCGTCTTCATTGTCTCCATCCATCCGTCGCCTTCCCTTCTTTATGTTTAACCTTGACTTGTAGCTTGACTAGTGACACCAAGAATTTCCCCGACCTTCACCTCTATGTTGGAATAGGTCTCCATGTCTAAATTATGTCTCGGTGTTGGTTTGTGTGATTCTTATCACAGAGATGGTCTTCCTCTAGGTCTTGAACACAAGTAGTCTTACCAAAAGTGTCTTTAGACACTAAGGCATCGGAACTTAAATGCTTATTCTAAATGGATGCCTAGCCAGCAAAACAAAAGTGTTTTTAAACACTGTTGCAAATGAAATATAAAGTCGACCAGTTGCCAAGAGACGAGCACTCATCCTTTGTATGATGTGAAGCCATTTTCCCCCAAAGGGCAACAGGGTGGTCACTCCATCGCACCTATGGACGGTGGCGAGCAATGGAGATCAATACCGAGTCATTATCTGAGGGTCGCCAAGCTATTCAGGGCACCTACTCTTGGAGTATGGCAAGTTAATAAAATAATGTGTTAAAAAGAGTTAATTAACATCGGATGAGCACTCATTCATTGTATAATATACGACTCATTTGCCCCTACAAGGCCCACAGGGTGACACTGACCTATCAGGATTATGTCTGTCATTTTCTCCAAGCCCGAAAGGCTTTCCAGGGCACCTGCCTTTGGAGTTTTGCTAGTGTCTTTTGTTGTGCAAATAATTGTTCTAAAAAGGTTGCTTGTCTAGAGTCTAGTGGAGCATTCTCATTATTCCACCCATTTGTGAGACACTACCATTCCCTATTGTTCACCTAGTCCAACTTATGCGTTGTGTGGATCCCCTTTTCCTTCACCTAGATGCTTACAGTGTCAAGTGTCAAGTGATTCCATTGACCTTACCTTGTTTATTCACCTTCACCCTTGACTAGCAAAAAGGCCAAATCGATAAATGAGTATACACTGGCAGTTCTTGTTTAAAGTAGCTGACTACTTTAACTTATATATATATTGCGCTTATAATTGCCAGCAGAAGCTACTTGTACTCGAGTCTTACTATTAACATAGATAATTGAGAATGCATATCCATTTTGTACTTTTCAATATTAGAGTTTAGCATTTGGGTCATCATTTGATCATTCTTGACCTGGTCAAACCAGTTTGACCAAGTCAACAACAGGGTCCGGGATGAGTTTTGGTCGATGATTGTGGATGATGATTGTTTGTGGTCTATCAATGTCCATTAGACATATTCATGCTTCAAATGGTGGTTTATTATGATGGCTTGTGTTATTTTCATGATTATTAGCATTTACAGACTTTATTATTATTATTATTTTGCATGGATGGGGCCTCTGACGTACATTTTTTATGGACATATGGTGTATGGGTACTCATTCTTGGTAGATTTGGACATTTTGGGTTCATTGATGCACCCAGTTTTCAGTTTCAGGCAATTACAGATGATATATGGGTCATTTTATCAGTTTGTAGCAATTTGGCCCCAGAAAATCAAAATAAAATGTTTTTTTAAGTTAATGGTGAGATCTCCTAGGGCGCCAAAGAGGAACATAGAGTGTAGCCAGTTGATGTTATTATATTGCTATGGTGTCGAGTCCATTTTTGCAGTCAGTTGACATCCAGGTTTAGTCATCGGTGGGATATGAGCAAATATTATGTTCCCAAGGCAGTATTTTGATGATGAAAATGGCTAATAAAGAAATCGATTTGGGCAATTGAGGCAAGGAAATGGCATGGAATTGGTCCAAGGCACAGTGTTGGGATCACCATCATATGGCATCAATTTCACTCTTCATGGGGTCCACACGTCCTAACATTCTCCACTTTGGGAACATGTTTTTATGTATTTTGAGGGGGGCATCTTAGTGATTTTGATCACTCCATGTTATGATTGATGATTATACCTTGTTATTGTGCCATGTAGCCATGCTAGAGAAGGATAGGATGTGTATTACCTCCTAGCCCCCACCATGTGCTATGTCATGTCTTACACACTTTTCATGTGGTGCACCCCTCCTTGGCCATTTTTAGTAGCTACGCCCCTTATTTAGTGAGTGGATCCATGTATTAGCTATTCGGCTCATCTTAGTCGTTGATTAGAGTGATTGTATCTTTTGATCTTGGCCTTTGATCTTTTTGGATCTAGATTTTGTGTATCGAAGAGATCTATATATTGAGATGCTCTATCATTGTAAAAGGAACTTTTGGCTCTTGAGCTCTTGGAATAATAGAATATTTTTGCAAAATCTCTTGGAAGCTTTGTCGAATGTCTTGTATGGAGATTGGAAAGACTTATTCTCTCTAGCATTCTTGCAGATCTATGCATTTCTAACACTTTTTGCAAGGTGTCGTCCTCTTGGGGAAGGAAGCGACTTGGTTGGGGGCGTTATTGTGACTGAGCTCCATAGCATTTTCCACATCGCCATTGAGTCAGGGAGTATCTTTATTGTGTCTTGTGGCCATCCCGATGTTCCTTGATTCATTTTCTTCGTCACTTCATCTCTTTGCAAAACGATTCTTACATTTTAGATCTCTTTTGCAAGAGGGAGCGCTTGGCACCTTGGAGGGATAGCGAATTCACTTGGAGAGGCATAGAAAACGCTCATAATTGTTCAGAGAGGTAAGATCATCGTCATATAAGGTTAGTAACAAGTACTTCATGGCACTTTTGCATCTATTTTACTTTTCTGGGGCTTAATCCAATTGTCACCATAAAACCCTCTTCTTTCAAACCCTAGTTTTGTAGATCTGATAGATAGGGTGCTTATTTGATGACGACCATCAAAACCCACTTAGGAATAATTAATTTACCCTAAATCTAAAATTTGGCATTAATTCGACTCCATTTACCCTTGGATCTAACACTAGTCTTCTCTAGGTGGGGCACCCTCCTTAGGCTGTTGGCCATATCTTCAAACCTATCGATTGGGTATGCTTGAACCCACTTTAAAACAACAGATCTATCCTTCAAGGATCCGGATCTAGTCATTTCTTCTCTCAATCTACTCTTTTGGGTCCACCGCATCCATAATTGCATAAACCATAGGCGGATCTAATTCGTGTTTTCCTCATTTTGACTAGATCTATCTAGAACTTTGTTATTAAACTCCTTGTGGTATCTTTCACTTTAAGTTGGGTAATTTTCCTTATCATTAAGCCTCCTCAGCTTTTTCCTAACCTTGGTCGACCCATAAAAACCAAGAAAAATCACCAATCAAGGTGGGAAAATACTTGTCTACCCTAAGTGACCATGGGACCACAAATATCTATGTATTAACTCAAGGGGTTTAAATGCCCATCTTGAGTTGTTCTTTGGAAAGGACTCATGATGATGCATACCCATATCACCCTCACAAACAACACTAAGCGATTGGCTTGCACATTCTGTTTTGTTGGTTTGGGGGAGTATTTTAGACCTTGTTTAGATGTCTTTTTGGCTCGTTGGAGGTCCCTCTTGTAGACCTTGAAATCCATTGTTTATCCTCAATTAGGTGATGTGAGTAATGTGTCCCGACCCCTAACCCTTGAAGGAAATAAACCAATTCTTGACGGGCATTCTTCCTAGCCTCACTTACCATTTGATTCACCTTGACACCATGGCCCTTGTTGTTAAAGTTAGTGTAGCTGCGAGACAAATTCTCAGCAAGGTTGGTAGCCTAGTCAGCTAACTAGGGCAGAGTAAGACCCTAGGGCCCCCAGTAGTCTCTTGGGGTTCTTGGTATGGGACCAAGCAGGTTGATGCCATGGCAAAGCCCCTAGCATGTGGCTAGGGCCCCTATATACCTCTAGGGTATTCTGGTCTGGGACCAGGGACACGATGTCCAAGTAGGTCCTACAAGTAGTTAATCAACTTTCAGTCTGGGACTGAAGCTCAACTTAGTACTAAGGACCATTCTCCTGGAGAAAGGAGGACCCGATCGGGGTTCAGGAATTGATCAACATGATTCAATCTAGGACTGAAGCTTGGCTTAGTACTGAGAGCCATTCTCTAGGAGAATGTAGGCACTTGGTCAGTTACCAGGAATTTGATTCAGTCTCGGACTGAAACTCAGCCTAGGGTTGAGAGCCATTCTTTAAGAATGGAAGATGATGATGTGTGATGTCCTCTCTCCTAATTGTTACTGCTAGGTTGCTTCTCAAGGGACTGGCCACACCTTGATGATGTCACTAGCACCTAACCCTTAGGCGCAGTATTGAGGACCAAAGGATCGTACCATCTGGTTTGGATCTTTCCCTTATACAGTGATGATAAAATATATAAAACAATGTACCTTGAGAGAGAGAAAAGATTACTAGTCTTGTTGGTCCTATAAAAGAGTTGTTTGTCCATCTCTTATGGTTCACCTTATTTTGTGGATATGTGGGTTGTTTTATTGTGACCCCCTTGGTTGACTCTTGGTCCTTTATCTTATCTGGTCCTAGCACTCTTATTGTATGTACCTTTGTTATGATAACTCTTACCTTGTGGTTTTTATTTTGTGGTACATTATCCTAAGTGCATTTACTTTATGAAAGGACCTTGAGCTAAAACTTAGATAGGGGCATAATTCCTTCCTTCTACGAAGGAGTGTTGATGTTTTGTAGCTTGGAAAGGAACTTCCACATAGGTTAGGTGTTAAATATTCGTGAAGTTGTCTAAGTTAATATATTTTGTAATTCACTTTAGTCATAAAGCGAAAGTCTTTTAATTAGCTCTTGAACCCCATAAAGTGCATTTTAATACATTAGTGATTTAGGTTAATCTCAACAATAGATCTCATTGTGAGATTAAAGTTTTGGTAGATTAGGTCTTTAGCTAAAGTATAAAGCCAGGTCGAAGCAGAGGTTAAAGACACATTCAATTCTTTGCTCGAAGACAAATTGGTCGAAAGGTGAAGAAACTCAACAAAGGAGCAGAGTTATAGTGACGAAGAGAATCCCAAGGAAGATTTCACCTCGCGGCTAGCAAATTTCAGCATGCAGCAGCAAAAACAAGTTATTTGTATAGCTCGTATGGATCAGTACTGTCAATTCGTACAGTCATATGAATTGCCATGTGTTGGGTGTGTTATATTCTTTGCATGGAGATCAACAATCAAAGTCAATAATCGACTGGTTAACAAGTCGATAAACAATGGAAGTCTAGTCGACTGGTTGACATGAAGTTGACAAGCATAAAGCAGGAAGGATTCGACGGAACACTTGGATGACAAAAAGTTCGCTTGACAATCAACGAATGTTGACTCAATCAAGTCGACTATAACAAAATAACTGAAAGTTGTTAGGAAATTATGGATCACCATTAATGAGCAGTTAGTTGCAACTAACTTGAGTATCACAAGCTAGTGTATGTGTTGCATCTATAAATATGATATAAGGAAAAAGGAAATCATCGTAACGTGAAGTAATATATGGTACTAGAATAAGTGTAGTGAATTCACGTTTAAGCTATTGCGATCTAGTAAATCGATGTTGTAAACACTTGTTAAGTGTGTTGACAATAAATAAGTGGTAAAGCTCACGAGTTCGCTAGTTTTCCCCTGTAAAGGGTTTTCCAAGATAAATTTCTTTGTATCATGCAATTGTGTTTTGAGTCGTTGTTTAATTCAGTAAGAATCATTACACATACTCACTATAGTAGGTATTAGAACTCAACAGTTAGTATCAAAGCTATATTTGGCTTCAAGGAGACGCCTTTGTTGCTAAGGGTTTGGCTAGTTTCAAAGGGAGTTCTAGAAAGAATGATTCATAGTTCATAATGGCCAGCAGTTCAAGGATAGAAATTGAAAAGTTTAATGGATATAATTTTGAGCTTTGGAAGCTTAAAATGGAGGATCTCCTTGTAGATCAAGAACAATAGGTTGTTGTCGACCCTGGAACTATGTCGAAAGAAGATTGGCAGAAAATTGACAGGAAAGCAAGGAGTACAATAACGACTTTGTTTAGCAGATTTTGTATTGTTGAATGTTTCAAAAGAAGACACTGCGAATAAATAGTGGCAAAGTTGGGGAATTTATACCAGTCAAAATCTTCGGTTAACAAGTTGTTTCTTTGGAAGACCTATATCTTCTGAGGATGAATGAGGACGACTCAATTACAGAGCACTTGAATGCATTCAATGATATGATTAGTCAGTTGTTGTCCATGGATATTAAAATCATTGAGGAGGAGAAATGTAACAATATGTTGTCACTCTTTGCCAGATTCATGGGATAGCCTTGTCGTGGTATTGGAAGTAATAATACCACATTGACGATTGGTGATGTGGTTGCATCTCTATTGTCAGAGGAGTTGAGACGAAAGAACATGGAGGGTTCAACCCACGACGCCTTGATGGTGAAAGGTTGACTAGTTGACAAAGAGAAAGAAAAATCCTCCGATAGAAAATCAAAGTTGAGGGGTAGATCTAAGACCAAATCTAGATCCCCCAAACTGACGATGAGAAAATGTTGGCAATGTGGTAAAGTCAAGCCTTATAAGCACAATTGTAAGTCGGCAGGGGTCGAGAAGAATAAAGGATCTAAGGAACCGCAGTCGACTAAAAGTAAGACTTCGATTGAAGAGAAACGAGATGTGTATTTGGACTCGACAAGTACACAGTCAGATCATGACTCTTGGTTGATCAACTCTGGTGCGTCATTTCATATGACACCACACAGACAATGGTTCTGGGAATATGAGAAGCCCAATGGAGGTGACATTCTTCTAGAAGATGATTCACCGACTAGTATTATTGGACGAGATAAAGTTTGACTGTTATTAAGAGATGGAAGGAGAAGACCTCTTCCAAGTGTGCTACATATCCCATGTTTGGCTCAAAACCTAATATCTGTCAGTAAGATGGGGAATGCAGGTGCGCAGTCTGTATTTGAAAAAGATATGTGCAAGATGGTGCAAGGAGCAATGGTACTGATGAGATGAATCTGGACTGGAACATTGTACATTGTACAATCTATAGAGAAGAACAAACACTCATGGATGTGCAAAATGCAAATACACTCTTTCCCAAATCCAATAATATATCTTTCTGTTTGGTCGACTCGACCATATTGTGGCATCAGTGGATGGGACACATTCATGAGAAAGGTCTTTGTGCTATGCATAGTAAAGGTATGGTCGAAGGTCTCCTTGACTATTTTGAAGAAGTAGAGTTCTATGAATATTGCATTTATCGTAAACAAAGTCATGTAAATTTCTCATCTAGGGCCAAAAGTGCCAAGAAAATACTGGAGTTAATACATAGTGATGTGTTTGGACCAGCACTGGTCCCATCACTAAGGGGATCTCAATATTATGTTTCTTTCACACATGATTTCTCTAGAATGACATGGTTGAATTTTCTAAGGAAAAATCTAAGGTTTTTGAATGGTTCCAAGAGTTCAATGCTCTTGTAGAAAATTAGAGTGGTTGAATGCTCAAGGTGCTAAGAACTGACAACGAAGGAGAATTTTGTAGTAAGGAGGTCGACCAATTACGTAGACTGCATGGTATAGCTCGACAAAACTCAAGTCCAAACATGCCTCCATAGAATGGAGTTGTTGAAAGAATGAATAAAAAACAAATAAAGAAAGCAAGGAGCATGCTTAGTGGTTTAGGTATCGCACAAAAATTCTAGGCGAAAGTAGTTGACACAGCATGTTACATAGTGAATAGGTCGTCGTCGACATCTCCAGTCAACAAGACTCCATATGAGGCTTGGGCTGGTAAGAGGCCCTCTCTTGCAAATCTCAAAGTCTTTGGGTCTGATGCCTTTGTACACGACCCAAAGGAGAAAATAAGCAAACCTGACAGCAAGTTCGAGAAAGGCATCTTCATTGGGTACAAGGATGGAGTAAAGGATATAAGCTGTGGAATCCAGTTACAAAGAAGGCAGTTTATAGTAGAGATGTCATCTTCAAAGAAGTTAGAGGTAATTCTAGGGTTGAAGAGGTCAAAACAAAAAAGAAAACAGAAAAACTAGAGTTTGAAATGAATAACAAATATCTGGAATCAGATTAGTCGACTGAATCCGATGATGAGTTAGAACAACAGACTCTGGTCATCAAGAGGTCTAATCGAGCAAAGCAACAACTTGAAAGGTATAGTCCACCTGATTTCTGCTCTGATTTTGCACTATCTGCTATGGAGGGTGATCCAAGGCCAATCAATGAAGCAGTCGACTCAACAGAGGGAAATCTTTGGAAAAGGGACATGGAAGAAGAAATGGAATCCTTGGGGAAAAATAAAACATGGGATCTAGTCACGTTTCCAAATGGAAGGAAACTCGTCGACAATAAGTGTGTATTTAAGAAAAAGATAAATGTTGCAGGATAGGTCAAGAAGTACAAGGCTCTACTGGTAGCAAAGGGATATTCCCAAGTCAAGGGAGTCAACTTTGGTGAGAATTTTTCTCCTGTTGAAAAGTTAATTTCCATTAGGGTACTAATGTCTTAAGCTACAACATTTTATCTTGAGATAGAACAAATGGATGTAAAGAAAACATTTCTTCATGGTGATCTTGAAGAAGAAATTTATATGAAGCAACCTGATGGTTTTACGATGAAAGGAGACGAAAAGATAGTCTCCAAGCTCAAGAAGTCTCTATATGGTTTATAGCAATCACCAAGAATGTTTCTTTGTTTATGTTTCCAAAATCTTAGAATAATTTTGTTTTTGTAACTTAGCTTAAAAGCCATAGTTTCTTTTATTAGGGACCACCACCCTTGGCTTTGCTAGGAATTGGCCTAGACGAAGGAGTTGAGTGTTAAGCAACAATATCTTAACTCATGACTTGTCTCCAAGGACACACCCAGTGACTTGAAGATTTATGTCACGTTACCCGACGTGCATATTAGGCAGTAACATTCTTTGGTGTCCTTGCCGAGGACAAATCTTTTTATTCCTGGAATACGACTTTTGTTTTCTCCTTTTTTGTTTTTGCTTTGCTTGATGAATCTTTAGAGTAGATTTTTAATTTTTCATCTAGCAACTCCACTAACCCCTTTTTTTATTTTTACAAAGAAAAGCAAAAAATATAATTTTTGTGAGAGATTGTTTAAATGCATATTTTTCTTCTCACATGGTGACTCCATTGAGGGATAAAACCCTGTTTTCCCATAAATTTGTGAAGACTTATGAGCCCATGCAACAAACTAAAAATCTTTAAATGCTCATAGTTTGACAACTCCACTGATTCAGTACAAAATACACTCCATGGTTATTCTGGATATATGTTATTGATAGACAATATGGATGATGAAGGGTCTGGTGCTTAAATTGCCAGATTGTTTCCTCCCATCGATTTCTCAAACATCCCTAAAATCCCAAATGAAGAATCCAATATACCTGATCATACTCCAGACTTTTTAGGAAAAGGTAATTCAGTTGTCCTTCACATGACAACCTTCATCGAAGTTTTGGCCATGTTCAAAATATGACATGAAGATAATTGGATGCAGCTATTTGTTTGTACTCTAGACAAAGATGCTTACTATTGGTATTATGATTTTCCCAGTAAATGCATTAGCTCCATTTCAAGTTTCTTTAGGAAGTTTCTTAAGAAGTGGCATGATGATGAGGGTGTTGATTTTTCTTTAGCAATTAGATGTTATTAACTTATTTATAACATAAAAATAAACTGCATGCATATAAAGGATCACTGAAAGAAACACATTCCTAGTAGACAAAGTTTTACCCTAGGAAAACCCTCCCACGAGAAAAACCCAACAAAGTTCTCTAGATAAGATTCTTCAACAAGATAAAAGTCTCACATAGTGCCCAACACTAGTTACAGAATAATGATACAAGAAAGATATAGAATAACCCCTGAGCCAGAAGAAGAGAGAGAGAAAGATAGAACCCCAATAATTGTCTTCACAATGCTTTCTTAAACCCTTAGTTAGTCTTCTTTGGATCCACGCACTTTCCTCTAGCTTGAGCAAATTTTGTGTGTTGCAAATGAGCCAACTTCACTTGTACTTATACTATAAAAGGTCACTTTTCTTACTGGGTCGACTTGTCTTCTTTACTAGGTCCTTTTCCCCCTTTAACTGGGCCGGCTTAACCATTTGACAAGGTCAATTTAACTGGGCCAACTTGTTCTAGGTTTTGTCATCATTCTTTCTTGTGGAATATCTTCCGATGCTACTCAAAACATCAACACTCCCTCTTAGAGAAGAAGATATTCTTTTTGGTACGATCTTCGGCAATAGTTTTCTGCTTGTTGATTTTTGGGATCTTCTACGATCTAGAGAAGTTCTCTGTGAGCTTACCATTCTTTGTGATGTTCTCCAAGGCCTAACCACTTTCAAAGTAGTTAAATTCTTCTTTTCTATCCCACTGTACCCCTCTAGCCAACTTCCTAACTATAACTCACTCGAGTATCTAATAGTCTCGGAGACCTATAACTAGTATATGAGGTCTACTAATAGTCTTTGGATGCTCCCCAACAGCCTTGACTATAACTTTGCTCATGTATGTATGCACTCTACATGAGCTACCGCAGCCCCTAGTTGTTTGTACTGCAGTCCTTGCTTGTCTAAGTCAAGTACCGTGACTAACCGGCATTTGAGTCAAGTATTCATGCATGACTAATCTAAGTTATGCACTACTGAGTGGCTTATCTGTTGCATGGCTTATCTATGCCATGTATCGCTACATAGCTAATCTGAGCCATATACCATTGTATGGCTATCCTGATCCATATACTATTGTATGGATAACCAGTGTCTGAGCCATGTACCACTACATGGCTTACCAGTGAGGAGAACTCTTGAGTCATGTTTGGGTACTCCAAGGGTACGGTCGTCTTAGTAAAATGCAATCCAATGGGGAAAATGTAATGACCCCCAACCAAATCTAAACTAATTATTTGCTTATTGTGTATGGAGTCTAGTTTAGGACTTATGTCAAACACTTTGCAACTTTGTTCAAATTCCACTAAATATTGTCCAAATTTGGTAGACTAATTTTGCATTGATTTAAAATGAATGTTTTTATGGTTTTGTGTTCAACACTGATGGAAGATAATCTGACTAACAAATGTGCACATAAAAAATATACATATGTATTTAATACTGAGAAATACACTCACATCAACCTAGGAATATATTTGTCATTTTGCAATTTTCTATTGCTTGTAACATCAGTACAAATAGGTGATTAAAATAGGATTTCAAGTGTACCTTCAGGATTGAGTTTGATTGTTGGTTACAACTGCTTGGTACAATGATTTATCAAATTTTATGTAACTTCCAGTCTTTCAATTGATATCTACTAAGTCTATGATTTGTCAAATTTTATGTTTCAAATTTTCAATGTGAATGTTCATTGTTCAATGAATCATTAAATTTATGATTATGAATCATGATTCATAATTTATGAAGAAATATGAAATATGCATGTATGATGTGACTATAACGTTTTTTTGTAATATATATAAATATATATAGTACTCCCGACATACCCAAGTACCCTGTTTCAAAAAGTGGTGTCCCCGTCCCTGTACTTGTATCCATACTCGTCCCCGTACCCAAGTTTCTTAGCAACTTATATAATTAGATAATATTAAATAATGTAGTTACATCGTAACGATACCACAACTGCTTAACCAAAGACATAAAAGGGGATTCACCCCATTGTGTTAATGGACTTCACTATAATAAAAAACATATCTTGATTCTTTACATGAATTTGTTTCTTCATATTAATCTTTCTCGTATTTGTGTGATTAAAAGTTTAACATAGTATCAAGGTGGGAAAGCTTGAACCTTGTTTTTAGTGAACAACTTTGATTGTATTAGTTTTTGAAAGAACAATTGCTCGTAAAAAAAAGTTGTTAGAAATTGATAGCTTGAAAAATCTCTAGAAAAAAGACAAAGCACAAAAACAAATTGGGTGTGGAGCTTGATTAACCACGATGATGATCTATCACCTCCCAACCATAGACAATACATCACTATTGTCTCCCCCGAGCTCAGATCTTCCAATATAGAACGATGTACATCCAAATAGTTGTAGCAAAAACCCCAAGAAAACAAGAGAGAAACTTCTCCAAAGTGAAAACTTCAAAAAATCAGTCTCCTCGATGCAGGAGCGAGCCTTCCTTAACTAGTGCAAACTTGCCTTGATTGACTTTTCAAATGAGAGGTTTGACCTCTCTATTTATACACATAAAAAGTGACTTTTACCCTTATTGGACGTGTTGCTCCCTCTTACGCACATGGGTTAACGCAGCAGAAATGTTCAAGCTGCTTGGTGCGTCCTTGGGGGCAAGTTTCGAGTTAGGTACTGTCACCTGATCCTGACTCCTCCGTTTAGGCTTAACTCCTAACGAAGCCAAGGGGGGTAGTCCCTACCAAAAGAGTTTCTAAGGCTCTTAAGTATTTTAATTGTTTCAATTGATTGGGTTGTTTAAGGAGTTAGAAATGAATAAATTGTTGCACGACACTATGCAAAATTATATAACTAAATTCAACAGCATTGCAAGATATATCAATAATCACAATATGACTATAAGCAAAATAGAGACTACAAGAATTGAACCAGTGCCAATATGGAGTCACAAAACAATGAATGTTGTTGAAAACAAATAAAATATTGTGCTCGTGTACTTGGTCAATTTTAATTATTAGAATGATGAGTAATTAAGGGAAGGGGATTCCCGATATACCAAGTGGTACTGGCAATATGTTTGAAATTTGAAAAGAGTGGCTCCGCACAGGAAAATGTGGGCTAGATGGTGTCGTGGGGGGGGGTCTTCAACACTACACCACAAGGGTGCGGCCTAACGGGACCCCACGGTCACTTTCTAGTGGTTCCCGCTTTCCCTAAAGAATTTACCCACTACTTCTTCAAAATCGTTTACGTCAGCTTTTCGTAATGTTTTGGCTAGTTACTTTTATTAAAATGAGTTATTTAATTAGATGTGAGAAAATTAAAAAATGCACAATTCCGCTTTTGATATCCCCAAGAGTCAGACAAAGCTGCGAGGGGTAGAGCATACACGGAAGAGGCAAATGTTTGTTCCAATTTATGAAAGCAAAGTAAAGTTGTGATACAACCCTTCGGGACTGATTGTGTGCTCGTGTGAACAAAAAATTATGAGACTAATTACTACGGCAAATAAATGTCGAGTTAGTATTTAATTACTTTGAATAAAATTTGTAAATCTTAAAATAAACTTGATTGATTTAAAAGTTGAAGTAATCAAATCTAATCTAAACGAACAAGAAAATCCAACCCACTTCAAGGACAGATACAGTCTTCCCCCAAATAGGTAAAGAAGGGTGTGGGAGCCGTAATCCCACTTGCTCTTTTATTAAATTGTTACACTAGTGATAATTAAATAAAGGGCCACCTTTTGACCTTATACTTTGGCCAAAAGGATTACAATAAATTGCCGGAAGAAAGGGATTGAAGAGGGGGGATTTGGAGATGCTTTGGGAAACTAAAAACTTGAAAATTTCGCCAGCATTTCCTCTTGACCTGTCAACAAAATACAAAAACCAGCAAGCTAACATTTTATAAATTAGTGGATTAGCATAGAAATACAATCAAAATTTTACACCTTAGTATTTGCGAAAGTCAAAACAATTTAAACCACTTCAAATACTAAGAGATTCACTAGATCTAAGCTTATGATGGTTAAAAAGAAATGCTTCTAGATTTAGTTAAATAAACAAGCTAAAAAAAAATCTAAGCTTGCTTTTAAAGGTAACAAGAAAAAGATTTAATTTTTTAAGGATGAAAAAATAGCCCTCAAGCTTGGCTAGAATCTTTGTGAAGACATAGAAGTCCCTGAAATGCAATAAATGTTAGATCTTTAAGATAAAGAATGAAGGAAAGAAGGGATGCAACCAAGCTCCCACTTCTCCTTCACCTGAGACAATCTACAAGCTACACACAAACTTTGAACAAGTGAGATCCAATCTACTACATTCAATCAAATGAAATGAGAAGAACACGAGTATTACCAACTACAAAATGTTGCTTCTTAATCTCAGATAACCAAATACAAGTAAACAAATTAATACTTTAAATGTTTACTCAATAAACCATAAAGGATTTTTAAGCTAGAAATCAGATCTGCAAAACTTGTAAGAAATGAACAATAGCTTAGCCAAATATCACCTCGATTAATTGCAGCATTCACATCAACAAGATCTTACACCATTCAGACCTCCAAAGTCTTGACTTTTATTCAAAATCAGAAAAAATAATGATCATTACAATAGCAGAGGTTACTTGCTTCATAGAAATTGAAGAGCAAGAGCCTTACTTATATAGAAAAATAGAGAAGAAGACGGTGGTGCATTCACCAACTTGGCATGAGCTTGTAAAATGAAAACAATTTAATACAAAAATGACTCATTCCAAAACCAACCCCAACCCATTCTACTTTACTTATGCTCTTTCCATAAATTTCATGGGAAATGCACCCTCTCCAATTGGCAAAGTCATGTTGCCTCTTTAACATGAGAGAAATGCTCCAACATGTTTCGAGAAGGTTAAGAATATTTCCAAATAGCTTTGCCAACTCAGAAATTTCATTTTTGGCATGTTTTTTTACTTTTTGGAAATTGCGAATTCTTTTATTTCCTCATT
This sequence comes from Pseudotsuga menziesii, assembly GCA_001517045.1. NCBI lineage: Eukaryota > Viridiplantae > Streptophyta > Pinopsida > Pinales > Pinaceae > Pseudotsuga > Pseudotsuga menziesii. Next base: position 111,668 of record LPNX011016662.1, read on the forward strand.
TTTTTGGTGTTTTTTTTTGTTTTTGACTAAAAGTTAATTAAGTGAAAAATGAATCACTTAAAAACTTAGGAAAGTGGGTCTAGGAGTAAAATATATGCTTTGAGTTAGAAAATGAGCACCCGCATGCCCCAATCGGAATCTACACCACACTTTTATGCCTTTTTTATTTTTTTTAATTAACTTATAAAAAAATAAGCCTAAAAAACAGGAAAAAAAATAAAATCCAGAAATTAAAAAAAACCTATGGGAGACTTAATACATGTTCATATGACTCAAAAACAATGATTAGCATGGTAATATACACTGACACCTAGGTTTTAATAACCTCCTAAATTTTTTTTACCAAGACATGTACTCTAGCTTTGGAGTGGGTGAAAAACTCAAAAATTATAAGTCATTAAAAAACGACATGTAATTCCCAAGGGAAAAACACCCTAGAGTAAAGTATTGATAACTAAGTCCTAGGCAAGCCAAATCTTTTACATAATTTTCATCTTGCTAAGTTATTTATTACGAAACCCCCACAGGGTATGAACATGTAAAAATTACAAAGGGACCAACATTTGGTCCTGATGAATCCTTGGAAATTCTAAGCACCGAGTAGGGACAATTTACTTGTTTTGATCCTTGGTGGCTCACTGGAAATCCCCTAAGTACAACTTAGTGGATAACATCTAGCTCCAACTGTGGGACATGTGACTGATCTGATCTTTGTAAAGCAGGAAGTCATGCGAGATCTCTAGAATCTTTTGGTTTCTGCATAACACCAAAAATGTGTAAGTCACATGTATAAATTTGCCAAATGAAATAATAAATTACAACTACTATACAAGTTAGTATACGAAACTTGTACAAAAAACATTAATATACAACAATAATATACAAAAGATATGCTACACTATGTATAAAAGAACTAAAAAAATAAGCAAAAGGGAAGGTTTAGGAATATCCTGATACACCAGATGCCCTTATGGGTATCAGAGATTCTCGTTGAAGAACAGCTTCAAGTGTTGCCCATTTACTGGCAAGGTAAGCCTTTCTTCATCCATATTGTTGAGGAGAAATGAATTGGTCTCAGCTACATCATAAATAATGAAGGGTCCTAGCCATAAACTGTCAAACTTGCTATGCTTGCCCAATTTTTCTCTTCTTTTGTCCCATAAAAGTACTATGTCTCCTTTCTGGAAAGATCTAGGCTTTGAAGACTTGTCGAAATTCTTTTTTACTTTTTCTTGATTACTAATACTCTTTTCAACTGCTCTTCTTCTAATTTCATCCAACTCTACTAACTGATTGATTCTATTTTGCACAGCATCTTGGTTTGAACTGAAGTCCTGAAGGAGCTGATACACTGGGAGCTTAAGATGGATAGGCAAGGTAACATCTAAACCATAAACCAACTCAAAAGGGCTTTTTCCTGTTGAACTTTTCTTGGTTATTCGATCTTCCCATAATGCAAATTTAATCTTACTATCCCATGACTTCTTATTATCCCCTACTATTTTCTTTATGATAGTCATCAGGTTCTTATTACTTGATTCAGCAAGACCATTTCCCTGGGGATAATAATTTGACGAGTGGGATAGGATAATGCCATACTTGAAACAAAATGATCAAAATTCTGATGATCTAAAGGCCTTGGCATTATCAGTTGTTATTTTGGCTGGAATTCTGAATCTAGTTATAATTTTATCCTCTAGGAAATCTATAATAACTTTATCAGTTGCCTTCTTGGTAGGTATGGCTTCTACCCATTTGGTGAAAAAGTCTGTCGCTATTAATATGCAGGAATAACCAATACTTGAGTTATCCTTAAACTAACCAATGAAATCAAGCCCCCACTACTGAAATGGAGCCTGGACCACTACTGGTTGTAAAGGCAAGCTTGCTAGCTTTTGCTTTCCTGTGAAAAGTTGACATTGTCGGCAATATCTGACCAATTTATGCACATCTGAAAATATATTAGGCCAATAGTAACCTGCTCTCAAAATTTTGTGGGCTGTTGTTTTTGCTGCAAAATGACCCCCACAAAATCCTGAATGAAACTCTGTCATGACTCTCTTAGACTCTGCATCATCTATGCATTTAAGTATTAGACCATCAAGGTTTCTCCAACCCAATCCTTCTTGAATAATGCAATACTTAGAAGTTTTCTACCTTAAAGATCTTCTTTTATGGCCAACTAGGTGATCTGGGCATGTAAGGTTTCTTAGAAAAAAGATAATGTCTGCATACCACTCATGTTGCTCTAACCTATGTCACAGGGTTCGGCGAATTTTATGCTTGAAGTTCGAAATTCGCCGAACTCCAAAAAAAATTTGCAATTCGTTTAGGTTCATCGAATTTCAACGTCGAACCTCAAGGCGAATCGAATCGAATCATATCGAACCATATCGAACTCGAATTTCAGCGAATTTAAAGCGAATCTCAAACGAATTTCAAATCGAATTTCAAAACAAATTTCAAGTTCTGTCCTTTCGCCGGTTGCCGCATGTTATCATTATAATTTATGTTCTATCATGTCCTGTCATTTTAATATGTTGAGATTATTTCAAGTCAAATATGCAGGGCTCAAATTTCGCAGACAAACCCGTTCAACGACAGCCATGCCGACTTTAACTCACATGAAAATAGAAATAATACCATTGTTACTGCTCATTCAATGCATTTCCATAGCCCACAGTTGACATAGCTGGAAACCTTAAAAAAACTAGCCAATTAATCCAATTAATCGAGCCGGTGGCGGTGAATCGGTGATTATATATTTAGTTATTGAGATTGCTTCAAAGCGAAATTACACGTTCATGTGTGCATGCCCTGCCACGATAGAGACTCAGCATTGAATTTAATAGAATTCAGTTACGCAGGCCACGACAAAGAAGCAGCAGTATTGACTTTGATCAATTTAGATATTGTATGAACTGAATATGTTATTGTTAAGATTCTCTTTTTTAAATCATAAATTCCCATATATAAGCCTCTAAATCACGGCTCCTGAACGTTACCGATCGCTTAATCAATCTCTCGTGTTTGCAGTAAATATGATGAATCTTATAATATCATATCATATTAAAATGATAGGACAGGACAGAACATAAATTATTAAATAATTGAGGTTGCAACTTGCAAGTTGCAGCATTGAACATAAATTATAATGATAAAATTTGATATATTTTGAATTTTCTTCATTTGTTTTATTGTATATTTTATTATGTATATTATTATATATATGAAATTTTTTTATATTGGCGAACCTAATGCCGAACCTCATCCCGAACTTCATAAAAAAAATCGAATTCGAATCGAATTTCAAGGTCGTTGAACTCAAACCATGTGACATAGGCTCTTACCACTGAAGTTCTGCTGAACTACTTGATGTTGAACCACTACTATGACCAACCATTCCCAATGCCTTCTCATTACTTTCTGTTAGCATTTTGGCTAACCCTTGTCCTTTGATTAATTTGGTGGGCCTAATTTCTAAGTCATACTCTTGATTTTTAGATACCCACTTACCCCTTATTCCTAAGCAATCTTTTTGAGCTAATATATCTTTAACAGCAGAATCACGAACATAGCATATTATTTTTGAATATCCAACATAAGTTCTGAAATGTTTTAAGGAATTGACTAAGGCATAAGCCTGATTTTCCATGGAAGTGTACTTTAACTCTGACTCTTGCAAGGCTCGGCTCATGAAGGCTATAGGTTGTTCAAACCCCTCTTTGTTTTTCTGAAGTAAAACTCCTACAATGGTATCTTCTGAGGCGAAAGAGAAGATTAGGAAATCTTTTGAGTAGTCTAGGCTAATTAAGACTAGAGATTTCGAAATAGAATCTTTAAGGCACTTAAATGCTTCTTTCCCTTCACTCGTCCATTCAAACTTAGTATCCTTCTTTAACAATTTTTGCATTGGTTTCATTAATTCTGCTAAGTTTGGAATGAACCTCCTGATGAAATTAATGTGACCATTGAAAGATTGGAGGGCCTTGAGATTCTTAGGCAAAGGGATCTTCTTGATTGCTTCAATTCTTTCAGGATTTACTTTGACACCCTCTTTAGAAATTATGTAACCCAACAATTTTCCTTCATCAATTCCTAGAACAAACTTAGTTGGATTCAATGAAATACCATATCTACGACACCTTTCAAAGACTTGCTTTAGATGACTTATGTGACTTGATCTTTCCTTTGAAAAAACGGTAAGGTCATCCTAATAAATTTCTATGATTTTGCCAATTAATTCCTTAAAAGCATAGTCCATGGCCCTTTGAAAGGTTGCACCTGCATTTAGCAACCCAAAAGGCATCCTTAAATACTCAAAGGTGCCCCAAGGTGTTGTGAATGTAGTCTTATGCCTATCTTCTTTGTTGATCAATACCTGATTATACCTTGAAAATCTGTCCAGCATGGACATCATCTCAGAACCTGTTACTTTCTGCAACAAAGTCTCCATATTGGGCAATGGATAGTTGTCTTTTAAGCAAGCTATCTTGAGGTTTCTGAAATCCATGCATATCCTTATAATACCATTTTTCTTTCTAACCACTACCAAGTTGGAGCACCATGAAGAATGCCTTGTTGGTGCAATGATTCCTGCAGCCAACATTTTTCAAGCTCCTTTCTAACTATGGGTGCTATCTTGGGATTTATCTGCCTCAACTTTTGCCTAAAAGGTTTGACTTCTTTAAGTTCTGGTTTGAGTGGTATAGTATGTTGAAATACGTCTTCCCGATATGCTTTAAGTTCATCATATGTAAAAGCAAATACGTCTCTATACACTTTGACCAGATTTATCAATTCATTTCTGTCCTTTTGAGAAGTGCCTTTCCCAACATTAATTAACTTGGCGTCCCGATCTGTTCCTATGTTAACTTCTATATAATCCCCTTGTTTCATTTGCTCCACATTACTCTTTTTTCTATCTTGTCTATCAAAAATGTTTTCTAGTAAACCAGACCACGCGAAACCGGATTGCTGGACTGATTACCTTTACCCTGATACTCTTTACCCTCTTCCTAGAAGCTAACATTGAAATTTGAAAATTCTTGGACATTATGGATGAATCTAAGGATTTGTTCATCATCTCGAAAGACCTGCCAATGTTCCAAGTTGTCCAGAACTGATGGTCTAAAGTTAATCTATAGTTTTCTGTCACCATTCATTAGTTCCTCAGATGGCTGAAGGGTTGAAGTCGCGACTGCTAACTTATCTGCCATGCTCTTCTGTTCTCTTGGAATTTCAATTATGTTTAAAGCATCAAAGAATTCCATTGTGTCCCAAATTGCATTTCTATATCTTCTTAATCTTTCACATTTCCATGCAAACCTACTTCTTACTTAGCTGACTATTAAGTCCGAATCACCTTTTATACTTAACATTTTTATTCCCATGTCTTTAGCAATTTCTAAACCAAGGAGGAGCGCCTCATACTCAGCCACGTTGTTTGTTGCTTCAAATTCCAACCTAAAGGCAAAATTGAAAGTCTGACCCTTAGGTGAGGTGATGACAACTCCAGCCCCTTTTCCTACTCTTGAATGAGCCCCATCAAAATTCATCCTCCAGATTTCATCAAGCCTTTCACCTTTAATTTTTTCTTTAATTGGGGACAAAAAGCTGGAGTAACAAGTATAACTCTCGATTTCATCTGTATTATACACATACTCATTTGAAGGCTTCTTAGGGTCTTCTACATGACGCTTCCTCTCTTTTTCTCTACGTAATATTACTAACGCATCTTCGGATGCAGGCACGGTTGCATATGTCCAATCCATTTGGATCCAACCTCCTAAATCTACCGACCATTTTCTTGATAAGAGCATTCCCCATTTGTCTGGTACATCTCTTACTAGTATGTCCATGGTTATATGGATATCTGGATACTTAGCCAACCTTACTGGAAAATTTTGAATCAGGCCTACTACATCAACTTCTCTGGAGTCCATGGCACAAATATCTTGGTAAGGTCTAGTTGGTCTTAATTTCAACTGATCCATTATTTTCTTAGTCATTACATTTGACGAAGAACCGAAGTCCAGCATACAATTGTGTAGAAGGAGATCATCTATCATCAATGATACATAAAAGGGCAGGTGATCCTCTTTCCTTGAATCCATAGTATGTAGAATGACTGGTAGGTCTCTCGTGACATCTTTCTTACTTGGAGGAAGATCTTCTATAGGTTTTTCAAAAGTTACTTTTTTAGGAGGGGGAGGATTTATAACATTCATTAACTTTTCTTTCTGTTCAGGATTTTTAATTATTTCACTTACAGATACCAATACTTTGGCCTTTTGAAACCATACACCCATATCTAGGTCATTCAAATCTTGGGAAGTATTTACCTTAGGGGCATATTGTTGATTTTTTAGGTTCTAGCATTGTCTCTTCTTTGAGAAGTTAAGCCCTTGAATTTTTCTCGAACTTGATTTGATGAAGGAATGACCCCAAAAAAATTTGTTAGATTATATATCTTTTGACTATATTCTTTTGCTTCTTTCCAAGCATCTTTGGGAATGGGGTGAACATGGCCTACGTTGTTGACGAACTTAGACTCGCTTGAAAAGCTGCTACTTTGACTTGCTTCAGGCATACCTTGCTCTAAAATTCGACGAGCTATATAACAAGCCGACTCTTCATGAAGTGCATCACAAGGTCAGCAATAAGGCAAGATTTCTTCAACCATATTAGCTGACTCAAGTTGGTTGGGAGGCCTATTATCTTGATGATAAGTTTTCTTCTGAACCCAACTTCCTTTTGGTGGAAAGTTTTTAAGATTAGGTTGGGCCTTTTCCATGTTTATCAATCTATTTTGCATTAGTTTCAATTGATCCACATAATTAGCCTCCATGGCCTCCATTTTCTCAGTAGAGTCCCTGATCTTCTTCTCATGAGCATCATGGCTAGGAGTTTTATCTTTTGATTCATGCGGCTTGATGAGAGCCCTCGTGAATCCAGGAACATTTGACTTTCCTGAAGACCGCATATTTAAATCAATTTTAATAGCCAACTCCATGGCCTTTTTTAGTGTGTCAGGTTCTTTATCTTTTAATGATATCTCATTTCTTCGTTAAGGGCTTCCATATAGTAAACTAGGATGGACTTGTTTGGTGGCTTGAAATCAAAATGAATGCTTGCTACCAGATCTTTGAACTTTTTGTTAAACTCTTCCATAGTTTCGTTTTTGTTTCTTTTCAAAGTATGGAGAGCACCTAATTGGTGGCGAGGCTCTTTTTGAATTCCCCATCTTTTCTTGAACCCTTTCAAGAAATCAGCAGAGTTTGCATAGGAATTATCATCTAGGTCAAGGTACCATTTACATGCATCTTCTTCTAAGGATAGAGTAAACAACTTCATATAGACATCGTCATGTGTTTGAGTAGGATCTCTAACCCAACTGAGGAAGCACTTTGAAATCTTTCCTATATGGCTCTCGGCACTGACAGCATTGTTCCCTTGGAAGGTCGGAAGCTTTTCAATAGCCTTGTCAGGTAGAGTGTGCAGTTGACCTGTTATCTGAGTGAAGTCAAGGGGTTTGAAATAGACATCAGATGTGGCAATATTATTAATCTTACTACTTTCTTCAAAATGGAAATGGATGTCTAAGAGGGACTCGGATCCTAGATTTTCAAGTATCCTACGAGAAGCTAGCTTACTTGCTCTCTTTCGATAAACCTTTTCGGGTTCAAAAATAAAATCAAGTAAGCCTACGGGGTTTCTTCTTGTGGAATACCTTGATGGATTTATAGACGGTGGAGTCCCCAGATGGACAGAGTTCAATCTTTAAAAATGTTGGACTTGGATCAATCAAGAAAGGTAAAAACAAAAAGAAACTAAGGGTAAGTCGAACTCCAGGAATAAAAAGATTTATCCCCGGCAACGGCGTCAAAAATGTTGCTGCCTCTTATGCACCTGGGTTAACGCAGCAGAAATCTTCAAGCTGCTTGGTGCGTCCTTGGGGGCAAGTTTCGAGTCAGGTACTGTCACCTGATCCTGACTCCTCCGTTTAGGCTTAACTCCTAACGAAGCCTAGGGGGATAGTCCCTACCAAAAGAGTTTCTAAGGATCTTAAGTGTTTTAATTGTTTCAATTGATTAAGTTGTTTAAAAAGTTAGAAATGAATAAATTGTTGACACGACACTATGCAAAATTATATAACTAAATTCAATAGCATTGCAAGATCTATCAATAATCACAATATCACTATAAGCAAAATAGAGACTACAAGAATTCTCTAGTGCCAATATGGAGTCACAAAACAATGGAGTCACAAAACAATGAATGTTGTTTAAAACAAAGAAAATATTTTGCTCGTGTACTTGGTCAATTTTAATTATTAGAATGATGAGTAATTAAAGGAAGGGGATTCCTAATATACCAAGTGGTACTGGGAATATGTCCGGAATTTGGGAAGAGTGGCTCCACACGGGAAAATGTGGGCTAGATGGAGTCGTGGGGGGGTGTTCAACACTACACCAGAAGGGTGCAACCTAACGGTACCCCACGGTCACTTTCTAGTTGTTCCCGCTTTCCCTGAAGAATTTGCCCACTACTTCTCCAAAATCGTTTACACCAGATTTTCGTAATGTTTTGGGTAATTACTTATATTAAAATGAGTTATTTAATTAGATGTGAGAAAATTAATAAATGCACAATTCCGTTTTTTATATCCCCAAGAGTCAGGACAAAGCTACGAGGGGTAGAGCATACACGGAAGAGGCAAATGTTTGTTCCAATTTATGAAAGCAAAGTTGTGATACAACCCTTCAACACGAATTGTATGCTCGTGTGAACAAAAAATTGTGAGACTAATTACTACAGCAAATAAATGTCGAGTTAGTATTTGATTACTTTGAATAAAATTTGTAAATCTTAAAATAAACTTGATTGATTTAAAAATTGAAGTAATCAAATCTAATCTAAACGAACAAGAAAATCCAACCCACTTCAAGGACAGATACAGTCTTCCCCCAAATAGGGGAAGAAGGGTGTGGGAGCCGTAATCCCACTTGCTCTTTTATTAAATTGTTACACTGGTAATAATTAAATAAAGGGTCGCCTTTTGAGCTTATACTTTGGCCAAAAGGCTTACAATAAATTGTCGAAAGAAAGGGATTGAAGAGGGGGGATTTGAAGATGCTTTGGGAAGCTAAAAACTTGAAAATTTCACCAGCATTTTCTCTTGACCTGTCAACAAAATACAAAAATCAGCAAGCTAATATTTTATAAATTAGTGGATTAGCATAGAAATACAATCAAAATTTTACACCTTAGTATTTGCGAAAGTTGAAGGAATTTAAACCACTTCAAATACTAAGAGATTCACTAGATCTAAGCTTATGATGGTTAAAAAGAAATGCTTCTAGATCTAGTTAAATAATCAAGCAAAGAAAAAATCTAAGCTTGCTTTTAAAGGTAACAAAAAAAATATTTAATTTTTTAAGGATGAAGAAATAGCCCTCAAGCTTGGCTAGAATCTTTGTGAAGACATAGAAGTGCGTGAAATGCAAGAAATGTTAGATCTTTAAGATAAAGAATGAAGGAAAGAAGGGATGCAACCAAGCTCCCACTTCTCCTTCACCTGAGATAATCTGCAAGCTACACACAAACTTTGAACAAGTGAGATCCAATCTACTGCATTCAATCAAATGAAATGAGAAGAACACCAGTATTACCATTACCAACTACAAAATGTTGCTTCTTAATCTCAGATAACCAAATACAAGTAAACAAATTAATACTTTAAATGTTTACTCAATAAACCATAAAGGATTTTTAAGCTAGAAATCAAATCTGCAAAACTTGTAAGAAATGAGCAATAGCTTAGCCAAATATCACCTCGATTAATTGAAGCATTCACATCAACAAGATCTTACACCATTTAGACCTCCAAAGTCTTGACTTTTATTCAAAGTCGGAAAAAATAATGATCATTACAATAGCAGAGGTTACTTGCTTCATAGAAATATAGAAAAATAGAAAAATAGAGAAGAAGAGGGTGGTGCATTCACCAACTTGGCATGAGCTTGTAAAATGGTAACAATTTAATACAAAAATGACTCATTCCAACACCAAACCCAACCCATTCCACTTTACTTCTACCTTTTTCCATAAATTTCCTGGGATATGCACCCTCTCCAAGTGGCAATGTCATGTTGCCTCTTTCACATGAGAGAAATGCTCCAACATGATTCGTGAAGGTTAGGAATATTTCCAAATAGCTTTGCCAACTCAGAAATTTCATTTTTGGCATGTTTTTTTACTATTTGGAAATTGTCGAATTCTTTTATTTCCTCATTTTTTTGGATTTTTGACTAAAAGTTAATTAAGTGAAAAATGAATCACTTAAAAACTTAGGAAAGTGGGTCTAGGGGTAAAAAATATGCTCTGAGCTAGAAAATGAGCACCTGCATGCCCCAATCAAAATCTACACCACACTTTTATGCCTTTTTTTATTCTTTTTAATTAACTTATAAAAAATAAACCTAAAAAAAGGGATTAAAAAAAATTTCCGAAAATTAAAAAAAACCTAGGGGGGACTTAATACATGTTCATATGACTCAAAAACAATGATTAGCATAGTAATATACATTAACACCTAGGTTTTAATAACCTCCTAAAGCTTTTTTACCAAGACATTTACTCTAGCTTTGGAGGAGTGGGTGAAAAACTCAAAAATTACAAGTCATTAAAAAACGACATGTAATTCCCAAGGAAAAAACACCCTAGAGTAAAAGTATTGATAAGTCAGTCCTCGGCAAGCCAAATCTTTTACATAATTTTCATCATGCTAAGTCATTTATTACAAAATCCCTGCAGGGTATGAACATGTAAAAATTACAAAGGGACCAACATTTGGTCCTGATGGATACTTGGAAATTCTGAGCACTGAGTAGGAACAATTTACTTGTTCTAATCCTTGGTGACTCACTGGAAATCCCTTAAGTACAACTTAGTGGATAACAAGATCGACCTAACTGGCCTTAAATGGCCGACTTGACTGGGGCAGTTCTGCCCATTGTTTGGGGAAAACTGTCCACCGTTTTGAGGCAGTTTGACCCACTGGGCCTACTTGTCTTGGGGGAAGATAAAATAAGGTATATTTAATTCTTTTCTTGTGTAATTCTTCCCCAAGATTTACATTGATTCTTTCAAGGGTTTACATGATTAATTGCATCAATATAATCTCTCGTAGGAGGTACAAAACAATACAATAAAATTACAATAAGAATATCTCTGAAGTTGCACAAAATCCAACACTCCCTCTCAACAAGGAAGGTATTCTTAGGACATGGTATTCTAAATTTATTCTTTCTTGGGCCGACCTATGAGGTGGTGGCTCACGCGGCCACTACTCCAACACTCCCTCTTAGCCAAGGAGGCATCATCAGTATTATCATACTGGAACACATCTGGATATCATTTGTACATCGCAGTTCTATATCATAAGGAAGGTCTTCCAACACAATCTTTGTCCATCGAGAAGTATCAACAAATCAATCTTTGTGCATCAACTCAATCTAGTGCATTGGAGAACATGCACTAGATCCATGAATCTACACATTCCATCGAAGAGTCCATCATCCCAATCCATCAGGAATCCATCATCACTACAATGTGCTTCAGTTCAACTCAGTCCTTCGAGGAACATGCCCCAACTCGACTAGTCATTCGGTGAGTACAAGAGTACCAGTGCGCGCTAGCCTCTCCATTCCATCTCAGGATGTCTAAGAGATCTCGCCACTCTACTAAGTGTCCGACAGTGTGTGCTAGCCTCTCCATCATATCCTGATGTTTGAGAGATCTCCTCTCTCTATCCTAGAGTGATCTAGAGAATGCAAGGGCCTTTCCATCCAACTTGGATGTTCAAGAGAATTTACCATGAGCTTCACAAGACCATCTACCACCTATTCGTCTCTAGTGCCGATGGGATTTCTCTCATACCTGGCTGAGAACCTGGACGAGAAGAGGTACCTGTGTACATGACCATCTACTACCTATTTATCTCTACTGCCAATGGGATTTCTCCCATACCTAGCTAAGAACCTGGACAAGCAGAGGACATGTGTACACAACCATCTACTACCTGTCTGTCTCTATTGCCAATGGGATTTCTCCCATACTTGACAAAGAACCCAGACGAGTAGAGGTACATGTGTACACGACCATCTACTACATTTCCGTCTATACTACAAATGGTATTCTCCCATACCTAGCTTGGAACCTGGACGAGCAGAGGTACCTGTGTACATGACCATCTACTACCTTCCTGTCTCTACTGCGGATGGGATTTCTCCCATCCTGGCCGAAAACCTAGACGAGCAAAGATACCTGTGTACACGACCATATACTACCTGCCCGTCTTTGTATCATCTTTATTTCTTTTAGAAAGGGATATAATCATGTAATCACTCTACCCACTCCATCATAAAGTGTCAGGGAGTAAAATCATCCTTCCCTCTTAGCGAGGGATATAATCATGGAACCAATCTCTCCACTCCATCATAGACTGTATGGGACACTACCCTATGAGCAACTAGGGACGAGTCTCCCCATCCCGTCTCAAGATGACTGGGAGAAGCTTCTGGCCCACCTAGGTTCATTCACTTCTAGCTGGGTGAACATCTACTCAATGCATCAACCTCTAGGCAAATAGTGTGTGCAACTAGGGACCAATCTCCCCATCCCTATCTCAAGATGACTGGGAGAAGCTTCTGTCCCACCCAGAGCCATTCACCTCTAACTGGGGGAACACCTACTCGATGCATTGACACTACTCATCAAGGGTCAGTCCTCCACCCCATCACAGGGTGTTCGGAATGCAAATTTTCCTTTAAAGTTCAATCTAGAACTAAACAGTATATTTAATTTGTTACTGGAAAACCACACATGAACTTCTTTACTAGTATTGTAGTGGAATATAAAAACTGAGAAACATTCACAACCTCACATCATAATACAGACACTATTATTTTCGATATGGAAAACCCCGAAAAAACCCAAGATGGGAAAACCGGTGCAGTAGTCAGATATGAATTTTATTATTGAGAAAATATGGAACTTTTACAACCAATAGAATATTCACCCAACCTGGCGAATGTGAACCTCTATAGAAACACTGGACAATTCTAGCAACCCAGCACACCCTCAGCGTAACAGTACGGCCCCTACGTCAACAATACGGCCTCCTCTGCGCAACTGTATGGATCTTTACGGTGCTGACGTCAGTTGTATGGCTGCCCTCTACCGAATAGTATGGTTGCCTCCCAGCATGATCTGTACAGCCTTCTCTCAGCCTAGAACCCAGTGACTCTATCGGGTAACTATTCCTCCGTCTTCTCAACAAAATCCTCCATCTAACTTTCCCTTTCTGTTTGTATCCTATTTGTATGTGTCCTCTCCACCAAATCTTCTTTTAACTTTATTTGCTAAGCAAAAACCCTAACCTTCACTATGGATCTATGGATGAGATCCTCAGGTGAGAATCAATGGCCAAGATTAGATTAGCCATTACTTAAATATTTCACTTTTCACTTTATAAAAGTGATTCCATTAGAGTCCAAATCATATTAAAATAATTAAAGTATTTTCCTAAGTCAAAACTTAGGAAAATCACTTTAATAGATCTGGCTTCCAGTTTAATGTCTCTCTAGCATGCAAGCACACATGCAATGCTAGAAGACCTTCCTTGTTGTTGCTTTCTAACACTCCCTCTCAACAAGGAAGGGATTTGGTAGCAACCCCAACTTGTCTCTGAACTTCACACAATTGTGTTTGCAAAGTGCCTTGGTGAAAATGTCTGCCACCTGCTCATCTGCCTGTATGTACTCCAACCGAATGGTTCCTCTGTACACAGCCTTTTAGGAAGTGGTACCGAATGTCTATGTATTTGCTCCAGTCATGGAACACTGGATTTTTAGATAGCCTGATGCCACTCTGATTGTCACAGTGAACTACTGTAGCCCCTAACTCACACTCAAACAACCCTGACAGCAACTTCCTCAGCCACATACCCTCGCAAGCTGCCATGTACTCAGCTTCTACCGAGCTCAATGCAACTGACTTCTGCTTCTTGCAGAACCAAGAGACAACCCCTAATCCAATGCTGAAGTAAAAACCTGAAGTGCTCTTCCGGTCCTCTACACATCCTTCCCAGTCAGCATCCGTGAATCCTGCTAATTGTACACTCCCCCTGCACTCATAAACCAACACATACTCCACTGTACCTCTGATGTAGCGAAGTATGTGCTTTGCATCCGTCCAATGCACTCTCCAAGGGTCCATCATGAACTGACTCAAAGAGTTAACTACAAAGCTAATGTCTAGTCGTGTGTTGACCAGATACATGAGCGATCCGATAAGCTAACGATACAAGGTAGGATCAAATCCATCTGACCCTAATGCATCAATCTTCCTCCAGTTGGAAACTAGAGGTATGGACATCGGCTTGCAATCCACCATCCTGAATCTCTTCAAGATCTCTATTGCATACTTCCCCTGTCCAATGAAGAAGCACATGTCTCTCTGCCAAGCCTCCAAGCCTTGGAAGTAATGCATCAACTCAAGGTCTTTCATCTCAAACTCAACTGCAAGGTTGGACTTGTTGTCGTCAATCATCCTCTCATCTCCTGTAAGAAAGAGACCATCTACATATAAGACTAGTATGAGAGGCACCTCACCTGTCAAGAAGTACAGGTTGTGGTCAGCCTCACTCCGCTAAAATCCAATCTGCCCTAGATAGTCGTTTATCCTCCAATACCATGCTCAAAGTGCCTGCTTGAGCCCATAAAGAACTCTGTGCAGCCTGCATACATCCGTCTCCCTTTTCTCCACATCAAACCCCTCTGACTGCTCAATATATATCTCCTCCTCTATTACTTCGTTGAGGAAGGTAGTCTTGACGTCCATCTAATGGACTCACCAACACATCTCTGCTGCTGATGAGATAATGGTCCGAATGGAAGATTACCTGGAAACAGGGGCGAAGGTCTCCTCATAGTCAATACCTTCCTTTTGTGAAAACCCCTTAGCCACGAAGCCCACCTTATACTTCTCCACACTACTGTCTGTCGCATGCTTCACCATGTAGATCTATCTGGATCCCACCACCTGTTTACCTTCAATCCTCGGCACAACCTCCCATACCCGATTCTTCATGATTGAGTCATACTCCTCAACCATGGCCTCATGCCACACATCATGTTGTGCAACCTCCTCGAAACTGGAAGATTCAAAGTTAATCAACTCTGTCATCAATGCCATATAACTGAGTCTCTCTAGTGGTTTGCTCTGCCTCATGGAGCTCTGTGAAGGATCAACCTGCTTGGAGTCCTGAACTGTGGACCTAAACCACTTACGCCTTGGCCTAGTGTCTACATGTTGCGGCTGCTGGATATCTGCCTGCTGTTGCAACTCATCCTCCAAGTCAATGACTGAAGGATCCCGTCCACCTGACTCCCTCTGACTACCAGAACCTGTGCCCTATGTCTATACATGTACCTCCACATCTAGCTCCTCCAACTTGACCCCCGAAACCTATGTTGGTTGCTCCTCTGTTGGTAAGTCCATAGATCTCTGCAAGGCTCTATCCTCATCAAACTGGACATCCCTGCTCACAATGATCCTCCTGCAAGCAGGAATGTATACTTTGTATGCCTTCGAAGTCTCGTTGTAACCAACAAGTGACCCCTTCTCTCCAAAATTGGCTAGCTTCTTCCTAATGTCAGCATGAATATGACAATAGCAGACACTCCCAAATATGTGAATGTGACTAACATCGGGTCGGGTGCCTGTGAAGACCTCCTCGAGTGTCTTCCTCCCCAAAGTTGTGTGGGGACACCTGTTCTAAATGTATACTGCAGTCCTGTATGCCTCGACCCAAAGGAATAGTGGTAATCCCTGATCAAATAGCATGGCCTTGGATGCTCCTACCATAGTCTTGTTCTTTCTCTCCGCCACTCCATTCTGTTGCAGGGTATGAGGCACAGTATGTTCCTTCTTGATCCCCTCTGCCAAACAATAATCCAAGAACTCATTGGAGGTGTTCTCTCCCCCATTGTCTGTTCTCAGAACACGGATATTCCTTCTTGTCTTGTTCTCAACGAGAGTCTTGAACTCTTGAAACCTCTCAAACATCTCTGACTTGGCCTTCAAGAAATAGATTCAAGTCTTCCTAGAATAGTCATCAATGAAGGTCACGCAATAACTATAACCATTGAAAGAATGGACACTCATAGGTCCGCAAACATCCAAATGCACTAAGTCAAAGGGCTCCTTAGACGTGTGCTCACTCTATGGGAAAGGATTCTTGATGTTCATCCCCAACGCACAACCCTTGCAGTGGTTATGCATCTCGTCCTGTACCTAAGGAACTCCAATGACTGTCTGTCTGAAGCAGTGTTTTAAAAACCAACAGAGTCCGAGTCCAAGTTGGCCGAGTTGGCCAAGCTGACTCGGCCTGCATCTCGGCTTGGGTGCCCGATTTTATACTTAGTCGATCGAGTTGGGTCCGAGTCGGCCAAGTTAGGGTCTGAGTCGGCCGAGTTGACCGAGTTGCAACCCGAGTCAACCGAGGCAACTGTGACAGACACCCACAAGAATGCAGACTCCAAAATAACATGTTTATTTTTTATTTTTAAGATTTTTCTTATTCTAACCATAACCTGAGGCCATAAGATGACCCCCTACCCCTCTATTTGCCTCACACTTCTGCTGTAAGATGTTTGTGAGCAATTGGCATTATTGTTAATTGGATTCATGGAGGCTTGGAGGAGCGTCCAACAATGAAGAAAAATCAACATGATTGGAGGATTTGGACTGTTGGAGACCGATTTTCTGTTACCTAGACGTATGTTAGCTTCCAGCTAGCCATTGTTTCTTTTTTTCTCATTAAATTGACAAATACCAGTCCTGTTTTCTATTGTTTGCTGCCAAAATAATAAGATTTTTTTCTTTTTTCTTTGCATGTTTAGATTTGCTTTGCATTTAGATTCTAGATTGGCCCCAAAAGGAAAAGATCAGGCATGGATCCATGCTAATGTCATTGAAGGGAAAATGTATTGCAAGTGTTGCAAGACATGGATTAAAGGAGGGGGCATTAATAGATTTAAACAACAGTTGGTTGCTGTTAGAGGAAAAATTGCCCCATGGGAAGCTGATTTAGAGTTTATTGGTGAGATTAGGTTGGAGCTGCAACAACAGTTTGATGAATTTGAAGAGGAGAAGGCTAAACAAAAAGAGATGTATGATCATTGACATATGATGTAGTGGCATCATAGCATGTTGTTTTTTGGACTCTACAAGCCATTTAGGCCTCATTGATTATGTTTTGTGTTCTAGATATGTATTGCACTATACACTCGAGGCCATTTTGATATATTCTCACTTATATGGTATATGCATGAGTAGACCTTGGATATTTTGTCTCTAATGCTTTGCAAGCATGGATTAAAATCTTTAAAATATTGTTTTTCTTTAAACTTTAATATTTGATATATTTTTTGATTAATCTGAGCCATTAAATTCAAATCGGCCGAGTCATTACCGATTCATTACTGATTCCAAGTCCGAGTCCGAGTTGACCCTTGACCGATTCCGAGTCCAAGTCCGAGTTTTAAACATTGGTCTCAAGTGCCTCAGTGCTCCATGGTGTAAGTGTGACATCCTCTTATGCCACAACTCACCTTGACTGTTGTCGCTGCTGACTAGAGCCTTTGCAGGCTCAAAGTGTAGTCTATACACCTTCCCGCTCATGATCCCAATCACCCAATCCAAGATCCTATCTGACCCCTTGGTCCTATTATACACTCTATGGTCTCAAAACTTCACATGAAATCCCTTGTCCTCCAGAGTGGAGACTAATATGAGGTTCTTTGCTAACCCCAAAACCTATAACACATCAACAAAACTAAGGGGTATACCAGACTCCCTCTGAAATGATACAGTGCCAACTCTTTGCGCCTGATACCACGCATCGTCACCCAGCTCAACGTGGATACATGTTACACCCCCTGACAAGTCCTTAAAGAACCTTATTTGTCCAGTCAAATGACTAGATGTTACACTATCAATGTACCAAATACTGCTACCTGTGGTGCTTGCCATGCAAGCTATCAAGCAAAGCTCCTCATCGAAGTTTCTGCTGAACTCCTCCACCTGTGCAGAGCCTGCCATCTGAGTGTTGTTCTTCTTCTTCCTGTTTGGGTACTAGGAGGCAAAGTGTCCCTGCTTGTGGTAGATAAAACACTTGACCTTGGACATGTCAAGGTTCTTCTTACCACCCTTCTTCTTCTTTGCCATACCCTTGCTCCTCCTTGTTAGGGCTAGAGGCTCCTCATCCACAATCTGTGGGGCACTACTGGATGAGCCTGATCCTTGGCCCATGCGAGTCTCCTCTAGCACAAGGTCATCCCACAATCTCTGCCAATCATGGAACTTCTCCCTAGCCACAACACCCTTGACAAAGGTGTCCCATGGCTTAGAAAATCCATTGAGGGCTATCTGAACTAGCTCCTCATGCTCAGTCTTAGAGCCAACAGCTCCAAGCTCGTCTCTGATCTGTGTGAGTCTTGTGAGATAAAGCACCGCTCCTTCTCCCTTGGCCATCTTGTTACTGCGCATCCTCTCTTGCAGCACCATCTTCCTGTTTTCGTTCTTGCTTTGATAGAGACCTTCCAAAGCCTTCCACATATCCAATGTGATCTTCTTCCCAGAAAGGTGAGGGACTATATGGTCCTTCACTCCATCCATGATGATCAACGTGGCTCTGGAATCTATCTTCTTCCAAGCTACCAACTCTGTCGGATTAGTGGGCGCAACCTTCGTGGAGTCAATGTGATCCTCTGCATCACTGACATCTAGGATCCTTGTGATCCTTTCTTTCCATGTAGGAAAGTTCTAAGCCCCCTAGAGTCTATCCTAACTCTCAACTGCACGGCCATACTAAAGTGTACCTGTCAAACCCTAGATCTGCAATCTAGGTTTGTGTCTTCAAATAGATCTGCCCCTGATCTATCAATACTGCTGTTAGTCTCTTAGATTTAGCTCACCAGAGCTCTTATACCATGTAAATTTTCCATTAAAGTTCAATCTAGGACTAAACAGTATATTTAATTTGTTACTGGAAAACCACACATTAACTTCTTTACTAGTATTGCAGCGGAATATAAAAACTGCGAAACATTCACAACCTCACATCACAATATAAACACTATTATTTTGGGTATGGAAACCCCCAGAAAAACCCAAGATGGGAAAACCGGTGAGCAGTCAAATATCAAGTTTGAATTTTATTATTGAGAAAATATAGAACTTTTACAACCAGTAGAATATTCACCCAACCTGGCGAATGTGAACCTCTGTAGAAACACTGGACAATTCCAGCAACCCAGCACACCCTCTGCGTAACTGTACGGCCTTTGCGTCAACAATACGGCCTCCTCTATGCAGTTGTACTGATCCGTACGATGCTGACGTCATGTGTACGGATCCCATACAGTTGTACGGTTGCCCTCTGCAGAATGGTATGGCTGCCTCCCAGCGTGATCTGTACGGCCTTCTCTTAACCTGGAACCCCGGTGACTCTGTCGGGTAACTATTCCTCCGTCTTCTCAGCAAAATCTTTCGTCTAACTTTCCTTGTCTATCTGTATGTGTCCTCTCCACCAAATCTTCTTTTAACTTTATTGGCTAAGTAAAAACCTTAACCCTCACTATGGATCTATGGATGAGATCCTCCAATGAAAATCAATGGCCAAGATTAGATTAGCCATTACTTAAATATTTCACTTTTCACTTTATAAAAGTGAATCCATTAAAGTCAATCAAATTAGAATAATTAAAAAAAATTCCTACGTCAAAACTTAGGAAAATCACTTTAATAGATTTGGCTTCCACTTTAATGTCTCTTTAGCATGCAAGGACACATGCAATGCTAGAAGACCTTCCTTGTTGTTGCTTTCTAACACGGGAGTAAGGTACAATCCCATCCTGTATCATACAAGTACTAATGTGCTCTCATAGAATCTTTTGAGCACCTGCACACATATCAGCTAACAAAGGCATCAAATATATCGAGGCAAACATTTATGTCCTACCCTATTCTAGACATGAAATGCAATGAATGAAATAATCTCATAACTGAATTCATGCACCTATATGGGAGAGTATCAAGAGACTAGTCTCCCCACCCCATTATAGGGTGTTTGGGCAATGCTCCCTTTGTATCTGAGCATCCTACTCCCTCTGTAGCTGATCATCCTACTCCCTCTCTGAGAAGTCCGTAGATACGATGTAAGTGTCCATCCTGGTGACAACCAGGTTCTTCAAGGATCCTTCAACTATCTTGTCTGAATCAAGACAGCAATGCCATCAATGTAGCCACAGTCATCATGCTAAATATGCTCGAGATTTCAACTGTGGTCTTCCTTGACTTAGGAAGACTTCATCAAGTTTCACACTGTTATCACCAACCTTGTAGTTGCCTATGTGAGGTGGATCCAGGATGGATGGTAGAGGGACAAGCAACTAAGGAAGTGGAACCAAGATTACCTCGACCCCCAAATGGATGGTTGTCACGCCAATCGAGGCAGTCTTCGCTTTATGTTATCTTAGGCCAAAACAACAAAGGGGGAGACCCAGATCTACTCCCGACAGGACAGATCAAACCTAGACACCAGATCATATCAAATAGACTTGAGGTACGTAAGGTGTAAGGTAAGTGGAAACCCTAAATCTATGGACGACATCACTAGGTGAACCAAGGCTTTGAATTAGGGCTTTTGGAAGTATGAAGTTCGATCCAAATTGGGACACAGGTGACTTATGAGGTAAATACTAGATCTGGGATTGAGGTACTAGCAACAGGTGAAGATATCCACTGCCTTGGAAAACATAACCAATGCAGGGAGGGCAAGGACAGGATTGGGGCTATCTAGTACCGACGGATAGACTCGATGAAAGATATGACAATGTCAAATTACCCGACTCACCAGGGAAAAGTCAGACCATAGGAAAAAGAGGCCAAAGAGGGGGTAGAGCTAGGGTTGGAGATCAGTGCCTGTCAAATCTAAGGCAATGGAGTCACTATCTGCCCAGCGTTGAAGGAGACCCACCTAGGAAATACCCCGATCTACAAACCCAAAATGGTATTTTGCCGAAAAAGTAAGATTACGGAAAAACCAGCAGCAAGATGACTAGCGCTAGGGTTTGGGAGGTCAATTTTTCAGATCTAGGGCAACCTGTCCACTTCTAGCTCAGCGTTGAAGGAGATTTGGTGAGAGGATGACTCGATCTACAAACCCAACAAGGTATTTTGCCAGAAAAATCAGATCCCATCAAAAGTCAGAAAAATGGTGGATAGCGCTAGGCTTTGGGAGAACAATTTCTCAGATCTAGGGAAAACTAGCCACTTTCAGCTCAGCGTTGAGGACGATTTGGTGAGGGGATGACCTGATCTACAAAACAAAGCAACGGTTTGGCCCGAGAACAAGTGGTCCAATTTTTAATATTTTTGGTTTTTTATTATTTATGGGATTTTAATGTGAAAATGAAGAAAGCAGATGCCAATGGATTGAGATCTAGAAGAAAGGTACTAACCTGTAGATCTTACCTAGAAATCCTTGTAGATGCCTTGATGATGATGATCTCTGCTATCCCGATCAATTTGAGAAGCTTTGAGCAAGTTCTATGTCCAACGTTTTGCTCCAAGAAGTCAATGCGCCCTCTCTCCTGCACAACAAACATCAACCATATCAGATTTGTTGCATCATGAGAAAAAAGCAAAATGCTACAGAAAAATAGTAAGAAGAAATTATAGATCGCAATGACACTAATGAAAACCCCCTGATACAAGCGAAGCCAATCCAAATGAGTTGAGTAGCCCCTGCAAAAATGCCCAAGCTGAAGTCACCCTCCTGTGGACAAGACAAAGATTCCAAAAAAAAAATATAGATCTTGCAACAATTTCCTAAATGCTAGGAAGCAAAGGACTTTCCAATCACCATCTAAGAACACCAGATGCAAAGGAGATCCAATAAATATCCACAATAAAAGCTTTTCTATATTATCCAGATCCAAGAGCGAAAGACCCCTTACAAATGAGAAGCTCTCCCCTTTAAATAGTAATGAGAGAACCAAAATCCTAACCAATTTGCAAATGGGTGGCTAAGATTAAAATATACAAATGTTCTAATCAACGGTTGAGATCAACTCAACATACAATACATGGATCAATCCAATAATATAATATAAAAGTGGACTAAATCACCTTAGGAGAGGGGATCCCATTCAACAAAAAATAAATGAAGCACACAGTGGGTCCCTGGAGTGTTAACTAACTCCCTTTGGGTATCCCCATGGCACAATAAAAATAATATAAATTTTTAATTGTGAAATTGTGCCTCCTTGAGGAAATCATGAGCCTCCAAAAGCTCCAGAAAATAATATAATATGCCTGAAACATAGATGTGGGCCCATCCAAGTGCTGCAACTGCTGGAGAAAAAGTGGAAGAAATCACCCTTATCATCAGAACTCATCCCATGCCAATTCCTTGCCTCAGTAGCCCAAATCGAATTCTTCAGTAGCCATTTTAATTATTTTTTATCTGCCTCGAGAAATGTGAAGTGCCCAAAACTGCCTCCTAGGGTGCCTGCGTTATCCAACTGAGCCCACCAGGCTCTCTAGGAGGGGGGTAATATGGTACAAACAAGTGGTTGGAACCCCCATGCCCTATACAACGCCCTAGAAGATCCAAGAAAAATATCTCCCTGCTCAGACAGGCCATCCAATATGGCAAAATTGCACCAAAAGGGTACACTGAGCCAAATCATATCTGCAAGTGCCCGGAACTGAAAACAAGCTGTCTCACTTGACTCAGAGAGTCCAAATCCATCTAAGTTGTATACTCCTACCCCTTCAAGGTCTCTGCATCATCATCTACAATATCCAATATACCCAGATAAACAAAATAATCATCTGTAAATGACCATATAACCAGTAATATAACTCAAGTTAACATCCATCTGCTGCAAGTGTTCAGAGGTCAAGACATGCTCTACAAATCATTCAAATAACACTTATAACAAGTAGCAATCATTTCACTAGCGATCTATCAACCAAATATAAAAAATTTCATTTATTAACTATAACTCAAACCATACTTTCAAGACCATACTCACTTCATAGTTGTAATCAATTTGCTAGTGAAGGGTGAGGGGTAAATTTTTACAAGGCTAGGCCAAAGGATGACTACCGACTTGACACTATGACACTTTGGATATGGACAGGGGATACTCACTCTAGCATACGCAGGACAAGCAATAACACAAGGGATGGCAGTGCCCCACAAATGGGTGAGTTACTTCAAAAGTGCTTATTCACCTTGAAAAATGCTCACAATCCAACTCAATACAAGTAAGGCCAACAATCTTTAGATATAACTTTAAGAACCATTGCTTTTTGGGCCTTTGATTTTCCATAGCCTTGGTCCATGTTCTTATTGCATGGATTTTATTTTTTAGGCTTTATGCATTCATGTATGTTGAAAAACACTACTTTTCATGAATGGGTTTTTTCATAAGATATTCATTTCATTTCCAAATACATTGCATTGATGGTAGTGCTACTTGTTTTAGGTTAGCCAACACAACCTAGGCAACTCAAGGCCGAGACACAAACAACAAGGAGGCTTGTCCAACAAAGGCTCTAGTGGGGAAAGGTCCTCCATGCCACAAGTTAAGTACTAGGTCGGGTTAAGAACATAACTGGAAGGTAATGGATGGATGGAGACAATGAATGATGAAACCAACACTACCAAGCCAAAGTATGGTGGGAATGACTACCTCTATTCTCCCTAAGAAAGGTTAAAACCAATGAGTATAGATCAAGAACTTCCAAGTCTGAGTAAGGACATCAATACATAATAATAATACATTTAAGTCCACATATTTATATGACCGCCAAATCATGACACTAAATGCTAATACATGTCACAAGAATGAGTATAAGAGCAATGATAACCATAACACAAGATATATAAGCTGAGTCATAAACATGCAAATAATCCATCTGAACAAACATCAGTCCAATGAGAAAACATTGATACAACTCTAGGCATCAATAATTGCTCTGCAAATGGCAAAAATGACTACATCAGTCCTCAAATCTGAGTGTCCTGAGACTCAGTCATGGCATGGGAGAGTACTATAGTCCATCAATCAAATCATGATCCATCATAAATGCTCATCTCAGCATCTCATATGTAGGGGAGCTGACTGAAAAATGTACTGAAATCTGAAAAATAAAATATGGTAGCCCAACTAGTATATATGTGATAACACACACCATCATATCCAATAAGCCAGAATCCTCCTCTAGAGGGCTAACTTTCCCTCTATCTCCTCAGAATTCGATTGAGTAACTTTCGTCCTCCAGAATCTATCTTCCATAACCCTAATTGGAAAGCAACTGCTTTCCATAATTGTTGAAGAGACAAGCAACTGTAGCAGAGAGACTGACATCCGTAGAATCCTTCTGCTTTTGATCGCCAAATCTCTACATGAGATCATTCTAGGCCTATGAATTGTATGTACCCAATCCACATCTGTCTGTTGTCATGACTTCCACTTAATTGTTTTGACTGGAAGTCATCCTTCTCTCTGATAGTCATGCTTCTAGATATTTTTTGCTTCCAATCCATCTGCATATCGACAAGATCGCTTGTTCTTCCAACCAAGTTTCATCATTCATCCTTGTAGGCCACATTGCATGGTTCTTTCCTACAAGTCAAATCCAGTCAGATGGTTAGCAACATTTCATAATCAAATCAATGCAATAACAATAGTTCATCCAAGTGTGTAGGCATCTTTTAGCCAATGCTTCAACGCAACATACTCATATCAAAATGTACTGAAATCTGAAAAATAAAATATGGTAGCCCAACTAGTATATATGTGATAACACACACCATCATATGCAATAAGCCAGAATCCTCCTCTCGAGGGCTAACTTTCCCTCTATCTCCTCAGAATTCGATTGAGTAACTTTCGTCCTCCAGAATCAACATACTTGTCGTCCTTCAACGCAACATACTCGTATCAAAATGTACTGAAATCTGAAAAATAAAATATGGTAGCCCAACTAGTATATATGTGATAACACACACCATCATATGCAATAAGCCAATGAATGATGAAGTCATCCTTCTTTCTGATAGTACCCAATCCACATCTGTCTGTTGTCATGACTTCCACTTAATTGTTTTGACTGGAAGTCATCCTTCTTTCTGATAGTCATGCTTATAGATATTTTTTGCTTCCAATCCATCTGCATATCGACAAGATCGCTTGTTCTTCCGACCAAGTTTCATCATTCATCCTTGTAGGCCACATTGCATGGTTCTTTCCTACAAGTCAAATCCAGTCAGATGGTTAGCAACATTTCATAATCAAATCAATGCAATAACAATAGTTCATCCAAGTGCGTAGGCATCTTTTAGCCAATGCTTCAACGCAACATACTCATGGCTATTAATTGGATGCTTGTGGTCTCCATTATAACATACCATCAAGACTCAAGAGTGTGCACTACTCGAAGCATGTTAGAAGGAGATGTCATCCAAGAGGGGCCCATGAAGTGTTGTGCAACAGTTCAAGCTAAAACATCACAAATACTACATGTGCCTATTATCAATAAAAGAACATGCTCAACAACTTCCTAAATGTAGGAATATAGATCTGCATAAAATAATATGCAAAAAAAACAGATCTAATCTACCAGAGCATGAAAACAAATACTTATCTTTTATTGTTTTGTGGGTGGGTTCCCACTGACTTCTTTGAGAGTCCACTAGTCTTCATTTGTTGGGAGTCCATCGCCACTTGGATCTTCGTCTCATCGCCTCAACATAAAGAAGAATTAAAAGAAGAACTCCTTCTGACGATCCTCTATACTTTCTTCAGGATCATCATTCCCTGGCCTCTTGTGAGGAGTGTCTTCATCAACATCAATAGTTGAGGCTTCATGCTTCCTTTTATTTGAACCATGACACTGATTGGCATAGTGTCCAAATTTATGACATCTGAAGCACTTAATTTGTGAAAGATCCTTCTTCTTTAGTTCTGGAATAGACCTTCATCTTCCACCTTGGTGCTTATGATTGTGAACCTTTCTTCCCTTTTCCTTGCATTTCTTGGCATGGGCCATGAATGCTTGATTCCCCTCAGGTTGGGTGCCATGAAGTCTCTATCTTGCCGCAATCCTCGTCTCTTCCTGGATGCAATCTGCCCATAACCTGTCAAATTTAGGCAACTTAGTTCGACCACTTATGGTTTGAATGAATAACTCCCAAGATGTTGAAAGACCATTTAGAGTAGTCATGACAAGCCCTGACTAAGTCCACCAAGATTCTTCTTGCTCTAGCATCATTCTTCCTCCAATGAGACTTGTCTTCTTCAGCTTCTGGTTCTGGAAACTTCTCATTAACAAACTTCAAAAGATCATTTTCCTCCAAGATGAGAAGAACTCTAGACCATAGTTACATATATCGGCGATATCGCGATATATCGTGAGTCATTCCCCTTGGCGATATATCGCCACTAAAAAATTGCGATATTTTCGATATTTTGAATATATCGCGATATATTCAATATGTCACGATATATTGGGAATATATCGGGAGATTTTGGAAAATATCGCCCTGCTAAAAAAATTTGCAAGAAATTTGAAAAAAATATTTTGAATATATCGCGATATATTCAATATGTCGCGATATATTGGGAATATATCGGGAAATTTTGGAAAATATCGCCCTGCTAAAAAAATTGCAAGAAATTTGAAAAAAAAATTCTAGATGCCTCATGAGTCATGATGATTAATTTCTTGAGAGACATTTATTTTGATCATTTGATGTGATTTTCTATCATTCCATCAAGAACATATTTCAATATTTTCAGTTTATAACTTTATAGTCGATATGTGATCATGATCCACCATTTGACATCTTATGCATCTTATATATTAGTTGTATTTTAATATTTATGTGGAAATGTGTTTATTTGATGTTGTTGTTGCTTTAGATGTTTAAAAAATCGAAAAAAAATGTTTATTTTTGTATTTTTTAATGCAAAACGACATTTGCCGATATTTTCCGATATTTTCACCGTTGCTGCCGATAAGTTTCATTCCGGACCCTCAGCGATATATTCGCCGACACAATATATGTAACTTTGCTCTAGACTTCCAAGAGATGAAGATAGTAGCCCCATCAAGACGATCTTCAATCATCATTCCAATTATCTCGTCTACAGATCTGAACCAAAAACCCTAGTAGGAGCTAGGTCAAAAATGAAGTTTGGAATCTTGTGAAACTGACCTCACAGGTAGGTGCACCTTATCAAGGCGTGTTGAGAGAAGGTAATGTCGAGTCAATCATGTGGACTAAGCAGCACAAAACTTGAAACCCTAATTTCCGTAAAAACTGTGGCAGCTACGTAATTAGGTCAAAATGAAACTTCTCAGAACTAGGATTTTCTTTCACCAACAGATGCGCCTTCCCTAGAGCGAAGTTTCCAAGGCAATCTTTTAGCCAAACTAATGAAGGAAGGCCCTGAGATGTGAAACTCTAGCTTCCGGCAATTGTTTCTTCTAGTCCTGCTCTAATCCCATGTTAGAAATTGACAGCTTGCAAGATCACTTGAAGAAAGACAAAGCACAGAAACAAATTGGGTGCAGAGCTCGTTTAACCACGGTGATGATCTATCACCTCCCAACCATAGACAATACAACACTATTGTCTCCCCTGAGCTTAGACCTTCCAATATAGAACGATGTACATCCAGATAGTCATAGCACAAACCCCAAGAAAACAAGAGAGAAACTTCTCCAAGGTGAAAATTTCAAAAAATTAGTCTCCTAGCTGCAGGAGCGAGCCTTCCTTACTTGCCTTGATTGACTTTTCAAATGAGAGGTTCGACCTCTCTATTTATACACATAAAAAGTGACTTTTACAGTTTTACCCTTATTAGGATGACCTAACTGGTCTAAAATGGGCCGACTTGACTGGGGCAATTCTGCCCATTGTTTAGGGCAAACTGCCAGCTGCTTTGGGGCAGTTTCACCCATTGGACCGACTTGTCTTGGGGGAGATAAAACAAGGTTTATTTAATTCTTTTAATGTGTAATTCTTCCCCAAGGTTTACATTGATTCTTTCAAGGGTTTACATGATTAGTTACATCAATATAATCTCCCGTAGGAGGTACAAAACAATACAATAAAATTACAATAAGAATAACTTCCAAAGTTGCACAAAATCCAACAGAAGTATCTCTAAATTAGCACATAATTTGCTTAGCCTAATATCAAAAGCGAACCAACATTTCATTGAATTCTAAAGCTGCCACCTAGTCATTAGTTAATAGAGCAACCATTTCAAAAGCCCCAACCACTATCTACCGTAGAGCAATTAAATGGTTGTTTATATTAAAGGAAGAGTCGTTAAAGCCATTGTTTGTATCTCTGCTGCAGGGGAGCCGCCCCCCTTCCCCTCCCCCCTCCCCTCGCTTCCAAAATGCTCCAAGTTTTGGGAGCACTCTCCCTACCTCTCCTTTACTAAAAGCTCCTATACTAGGTTGATCATATGATGACAATGTTATGGTTCCTCCCTTCTTTGCCAAGCTCCTATAAAAGTTGTTATTGTTGATCATTTGATGGCAATGCTATAAGCTATAACTACTAGATGATTATGTTATATGGTTTAATCCATGTTTTATATAGCTAATTCAACATCCTACATGTTTTTTAGATATAAATCCAACAAAATATATTAAAATATATACTATATAAAAAATGCTCCCAAAACAGGAGCTTTTGAAATTTTCGTTTTTCGCTCCACTCCCTCTCCCCACTCCCAACTCAACAGCATAGTTTTGTATGGAAGGAAGAGTCACCATCAGGAACATCATATAGTCACCACTAAGTCAGGTTATTGACAAACGCCACTAAATTCCATCAGCTGCTGAAAGAGATATACACACAGATTGCAGAGAGAAGGGTTATCATTTTCAGAGAGAAATGTCTAACAGTTAACTAGAGCCGCACGAGGAGATTCTGAAGAAAAGACATGCAGGAAACACAGAGATTGCAGAGAGAAGGGTATATCAATTTAAGAGGAAAATGCAATTTGAATTGAGGAAAACAGAGGTAATCTTGTTATTTTGAAGATTATTTCAGTTACCAGAAGAAACCTAATTCACAAATGCCAGCACAAGCAAGTAATCTTTTTTTGTGTCAAATTTTGTGCAATAAAAGGAAAGACAGAACAATAATATATTGTCTTTTTATGCCTAATTTGCTTCGTCTGTGAGAATAACCTGCAGTAGAGAGAGCGACTTGTATCCCAGCTCATAATAGTACCCTTGCACAAGCACAAAGGTATGTTTCCTATAATTTCTGTGTGATTTTACCAGGAGCACAAGCTTTCATATATAGAAATTTTATTTCCAGATCCAGAATTGAAGCATATAGGCATATAGAATTGGAGCAAATATAGTTATTGATACATTGTTAGAGATATTTTCTTGAAGCCTTTTTCCACAAGTTTATACACACCAAATGTTTACTCCAAGAAGACAAAGGTATTTAGTAGATCCATCCATATGAGCACACATAAAAATTGCATCCTTGGAGATAGCAAAACAAGAACTTACCCCAATGAATCAAAAGAGGCCACAAATGAAGATGATGGTAACAAAATTTGATTTTGAATATTTTTCTTTTGAGTGGTTGAAATTCCAAAATGGAAGGAAATCAGACAAGATTTAACTCAATATAGATTGTTGTCCAAATGATTTGGGAATTTAGGAGTTGCACTAATTCATGGGTTCGGGAATTCAGGAATACTACCCTTAAGAGGGTGATGAGACAGATTGATGGAGCTTGCTGATTTCATTCAAACTGTGGAGGAGTGAAGTGAAGTTACTTGAGCCTAATTTTTCATTTATTTAAGTTCTCAGGCTTCTGTGATCCAAGTTGTGATAAAAGGGTCTTTCAGATCCATAACATAAGTTTAATAATCTCAAAGATCCATAACATAAGTTTAATAATCTCAACATTTCAGACCAATCGAATGTGGTCCATCATCAGAAAAAGAAAATGATAAGGAAAATCTGATCTGACAGATAGGACAAAAAAACACAAGCCCTAGAAACCAAAGTCGACCTTAATAGGGGAAAAGGAAAGCCTAAAGAAAAACTAAATCCCTAAAAAACAAAAGAAAAGAAAAACTAGATTTGAAAGGGAAATAAAAAAAAATTAAATGAAATAACAAAAAACAAATAAGAACTAAAAACTAAACTACAGCAACCAAATAAACTCATAAACATTAAAGAAGAATAAACTAAAAGATAAATATAAACTAAAATTATAAAGAACCAAATTGAATCAAAAAAGCAGGATAACTAGGTCAAAGAGGCGCTAAAAACTAAAAACACATATAATAATATACAGTAACCAAAAGGACCAATAAAAGGTAAAGATACAAAGAGCTAAAGAACATAAAAAGAAACAAAAGAATATACAATGCACTAATAAAAAGGAAACCAAAAAACTAATAATAAAGAAAACAGATAAATTAATATATACCAAAGAGGTAAAAACATAAAATAAACTAATTAGTAATAACTATGTCAAAGAGGAGCTGAAAACTGAAATATATATAATAATATACAGTAACCAAAAAGACTTGTAAAACCTAAAGATATAAAGAACTAAAGAACATAAAAAGAAACCAAAAAATATAATGCACTAATAAAAAATAAACCAAATAAACTAGTAAATACCTGAGGTAAAACATAAAATAAACTGAAGAATTAATAAAAATATAAGCATAAATACCAGTGTTACAAACATCACCGATATATTGGCAACATTGCTATATATCGCAATGCTAACCCCTTGGTGATATATTGGCTGACATTTTCCCCGATTTTTTGCAATTTTTACCTGATTTTATCACGGTTTTTTGGCAATTTTTTCGAAAATATCAAGAATTTTGGCGATTTTTTGCTCATTTGCCACGGCTTGGGAAAAAAAATTGCCATGCCCATAAAAATTGTCACCTTGTTCAGTATTAATTGGCAAAATAAAATGGTAATTTCAATTCTTATGACATTCTCCTTATTTTTCATTTTCTATCATTTTACTTAAATTTTTAACATTTCCATTAACTGTTTCAGAATGTTTAAGAGTGGTTCCAAACTCATCGGACTTCATATGCAAAAAGTATAATTTTAGATCCCATTCAGAAATCAACAAACTGAATAGTTTTAAGGATTTCAGGATTGCAAAGTTTCAACCGGATTCTATCATGTATGGGATTGGCATTTAATCAAGCACATCAACCCCTCTATATACCTTGATGTTGGTCGTGTTAATTGTTGAACTCCTCTATCATGACCTTAATAAAAATGTACTCACTAAGCATGGGAATTTTTTTCTACCTTATTTTAATGATTGGATTATGAAGTTTCATCAAAATTGTAAGGTGTTGAGTCATTGACTAATGTCCTTGGAGGATCAACTTTCAAATATGAGGTAGAGGCAAGGACTAGAGCCTAGAGGAGGGAGGCACAGGGTACTATTGATGAATAGGATCCCGATATAGTCAATGATTCGTCAACATGTATGATTTATGAATTATGTTTCACATTCATTTTTTAAATGTCCTTGATCATTTATTAACTTAAAATATACATAGACATACATAGCAATTTAAAATATACATAGAGACCACTAGGACCGCCAAGGCCTTCTAGATCTAGAGGCAAAGACATTATTGTTAAAGATAATGCAGCTATGAGACCCATTCTCAGGGAGGATGGCACCCTAGTCAATTAACTAGGGTTGATGGTCAATTAACTAGGCAAAGTAAGTCCCTAGAAGGTACCCTTGGGCTCCCAGCAGTCTCCTTGGGTTCTAGTTCTGTACCAAGCAAGTCGATGCCTAGACAAAATCCCTAGCATATGGCAGGACCCTTATATGTCTCTAGAGTATTCTGGTCTAGGACCAGACAGTTTCTTGGTCACAAGGACCAAGCAGATCCTGCAAGTTGAGACAAAGACTTCCTGGTCTGGGACCAGGCAAATTCTTGGTTTGAGACCAAGCAGTACCTGCTGGTACATACCTAATCAGTCAACTAGGTGGATCTTGGTCAATTGACCAAGATGATGATGTGAGATGTCCTCCTCTCCTAAATGGTTAAGCTAGGTTGTTTCCCAAGGGATTGACCACCCCTTGATGATGTCACAAGCAGTTGACCTTTAGGAGCAGCCTGGAGGACCAGAGGATCACATCATCCATTTTGGACCTTACTTATATGGCGGTGATAAGAACTTACAGTTATTGTATGAAACACATGTAGACAATATACCTTGAGAGAGAAAGATAAAAGAGAAAGGTAAAAGGGTTGTTTCCCCACCTTGGTCTTGTGGGAAAAAGGGTTGTTTCCCCAACTTGATGGTACACCTTGGTCTTGTGGGTGAAAGGGTTGTCTTCCCCCTTTGTTGTAACCTCTCTTGTTGACTTATGATCTTATGTTGACCTCTTGATTGGTCCTTATGCTAGTGCCCCCTCCTAGTGTGGTACCTTGATCCTTTTGTTATGATGACTTACCTTATTGTTATGACGTCTTGACCTTGGTACCCTATCCTAAGTCAACTTAACCTTATTTTATGTTAACTTTGGTAACACTCCTAAAAGCTAGGGTTAGAAGGATGACCCTTCTAGAAGACCTCTCAAGTTTATAAATTAAAGTCCTAAACTTTCATTTTGTGTGTGTCTTGACAAGATAAGATTGGAGATCTGATTTAATAGGTGTTCTAGGGTTTGTTGTTGCTCTTAGCTTGACGTCTAGGGTTTTGTTGATGGTTATGAGTTGTTGTCACCCTTTCCTCAACCTGCTAGGGTTGTCGCCTTCTTATCCAAGCTACTACTGTTATTTATGAATAAATCGTGACCTGTGTGAGCCTGCTAGGTGTGTCATGGAATGTAGTGAGGCTTTCTAGGGCTGCCATGACTATGTTCAGCCTACTAGGGGACAATCGTGACCCTTACTTAGCCATCTAGGGCTGTCGTGATTGTGTTCAGCCTACTAGGGGACAGTCGTGACCCTTTCTTAGCCATCTAGGGTTGTCGCGATTGTATTCATCTTGCTAGAGAATAGTCGTGACCCTTGCTCAGCCATCTAGGGTTGTCGTGACTGTGTTCAACCTGCTAGGGGACAGTCATGACCCTTGCTCAGCCATCTAGTGTTAGTTTTTACAAGATTATAGCAGTATAACTTAATTGGAAATAAACGATAGGATCTCGAGAAGAAAGACAAAGCATAGAAACAAAGAACACAAGAGTTTATCCTGGAAAACCCAACCAAGAAAAAACCAACAAACCTTCATATAGAGATGATAGCTTCTGAGAGAAGAGAGAACAAGAAAGAGAGAGAAAAGTCTCTCTAAGATATAACCCCGGAAAACCTCCTTCTAACTGATATTGCGAACTTCTCTAGGAGAGAGAGCGAACTTGCTTGTCTGAATGAGTTACTAAATGAGGCACACCTGCCTTCTATTTATACACATTACAAAAACTTATTGTTACCAACAGCGCCGACTTGTCTAACTGATTGGGCCGACCTACCTTGGGGAAATACAAAAATAATTTTATTTTTATTCTTTTCTTATGTAATTTTTCCACATGGTTTACATTGATTCTTGCTAGGGTTTACATGAGTAATTACATCAGTATAATCTCCCGTAGGAGGTACAAGGAAATACAATACAAGTACAATAAGAATATTTCTGAAGTTGCAATATTTCCAACACTCCCTCTCAACAAGGAAGGTATTCTTCAGATATGGTCATCATCAACATCACAAACATCTAGGTCTCTTTTGTACATCTCATATGTCTTGAACATCTCTATACATACTAAAGGTTTTCAACACTGTCTTCGTTCGTCGAGGGGGTCATCATGTATCTGGACCACAGAATCCATCGGTAGATCCATCACTTCTGCAACTCTACATAGTCCATCGGAGTGTACAACAATCAACATCTAATCTACTACAAGTTCGTCTCTAACTGAGAACCAGGACATGCTTCACACGGTCATCTACTACCTATTCCTCTCAAGTGTCAATGGGATTTCTCCCACACCAGGCTGAGAACCAGGGCGAATAGCGGTCACCAGTGTACACAACCACTTACTAGATGTTCGTCTCTACTGCCAATGGGATTTCTCCCACACCAGGCTAAGAACCAAAACGAGTAGTGGTCACCAATACACACGACTGTCTACTTCCTGGCCATCTCAATATGTCGATGAGATTTCTCCCATGCTAGGCTGAGAACCAGCGCAAGCAGAGGCCACCAGTGTACACGACCATCTACTACTTGTTTGTCTCTACTGTCGATGGGATTTCTCCCATTCCAAGTTGAGAACCAGAACGAGTAGAGGTCATCAATGTACATGACCATCTGCTACCTGACCATCTCACAATGCCGATGGGATTTCTCCCATACCAGGCTGAGATCTGGAACGAGTAGAGGCACCAGTGTGAAAGCAATGTAGGTGTCTGTCTCAACTTTCCCTCTCCATGAGGGATGCATTTTCTTCTACTCCAAGTCTTCTACGAAAGTAATCAAACTTTGTCTTGAGAAGAGGCTTGGTAAGAATATTTGCAGTCTGGTCATCTGTCAGAACATATTGTAACTCGGCCGCACCTTTCTGCACCATATCACGAATGTAGTGATATCGAATCTATATATGCTTTGTCTTATCGTGAAATACGGGATTCACTAACATCTGTATACAACTTTGATTATCACAGTGAAGCACAGTTGGTCCTAGAATCTGACCAAACAATCTTGCAAGAAGTTTTTGAAGCCATACTGCTTCTTGGGTTGTACTAGCAGCCATATACTCAACCTCTGTAGAGTTGAGTGGTACTAATGTCTGCTTCCTGCTACACCAGGAAATTACTGCAGAACCCAAACTAAAGCAACATCCAGAAGTACTCTTCCTGTTTGTAGCACATCCAACCCAATCTGAATTAGAAAATCCTTGCAATGTCAAATCGCATCCTGAAGCATATCTTAGTCCATATCCCACAATGCCACGTAAGTATCTAAGAACATGTTTTGCAGTAACCCAACGAATCTACCTTGGATCACTCATAAACTGGTTGAGAATGTTTATAGCAAGACATATATCTAGCCTGGTATTCGTCAAATACATCAGAGATCCAATCAACTGGTGATACATGGTGGGATCAATCAATATGAAGCAGATTCCCTTGGCTTCTTCAGATTTGCATCCATCGGAGTAGCGATGGACTTACAGTCCAACATCTCAAATCTCTTCAAAATATCAATGGTGTATTTTCCTTGACTTAAGAAAATTTCCTTCTGCGTCTACCATACTTCTAGTCCCAAGAAGTAATGCATTAATCCAAGGTCCTTCATTTCAAACTCAGAGGTAAGCTTCTTCTTACACCATTCAATAAGTTTCTCATTGCTTGTGAGAAACAAGTTGTCCACATACAGAACCAAAATCAATGGCTCATTATCCTCAATCTTGTAGTAAAGATTGGGATCTGCATCACCCTTGGTGAATCCCAAGTTTACCAAGTACCCGTCTATCCGTCCATACCAAGCACAAGGAGCTTGCTTGAGTCCATATAATGTCTTTTTCAGTTTACATACGTGAGACTCTTTCCCATGGACAATAAACCCTTCTTGTTGTTCAATGTAAAGTTCTTCCTCGATAATACCATTGAAGCAGGCGGTCTTTACATCCATCTGATGCAGCTTCGATCCCATAGCTGAAGCAATAGCAATGATGGTCCTGATGGAAGTATATCGAGCCATAGGAGCAAATGTTTCATCATAGTCAATTCCCTCTTTCTGAGAGAATCCTATGGCAACAAATCTGGCCTTGTGATTTTCCACACTACCATCTGCTTTGTGTTTAATCTTGAAAAGCCATTTGGAAGTCACTACTAACTTCCCATCAAGTCTCGATACAACCTATCATACGTCATTCTTAATGATGGACTGGAATTCCTCCGTCATGGCATCCTTCCAAACTTGGTGTCTAGATGCTTCTTCATACATGATAGGTTATGAGTCAATGATGTGACTCATCAATGCTACATAACTCAAGAACCTTTGAGGTCTTTTGCTTTCTTGATGAGTGCAATGTGGAGCTTTGTGCCCCTTTGCATCCTGCAATGTCTATTGTTGCCATCTAGGCCTTTTTCGGCTTACTACCATATTTGTGGGAGCATCAACTAGATCAATGGGATCGATCGGTTCATTCTTTTCTTCAAACTCCCTCTTAACTTCTGGAGGGGGAGATGATCTCATCTCTTCGTCATCATCGATCTCGATATCATACCCTCTTCCATTCTGGATAGCCATCTCTTCTTCAAAAAAGGTCACATCCCTGCTAACTTCGATCTGCCTCGATCTTAAGATGTATATTTTGTAAGCCTTCGAAAACCCGTTGTATCCCACAAATGTTCCCTTCTTGCCTTAAGGTTCTAGCTTCGTCCTTTTATCCTTGGGCACATGAATGTAGACTGAACAGCCAAAGATACGAAGGTGGCCCACTTCTGGCTTCACTCCTGTGAAGGCTTCTTCTAGAGTCATGTTCTTCAAGATTTCACGAGGGCATCTGTTTTGTACATAAATAGTTGTTTTGGATGCTTCTTCCCATAAGAACATTGGTAGACTCTAGTTATTTATCATGGCTTTGGCTGCCTCCACAGTTGTTCTATTCTTTCTTTCCGCAACCCCATTTTGTTGAGGGTTGTAGGGAACTGTGAGCTCCCTCTTAATTCCTGCTTCCTTGCATAAATCATTGAATTATGTAGAGGTATATTCTCCACCATTGTCTGATCTCAAGATCTTAATCCTTCTTCCTGACAGATTCTTGACTTGTGCTTTGAATTCTTTGAACATGTTGAGTACTTCCTCGGATTCCTTGGTCTTGAGAAAGTATATCCACGTCTTTCGTGAGTGGTCATCAATAAATGTTAGATAGTAGTTGTAACCACCCAATGAAGTAACAGTCATGGATCCGCACAAGCCAAAGTAGACTAGATCCAATATTCCCTTGGATTTGCTTTCACTTTTCGAAAAAGAACCCTTGGTATTCTTACCAAGTGCACATCCTCTACATTTACCATCATGGTCTACATGAAGCATTGGTAGACCTATCACCATGTTCCTTAATGCTGGGAGAGCTTAATAGTTTAAACGAGCTAGTCTTTTGTGACATAGCTCACTAATGTTACGGGAATCATGGATTAAAGCTTGAGCTAGTAAGGTGCTCAAACGATACAAGCTCTCCTCCCTTACGCCAATCACTTTTGTTGTGTTCATGGTAGAATTCTTGTGCCATGCAAGCACCTTTCCATTTGCAAATGTAACTCTATATCCCTTGTCCTCTAAAGGCAGAGATGGAGACAAGGTTTATTTTCATACCAAGTACATAAAGCACATCATTCAGGTGCAGTAAGTTGATCGATTCTAACTGAATATAGGTCGATCCAAATCCTTTCACAGTGTAGTTGGCATCGTCTCCAAGTAAAACACGGACATGAGATTCTTTCTCAACAACTTCTAAGAGATTCTCTTTATAACCAGTCCTATTTTTAGAAGCACCATTATCTATAAGCCATGTATCACTAGTGGTGGGAACAGTACCTGATAATGTTGATATGAAGAAGAATTTTGTACAATCTTCCTTTCTTTGTTTCTTGTCATAATGACCTTCCACATCAATTGTTGAAGCTTCATGCTTCCTCTTGTTTGCACTAAAGCACTCGTTTGCATAGTGATTATATTTCTTGCACTAATGGCATTGTATGTGTGATAAATCCTTCTTCTTTTCCCTCCGATCTAGAGGAGAACTTGGTCTCCTAGCTTGGTGCTTATGGTTGTGAAACTTCCTTTTCCCTTGCCTTTCTTGGCATGAGTCTTGAAGGTTTCATTCTCCTCAACTTGAGGACCATGGAGTCTTTGTCTTGCTGCAATCCTTGTCTCTTCCTAAGTGTACTCTGCCCATAACCTATCAAATTTGGGCAGCTTGGTTCAACCACTTATGGTTGGATGAAGGACTCCCAAGATGGTGGAATACCATTTAGAGTAGTCATGACAAGCTCTTTATCTTCAATGTTATCTCCATTGGTCCTTAGCTTGTCCCAAAGTTTGGTGATCCTCATGAAATATGAGAGAATTGATTCAGACTTGATCATCTTCATATTTGATAGTTGGTTCCTCAATGTGAGAGTCACATTGATGCTACTATGTTCAAATAACTTCTTCAAGGTCTTGAACATCTTCCTAGTTGTCTTCTTTTTTGAGACTTGTGGAACCAAGTAATCTTTGAGTAAGTCCAGCAGAATCCTACTTGCTTTAGCTTCACTCTTCCTCCACTAGGACTTGTCTTCTTCCACTTTTGGTTCTGGAACCTTCTCATTGACAAACTTCAAGAGATCATTTTCTTCCAGGATGAGAAGAACTCTAGTCTTCCAGGAAATGAAGTTTGTAGCCCCATCAAGATGATCTTCAACCTTCATTCCAATTATCTTGTCTGCAGATCTGAACCAGAAACCCTAGCAAGAGTTAGATCAAAAATGAACTTCTGAATTTAAAGAAACTAACCTCATAGATAGATGCGCCCTATCAAGGCGAGTTGAGGGAAGGTGAGTTCGAGCCAAAAACAGTGGCCTGATCAACACAAAACTTGAAACCCTGATTTCTGCATCAACAAAATTAGGTCAAAAATGAAACTACTCGGAATTTGATTTTTCCTTCACCAAAAGATGTGCCTCCCCTAGGGCGAAGTTTCCACAACTATTTTTCTGCGGAAGAGATGAGGGAAGACCTTGAAAGGTCAAACCCTAGCTTCCGGCAATGGCCTGTTCTAGAATTGCTCTGATACCATGTCAGTTTTTGCAAGATTATAGCAATATAACTTAATTGCAAATAAACAATAGGATCTCTAGAAAAAAGACAGAGCACAGAAACAAAGAAGACAAGAATTTATCCTGGGTAACCCAATCAGGATAAACTCAGCAAACCTTCGTATAGAGATGATAACTTCTAAGAGCAGAGAGAAGAAGAAAGAGAGAGAGAAAAGTGTCGAAGATATAACCCTAGAAAAACTCCTTCTGACTGATGCTACGAACTTCTCTAGGAGAGAGAGTGAACTTGCTTGTCTAGATGAGTTACTAAATGAGGCGCACCTGCCTTTTATTTATACACATTACAAAAATTAACTTTTACCCTAACAAATTGACTTGTCTAACTAACTAGGCTGACCTTCCTTGGGGAAATACAAAAATAATTTTATTTTTATTCTTTTCTTGTATAATCTTTCCCCACGGTTTACATTGATTCTTTCTAGGCTTTACTTGATTAATTACATCAGTATAATCTCTTGTAGGAGGTACAAGGAAATACAATACAAGTACAATAAGAATATCTTCTGAAGTTGCACAATTTCCAACATCTAGGGCTGTCGTGACTATGTAATCCTGTTAGAAGGTGTTGTGAACCATCATTGGGCTACTTGGACTGAGCCGTGACCTTTGTGGGCTGCCTAGACTGAGCCGTGACCTTTGTGGGCTGCCTAGACTGGATCGTGACCTTCATTGGGCTGCTAGGAGTCCCAAGGTTTTAAAACTTGGAACCAGGAGTTGAACCGGTCGAGGGTCAACTCGGACCATAACCAGAACCGATAATAAACCGGAGCGGTTTGATTTCAATGAACCGAGCTATTAAACAATACAAAAAAATTCCAATTTTAATGACAAAAATTAAATTTAACATTCCAAAATATGATTTCAAACCATTACATGATTAGAGACATAATATGCAAAGTCTACTCGTATATATATGGTATACTTGCCAAAGCATGTGAGCTAGGCATGTCATCAAAATCACAATTATTTTTTTATGAATATACACTTAATGCTGAGAAGTTTGCCTACTAACCTAACATGCTTCTTTCATAGTCAAGGGAAATATATAAGAACTGGAGGTAGGAATCAGCATAGAGGATACATATATCACTAATAAATTCTAATTGAATACATGCCAACAGATTGTTACATTTTCTTTCTCACAAAGTTTGGATAATCAAATTATTCATTGAACTGGCTCTCTTGAATTATGATGGTTAATGATAAT
Organism: Pseudotsuga menziesii; assembly: GCA_001517045.1. NCBI lineage: Eukaryota > Viridiplantae > Streptophyta > Pinopsida > Pinales > Pinaceae > Pseudotsuga > Pseudotsuga menziesii. Next base: position 151,910 of record LPNX011016662.1, read on the forward strand.
GCTTTAAAATATAGATACAAGATTTGGATAAGGTGACTACCAAGCAAAGAGCCACATAAACTACTGGGTGTAAGTATGCATATAATCTTCGATAACTCTTAATGATAATTTTTATGACAATTAGTAAAGCTACAATCAATGTCAAATGCTAACTTGAGTGTCAAGTTACCACTCACGGCAAAGGTAATCGATGTTATGAACTTGAGTGAAATGGGAGGTAGGGGGGTCTCTTTTATAGCCTTAGCATGCATTTTAGGGTAGTTTATAATCAAATTTTAGGGTTATATAAAAATCAAATTTTAAATGTTTTTGACCCCGCGGAGGCGTTTCCCAATTGGTCAACTAGTTAGTTACGGGCCCGGCCAGCTAAGACCGGTTCGGTAACGAACCGACTGGTTCATACCTAGGGTCAGTTGATTCGTTACTGAACTGGTCTCCGGTTCAGTTTTTGGCCCGGTTTGAACTGCCCAGGGTGTTGCCCGGTCAGACCGGTCGGTTTCGGTTCCAACCTGGGCGGTTTTTAAAACACGGGCTAGGACCAAGTTGTGAACCTTGTTGGACTACTAAGACCGAGTCATGACCTTTGTTGGGTTGTTGTGAACTTTGTTTAGCTATTGAGTCTATTATGAGGGTACTATATTATGAGTTAAGGTTTCCTTTGCAATTTGAAAGGTGTTGCCAGACCGTCATTTATTGTAGCAAGGGTTTGAAGTTTCCATCCTTCTTCAGCACTGTTTTGGTTAACCCTTCTAGGTTTGAACTTGTCTAACCCTACCTTACAACAACCTATCTATCTCTCTCTCTCAGGTATATCCATTGTTCCTTTAGTAATTTGTCTCCCAAGAGACAAAGTCTGATCTAAAAATATATCTGAGTATAAGGAAGGCCTAAACCAGCATTGCTTTCATCTTTACTAATAATGCTAATTGTTAGTTTTGTTTAACTTGTTCATTAGTTTATTATTGTTGTTTTTATTCATTGTTTTTGTATGCTTCAACTTTAACACAAGGACCTTTGGGAGTGTTAAAGTTGAAAGAGATGAAAAGTATGTTTTAAATTTATCTTGCCTTGTCATAGCTCTACTATTTTGTTTCTAACATTGAATTAGAAAGTTATTTTTATGCATTGAAGTACAACTTTTTAATTTTTATACTCCAAACCCTAACCTAACCCTAATTTTAACCATTACCAAAGCAATTACCTTTGCCCATAAAAGGGCTAAAGGGAGTCGATAGTTTGTTTACTTGATTTCATTGTATATGAGATACATTGATTGTATTTTTTGGTGATTCATGAGTTGGGGACTCAGGATTCAGGACATGATTCATTTTTTATGTGTAATGTATCACTAGACATCTTCGACATCTTATATATCAGTTTTCTTTCTATATTCATATGGCAATGTGTTTATTTGATGTTCTTGTTGTTTTATATGTTTAAAAAATTGAAAAATATATATATATATTTTGGTATATTTTTAAGTTTGTCGATGTTTACCAATATTTTCGCCAATAAATCCAATAATTTGCTTTTGGACCCTTGACGATATATTCACCTTCACAATATTTGCAACTTCAATAAATACAAATAAAATAATAATAATAAACTAAAAGCAGTAAACAAAAATATTAAGAAAAAGAACAAAATAATTAAAGAGAAACAAATAAATTAAATGGAAAGAAAGAAAGAAACAGAAAATCTGAAAAACAAAAACAACAAGAGAGGAAAAAGAAAACTAAAGAATCACTGAAAACAAACCTAGTGAAGTTACCTAGAAATGGACCTAGTTGCTCGCATTGGAATCCAATTATTGTTGATCTTCCATTCATCATTTCTATTAAGATTATTGGGACACTTCTCAATTTCAATGGCTTCCCTAAATTTTTTGTTATAGTAGTGATCCTCATTAGTTAGAATTTTGGCATCCTCGATGCATATTGATACTTGGCCTTGTCAGAATGTTCAACCATAGCAGAGGAACAAGTTCAATTGTGCTTGATTTCAACTGCTTGTTCATGCAACCTTGTTTTTATTATTTAAGGAGTGTCCGGTTTCACCAACTTAAATCTTACCAAAAGCAAGGAATCAAGTAGACACCTTTTTTGTTGGTGGGTCAGTGGGATCAGTGGGATCCTTCACAAACCTAAGGGAGTTCCTTATGGTCATTAAGGGTTTGAAAACGGATTCAATGATCTTCTTCTTTAGCACTCTAGCCATCTTGTCTATTGTCCCTTCTATGTAAGGAAAGAAAACTTTGGAGACTTCATCATTCCTATCATCCTTAATCTTAGCCCTTGGGTCCTCTATTGGCCTTCTCAAAAGCCTTGATCCCTTGATACTTGATGTAACCATTATCCACAAAGACCTTGAGGAGGTGATTCTTTTCATCTTCTAAATGATCGACATCACAGATTCCTAGGGTTGTTGTTGCTAGGGTGTTGAGAACTCCACGCTTCTAAGTTGGGTGATAGTGGGAATTGACATGGAGATATTGTTTTGTATGAATCTTCTTCCGGTAGAAACGCGGCTAATTTCATCTTCAAGTTTTCAATTGTCCCTTCGACTCTACCAGGCATGAGTCCATGCCACACACATTGCCAAAATCCCTAGTCGTGGTTAATTCCAGTGGGTTCATGACTTTGTATGGCATGACATTTACCTTTGCCCCCAAATCTAACATGCAATTATGGAGAATTAATTGATTTATTTCCAAGGCAACATAAAAAGGAGGATACCCACCACCATTGTTCATTACACTCTAAATCATGACAAGGGAGTCTTTTACTATCTTGGGCATGGGTTTTGGTATTATTTGTTTTGGGTTGTATTCCCAAACATTTCATAGCCATGTTGTTTATTGATGGTATCTTTAAAAGTTCTTCTAAGCACACAGGAATATTTAATTATTTAGGAACAGAGACATATCAATGTCTAAACCCAACGGATTCGTCTTATCCATCTTCTTCATTCCTAATCCTAGAAATTCAATGACCTGAGCCTTAATGATTGGAATTTTCACCAATTTCTTTAGTGATATTGAGACCATCGTATTAGAAAGTTTGCTTGCAAGATCTATTTTGATTGGTTCTTGTGAAAAAGACTTGTCTTTAGGAGGATCTCTTTTTAGTATTTTAACATTTGGAGGTGGTTTACACATATTTCCCTTGACAACCGTAGGTTTAGAAATTGGGGTAGCTGTAATGTTTTTCTTATGAAGTGCTACTACCTTTTCTTTTTTAGTATCATGTTGCGTATTATTTCTCTTAATTGGACTAGGAGTCTTAGTTTTTGCTATAGTAGTGTCAACATTATGAGAAGGCATGCTACTTGTGTTAGAGTTTGCACTTTAATTTGATTATGTTAAATCTTTAAAGTTTAAACTAAAAGATAGATAAGCATAGCAATACACAAGTACACAAAGATTTTCCTCGAGGAAACCATAGGAGAAAACCCCACAACTTCTTCAAAATAGTTTCGTCACTTAGTACAATGTCAAACCAAGATAGAATACACAAAGATAAGATGTCTTCAGCAGCTTCTTCTTCTCCTTCACCAACACACTTGTCTTTCTCTCTCTTGGGAGGGCGCCTCTTACTTGAGCGAACTTGCTTGTGTGAAGTGTGTCCAAATGAGGGAGGGCACCTCCCTATTTATACTTTACATGTGACTGACCCAAAACCCTAATGGGGACATCTTCCTAACCTAACAGGGTCAAATTCCCTCTTGGGAGACTCAAAATATATTTTACGATATTCGAGCATGACCAAATACAATAATAACATCCCCGGACAAAGGAAAAACATCTCCTACGAAGGTACAATAAAATACAATAATAATATATAAAAGAATATCTTCTGAAGTTACATTTTCAACAACACTCCCTCTTAACTAGGAAGATATTCTTCTGACCCGATCATCATCACAAATGGACACAACCTTTGGACATCGTCATCATCACTGGATCAACATTGTCGCTAGATCATCGTCGATGGATCATCATCACTGGATCATCATCACTATTGCATCAATTCTCATCTTGTCAACCATTGACTAGTGACATCTCTTGAATCTATCCGTTCTTAGAAGTTCTACAGAGCCAACCCTTTTTCATGTTGGATGTAGGTCTAGATCCCATTTAGGGCTTCATCAATATATCTGTAGATGCTAGCCCTTTTTATGTTGGAAGTGCATATCTGCAGTGTCAGTCCTATTTCATACTGGATGCCTTCATAGGGTCAATCTAGTTTCATACTGAATGCAGATCTCTGCAATGCTAGTCATTTTTCATACTGGATACCTTCGCAGGGTCAGTCTTGTTTCATATTGAATGCAAATCTCTACAATGCCAGTACTTTTTTCATACTAGATGCCTTCGAAGGGTCAGTCCTGTTTCATAATGCATTGCCAGTCTTTTTTCATACCGAATACCTTCACAGGGTTAGTCTTGTTTCATACTGATCTGCAGTGTCAGTCATTTTTCATACTGGTGTTGCAGCTGCAACAGTTTTCCCAAAATTCTAAAATTTTGGGGCCCTCCTTTACTTTGAATTAGTCGTTTTGTTCCTTGATTTCAGCCCATTGATTTTTGGTCTATGATTTGCTGAAGCGTCTTCCAGCACTTGGGGTTGTTGTCAATCGATTGATTTTTTCTCATTTCAATGGTTAAAAGAATCCCATCTTTAATTGAGTTCATCGTAGTTTTGCATATCTTTTAAAACCTTCCTGTATCGGGAGTTAATTCGTTTGACTGTCCCGCCGTTGCGGGTGATTTTCAGATCTTGATTGTCTTTTTCGCGTCGACCGATGCGGGCCTTTTCCGGGTTTAAGCTTTCCTTTTCTCTCCGACCGTTGAGCGCGAGTTGTGATTCTTCATCGGGTGGTTTTTGATTCTTTATCGGACGGGTTTGAAGTCTTCTTCGTCCGATGCTGCGGACAAATCTCCTTTTCGAGCGTCCGCCGTTGTGGATCACTTTGGACTTAGTTTTTCTTTTGCGCCCCGATGTGTGTTTCAGCTTCGTATCGAAACGTTTGGCCATCGTTTCCTCCTCCGTTGCAGGCGGCATCATGCTCTGAGGATCCGCCGTTGCGGAAGGTGTCAAGTTGATTGGGCTCCGAGTCAGAGGGCCCGCCGTTGCCCGATTGTAGTTCACGCGTTCTTTTTTAGCCGTGCGGGTGAGTTAGTATTGTGGACCATCTGCCGTTGCGGAGGGACTGAAGCTCTAGTCGCCCGACGCAGCTTTCGTTTCACGCCCGATTTAAATCCTCTCGCACGTGTGGTGTTTTTTATATTTATACGGTGCGACAGTATGGGTTTTTGTATTGTTTGTTTTGATTATCGAGCACTGTCGTGGTGAGCTTAGCATTGAGCTGTCGGGCTTCGAAGGGAGAGAGGATCTAGCTGTCGTTGTACCAGCTTCCAGGTGGAAGAAGTATCCCAACCGCCATCGACTCAGCCGTTCGCCGGATTGCCAGGTAGGTTTATTCCGTCTTTTCCCATCGCGTTTGAACGGTTATTGGTTTTCTCCCATATTTTGGGGTCCCCGGCATTTTCCCTCGTCCAGCTAGGATTTAAGCTTGTGCGAGTGGGTTTTATCTCAACCTTGGGTAAAGGGGGCATTTTTGACCATTTAAGCCGTTTTCTTTTCACCTTTAGTCACTGCCTCGCGCGCACAAGGGTTGAAGGGGGTTAGGCGCAGACGGCCGTTACGCCGTCTGCGCCAAGCCTTGCTGCGCGGCCATGATAGACAAGGAGTGGTCGGATTTTGGGCGCTGCCGTGGGGGGTTTGGTAGTTTATTGATTTCCGTAGTGCATCCCCAACCTGTGGACTCTAGCCGTTCCGCTGGCGCGTTTTCGCAGCCTCGACGAGGCAGAGGGTCGGACCTACAGTTGACTGGGAGGAATAGAGTTTTGAAGAGTTTTCCCAGTCGAGCCTAGCCTGTGTTGTTTGCGCCATCCTTTCCGACCCTTTTGATTTTTGGTCACCTAAAGCCCTAGTGGGGTAGAGGGGGTGTGTCGCTGATTACGCTGCGTTTGTTGAGGATAGCGTGTTGGTCGTGTTTTGATGAGGATACCCTGTGCAGAAAAGTGGTTACGCCTCCCTGGGGAGGGCGAAATGTACTGTCATATTAATGTAACTTCTCCGCTACAAGTCGCATGCGTTTCTTTTGTGATGTGTCTGATTGGGTTTTATGGCTAAAGTGTTGATTGGCATGAGCTTGATGCTTTTAATCCTTCTCTGTGTTTGCTAGGCAATAGAATGATAATTGAATACTGCACCTGCATATAATTTACAATGTTTTTGCTTCAATGTATCGCTATCATGAGGAGGTGGCAGGTCACATAATAGTGTAGGTTTAATCCTGGCATAAGTATGATTGATAGGCTTGCTCATATAGATCGGATCATAAGATAGTGCACCCATAGTCTCAAGGCATTATAAGGTTGAACAATATATGTATTTGTTGCATTGAACATTACTATACTATGCATAAGATAATGGCACATTGCACAGTACTGCATGCTAGTTTGACTGTTCAGTATGAGAGACTTATGATTTGATTTCATGGACTGGTCACAATTATGATACACTTGAGAAAGGATATATTGCTGCAAAATGTTCACAAATTCAAATTGCTTAAATGTCATAATGTCTTACATTGCAGGAAGAATTTACAATGTCCAAGAGGCAGAAAAGGAAGGCCCCTGCGGTCGAAGAGCAAACAGCAATAGAGGTCGTCCCACAGAAGGAGTATATATACGAGGATACCCAATATATCTCTGGTATTGAGCCTGAGTACAAATGGGGCGAGATATACAGACTAATTTCCCGTAGGGAAGTCCCAGACACGGGTCTTGAGCAAGAACCTATTTACGCCAACATTGAAAAATCCGCCATCATGAAGGTGGCTACCAGACCAGAGCTGTTCCCTTGCTCTGATGTGATGAGATGGATTCTACCACACACAAATAACAACACAATGCTGATGGGAAATGTTGAAGGTCAGGGCTATGCTGCATTTAGCCCTGGATATGTGGCATTGGCTTACCACCTGCCAGAGCCCCAAGTCTTCCTGTCAAATGATTGGTTCGATAACCTCAGGATGGATTTAGTGGAAACCCTGAGAAGAATGCTCTTACCAGGAAAGCTTTATAGACACAGAGCAACGGAAGACTATGACACAGCGAGCTTAAGAGCTCCTTACAGGTTTATAGCCTTGATGCTAAACCGGATCTTTGGAAGANATGACAGAATGGCTGAGCACTGCAAGAAGCACACGGTGTTTTACGAGTACACCCACCATTTTGATCGAGATGAATCTGTTTTCAGGAGTGCACCAAACATGACGGCACTTAATAGAAGATTCAAACCAAAGCATCCCACCAAGGGCGGAAAAGGGAGTGAGCAGGATAAAGCTGAGCAAGNTATTCAAATTGGAGTGGATACCTCTTATGTTTCATGTGGCCACAGAAGGAACAATCTTCAACTGGGCCAGCCTAGTATCAAGTAGTCTCTCTTCTTGTGTA
>LPNX011016662.1:159679-227912 GCA_001517045.1 Pseudotsuga menziesii
TAAGAAGATAAAGTTGACTCAGCAGCAAGCCTCTGAAACACCATCAGGGCAGAGTCAGGGAGAGGAAAACCCTGAAGTGCAAATCCTTCAAGTACCTACTACCAGCACTTCTATAACCCCTATGCTTCAGCTAGTACCCTTCGTACAGAAAAAGGGGGAAGAAGTCCCTGATTTCAGCACCGTATATTATGACAGGGCTACTAAAAGGATAATAAAGAGAACAGAAAGAAAGGTAGAGGCAGAAGGAATGGCCAGCAAAATGATAACAGATAAGGTCATGATGGTAGGGACAGATGTAGATCCAAGGTTTACTATAAGGGTCGGGACTGCAGCAATACATGCTTCAGAGGATAACATAGACAAAATGTTGATTGAAATAGAGTCATCCAAGAGGACCTCCTCTCAGCTTAAGGACACCCTAAGAAGAGAAAGGGAAGAAGGCAATAGACTTAAGAGAAAATATGAACATGTGCTGAGAGAAATGGAGGCCACAAAGAGTGAAATCTACGTCATCCAGATAAAAGCACAGGCCAAGGAAGCAGCACAAGAGGCTCTAGAAAACGCGCAGCAGGAAGTTCAAGATCTCAAGAATGAGAATGAGCAGTTGAGGGCAAAAGTGGAAGAGCTGGAGGCGCAGCAGACTGTCATTTATGAGTCCAATGCCTCATACACCCAAGAACTGCAAGCGAAGCTAGTTTCTCTGACTGCTGAGCTGGAGTCCGCAAAGGAACAGCAGGTCGATCTACAGCCGATTAAAGAACACATCCTTGCTCAGAAGGCTAAAGTGCTACACCTGCAAACTGCCCTGGAAGAAGAAAGACGCCAGGTCCTCCAGATTGATAGTCGACTGGAAGAACTCTTGGACACCGCTTCTTATTTTGTTGACAGGTCTCAAGACATTCTCGAAGCACTGACGACAAGGATAGCAAGGGTGGAGAATGATGAAGAAGTCCCAGCAGAACTACCATCCAAGGATAAACAAGCCCTTAAACGGGACCACGATTTGATAGAATTCGCTATCAATACTGAAGAAGACTTCCAGAAAACAGTCAAGAAGACAAAGGGAGCCTGCACAGAATTCTTCAGGAGAGCCCTGGTTACCTACAACCGATGTCAGGTAGAGGCCGAGCAGAGACTATATGAGCTCCCTGATCATGATGCATTTGTAGAAATGTTGCAGAAAAGACAACAAGATGAAGAAGCCAGAGTACAACGCATCAAAGCCATTAATGACCAAATTCTGAAAGATGAAATAGGCCACACAGCCGTTAGTGTGCAGCTCTTGGAAGAACAGGTGCAATTGAACACAGCCAGGGTAGAGGCCATAAAAAACCAAGCTGACAAATTCGAGCTAAACATTCAGTTTTTAGAGCCTAGCTCGTTTGAAGGTCTCGCTGCTGAAGCAGCAGCATGGAAAAAATTCTTGGAGAACCAAGCGGGACCCTCCTCACAAGAGAACCGGTCAACTTTGTTGTAATTTAATAAATTGTAAAAGGCTTTTTGGAAAAATTGAGACGTTGGGAAGACAAAAGGGTTGGGAAGCCCAAAGGTCACTTTGGGCAGCCCAACCAATTTTGCTTTTTGTATAAAAGTAGGAAGGGTAGATGGGAAAAGGGCTTTTTCCCAGTAAGACTGGAGGACATATTGTAAGAAGAACTACTTCCTTTTGCAATAAAAGATTTTAGTTTGCCTGTTGGAGAAAGAGATGTGAAGTTTCCAAATGTTATACATGGATGGCAGAAAGATGAACTACTTTATTTTTCAGCTTGTGTCCATGAATCGTGAGATCGTTCTAACCTTATGACCTATGTCTTGTTGAATGATTTCTGATTTAATTTGTGGAAAATTCACCTAGAGTAATGTATGTGGTTCATATAACAATTGGCTATCTAATTGTTAGAATATTTTCTTGTTCATGTGTTGTAAACATAAATATCAACTACCTGTAATTTGTTTATTATACATGGAAATAATACATTACTCACAAATAATCATTCTTTTGGCTCCCCGGGGATAGATAGTTAGGTGTTTAGATAGTTAGTTGTTTTACTGCATGGTTACATATGTGGTTTAGATGTTGGTGAACCTAAGACGAGAGGTAAGAACCTGCGCAGCACATTGTGTTGTTCCTTGCATCTTTATCACCCTGCATGTTAAGATAGGCATGGGCATTGCATACATTAAGTCAAAAATACAAATTCCGGTGGACCGGGCCGCAACCGGTAAACCCTTGTTGTTACTTTGACCTACGGTAGCCGGACCGTAAACCGGACGGATTCCCTATACCAAACAGTCAACGGGCTAGTTGGGAACGTTGATTGGGGAGAATCCCTTACTGTTGCCGCTTGCGAATTTCCGGGCCTCAGCAACTAGATGCCTTCACAAGGTCAAACTTGTTTCATACTGAATGTAGATCTCTGCAGTGCGAGTCCTTTTTCATACTAGATGCCTTCGTAGGGTTAGTCCTATTTCATACTGAATGCGGATCTCTGCGGTGCCAATCCTGTTTCATACTAAATGTAAGCCTAGAACCATCTAGGACTTCACAAAGCCAGTCTTGTTTCATATCGACTGTGTCTCTCTCTGCACAGTCAATCCTATTTCATACTGAATGCAGGCCTAGCACCATATAGGACTTTCTTCTTGTTGCCGCCTTTCACACACCTGGGTCACGTGGCAGAAATCTTCAAGCCACTCGGTGTGTCCTTGGGGGCAACTCTTGAGTCAAGGCTGTCACCTTGTTCTTGACTCCTCTGTTTAGGCTCAACTCCTAACGAAGCCAAGGGGGGTAGACCCTATTAAGTTACCAAGGATAATTACTTAGTGTTTGTGATGTTAAACTGAATGAGTTACTTAGGAGTTTGCATTTTAACTATAGATGATCAAAGATGGCAAGATACAAAAGATGAACACACGAAAGCACAATGCTGAGACACAATACATATATAAAGCAAGAAATTAACCAGTGCCTTAGAATGGAGTCAAAAAATAGAATCAACGTACTTGCATGTGCTTGGAGTGAATGTTTCGTGATTGCCTCTTGGTACGTTTTAAGTTAAATTTGAAGTGTGAGTTGATTAAAATTAGGCGAAGGGGGGGACTCCAGATATACCTGAGAGTACTTGGAGTATGTCCAAAACTAAACCTTCACAGCTACCCGCAAGGAATATGTGGGCTGAAATGGTGTCTCTGGGGCTATTGTTCATAATGCACCCGTTAGGGTGTGACAGAGATCGGTGCCCCGAGGTCACTTTTCAGAAGTTCCCGCTTCCTTTGGGTATTTTGCCACCGTGATGGTTCGATCTAGGTGTTGGATTTTCACTTGTTGGTTTGTTAATTTGGGAGAGTGAGTCCTAATTATACTAGTCACTCAAGTTCTTTTGATATAGCTTGACTGATCAGACAAATCGCAGCCAAGTGTAGAGCATACACACTGGAGTCTTGTCAATTTTAGTAAGTTTTAAACTGGGTGTTCTTGTTTAAAAGAAAACCCTCCAGGAACCTCTTTCGATCCAAGTGGATCTCAATCGAGGAATCGAGGAGGGGTTAATTTTATAATAGCTGAAAAACAAATGATCAAAAGAAAACAGATACACAATTCTAGTTTTCTAATTAGTCCTACCACGAATCTCTTTCCCCTTTCGGGTCAATCGGGAAGTCATGGGGTAAGTATTAAGATTACTTTGAAATATAAAGTATGGAATATGAAATTAATAATAAAATAAATGATACTACCCTGCAAATTAGATCAATGCTAGTTTGAAAAAAAATGAGCAAAAAGCAACAAAAAGGACACCGACGCAAATCCCCCCAGGGGGGATGGGGAATCGACTCGAAAGAGCCTATTCAAAAAATAATTTTATTAACAGCGGTTACAATATCAAAGAACTGATATAATTCCTCTTGATCCTTATATGGATTGAAATCAAGAGATTACAAGGTGCGAAAATCAAAGGTTTTAATCAAATGGGAGACCCCTGGGGGGATTTGAACGCTCCTAAGGACACTTCCGAACAGCAGCTTTCTTTATTTTCTATTACACCTGCTAAAAACCAACGAGCATGTTAGAATAACATATGCCCAAAAGCACTTTAAGAGTACCTTTGGATCAGCCTACCTTAACTCAAAAAAGATAAAGTTAAAACTAGCTAAACAATTGAAAAAGGAACCAAGCTTTCCTTGGGATCTTGGCTTGCTGTTTGTGCAGCCAATGAAATATGCACTGATTGCTGGATTTATCTTTTATAACAGCAAATAGAAATCTAATGCATGCAAGCTACAATTTTTCTTTAAATTCCCATGCAAAAAGGACGATTTCCCTAAAGCTAGATCTAGAATGCTTATGAAACTTTTTAACTGCAAGATCTAGACTATGGACTTTGATAAGATAGATCTATGTTGGAATTACTTTTAAGATGATAGATCTAAGCAAAACCAAAGCTATGAACAAAGTAACCGAGTAAAAATGTTGATTTTGAGGAAGGAAGAGAAGCAGAGAAATGTCGGTTTCCTTGAAGATCCACAGTGGAGCTTTCAGGTGGAATGTCAAGGGACTATGCCTTTGGAATGTTTTGAAGAGAGTGAAGAAGCAAACTAGATCAGCATCCTCTCCAATGTAGGAACCTGCAGCTCAGCTGAAATCAAAGAACTTGCCAAGAAACTTGTGAGATCCGATTAGTACATACACAGAGATTCAAAATAACATGCATATAAGCTTATAGGACATGTTGAATCTAGATCTCTAAACATGCATCAAAGGAAGGAGATGGTCAATAAACTTATTGAAGAGCACCTTTCCTATCGAGATTATAATAAGCCTATTATCAATCTTAACAACGGATCTACAAGCAATTAGCAAAAAATGAATACAGATACAAGTTACCTCAGTAAAATAATGGCAATAATCATCCACACATGTAATGGCACAACACCGTCTAGCCTCCAAAGCTTTTCTTTATTTCAAATGAAGAATTACAACAGTACAATAGCAGCAGCACCTCAATCCCAGCTCTAACTAGCTTGGAAGAGGAGGCTGTGCCTGGATATATACAAAAACCACGAGATCCTGCCTAGGGGGGCGCAAATCCCAAGGAGATAGACCAAATATGCTAATGAAGATTCCATCAATGCCTGATCTGTGTCTAACTGAGCCAGATCTGAGTCTCACTGAGTGCAATTGTCAATCGAAGAGCTGATCTGACTGACACCTCAACCTGTTGACTGAGGCATCCACCAAAACTCATCCAGATGAGCCAAAACATGTTGACGAGAGAGGGAGGGCGAAATTCTCCATAAAGGATGCTGAAGATCAACTCTGGATCTGATTTGATCACCTCCTTCAGTCAAGGATTTGTCAGATCTAGTCAATCTGCTTCAGATCTGACTGATTTCAATCAAATCGACTGAGAATCCACTAATCTATGATTTTGGATTTGCTCCATTATTCATCAGTGTATTAATTAAAATAATCAATAATTGATTTTGGGGGCTTTCTGACCTGAGTGATGGAAAATCACTCAAAACTTAGGAAAGAGTGGGTCCATGGGTTTACATGGTGCTCTTATCTTGAAAATGAGCACCTACATGACTGAAACCGATTATTTGGCCCACTTTTATTACAAAATCAATTTTTCCAATTAAACTATTAAAAAATAGCCTAAGTTTTGGAAAAATTAAATTTTAATAAAAAACACTAAAAAAACTAAAAAATTGAAAAATTGTAAAACACCTAGGGGGTCTTAGACATGTTCATATGACTCAAAAATGATGTCTAGAATGTTTATACATTGACACATAGACTCTAATAACCTCAATAGGCCTAAATGCCAAGCCGACCACCCCAACTTTGGAGGTATGGAGTGAAAAACTCAGAAATTATCAATCGTTTATTCAACAACCAATAATAACCAAAGAAAAAAACACCCTGGGCTGATCGGATTGACAAATAAAGTCTAAGAGACCGAGTCTTTTACAAACACTATCATGCTAGAACATTTATTACAATTCCCCCATGGGGTATGAACATGTGATGTAGTACAACAAGCACTTCCCAGAAGTACTTCCAAAGGTCTTTTGAAGTCCAAACAAGTTAACCCTGTCCGGTTCACCAGGCTCACTTGATAAAAAACCACTAAGTACAACTTAGGTGGTAACACTTCTCACGATGGACATCGATCTGCGCAACTCCAAGCTTATCCCTAAAGTACTCAAACTTCACTCTCGCCAGAGGCTTGGTCAGAACAGCAGCTGTATGCTCGTCCATCGCCACATATCGAAGCTTCACTGCTCCTCTCTACACCATATCCCGAATATAGTGATACTTGATCTCAATGTGCTTCGATTTGTCATGGAACACCGGGTTCTCGGACAAATTCACACAACTTTGGTTGTCATAGAAGATACAAGTCGCCTCTAACTCGAGATCAAACAAATCTGACAGTAGCTTTCGAAGCCATACTGCCTCACAACTGGCCAAACAAGCTGCAATGTACTCTGCTTTGGCTGTACTCAGTGCCACACTTGATTGCTCCTACTAAACCAAGAGATCACCCCGGATCCCAAACTGAAGCAGCATCCTGAAGTGCTCTTCCTGTCTGCGGCACTGCCTGCCCAATCCAAATCAACATAACCATGTAGGTTAATCTTCTGATGCATCGCATACTTGAGCCCATACTCGATTGCCCCCTTCAGGTACCTCAATAAGTGCTTTGCAGCAACCAGGAGAACACATCTCGGATCTGTCAAAAACTGGCTCAATGTGTTCATAGCAAAGCATATGTCTAACCTCGTGTTTGTCAAGTACACCAATGAACCAATCATCTGTCTATACATCATGGCATCAACTGTCTCAGAAGAAGCATCACTCGATAGCTTCAAGTTGCATGCCATGGGTGTGCCAATAGCCTTGCAGTAGTGCATCATCCCCAAGTCCTTCATCTCGAATTCTCCGGCAAGCCTTCTCTTTGTATCTGCAATGAGCTCATCCTCTCCTGTCAAGAACAGGTCATCTACATACAGTAGGAGTATCACTGGTCTTCCACCCTCAACCTTGAAGTAGAGGTTGAAATCTTCTCTACTCTTGGTAAATCCTAAGCTCATCAAAAAGTTATCCATCCTACCATTCCACGTCTTGGGTGCCTGCTTCAAACCGTACAAGGCCTTCTTTAACTTGCACACATGAATCTGTCTGTCATGTGTCTCAAATCCCAGTGGCTACTCCACATACACTTCCTCTTCAACTACACCATTCAAGAAAGTCGTCTTGATGTTCATCTGATGTATCTTCCATTTCATTACTGCAGCTAAGGCCAATATTGATCTAATGGAAGTGTATCTCGCTACATGTGCAAATGTCTCCTCGTAATCTATGCCTTCTTTCTAGGAGAAGCCACGTGCCACGAACCTTGCCTTATATTTTTCAATGCTACCATCTGCAGCATGCTTGATCTTGTAGATCCATTTGAAAAACACTATGAACTTCCCTTCTGGTCTTGGAACTATCTCTGAGACATCATTCTTCATAATCGACTGATAATCTTCGATCATGGCTTCCTTCCACTCCTTTTCGGCAACTTCCTCATAGTTGGAAGGTTCATTATTAATGATGTTGCATAATAGGGCTACGTAGTTGGAGTATGGTCTTGATCTTTTACTTTCTCTAATTGTCCCATCTAAAGCGCCATACCTCTCTGCATCTTGAATAGCTTCACATGGCAAAGTTGGTCTTTTCTTGTAGGAATTCTTCTCATGAGGTGGATCTACAGGTTCCTGAGGTTCCGTCATGTCATGATCTTCATGGTTTTCTTGAGTCATTTCTTCCATAGCTGTATCTTTGGTTCTGGGAACTTCGGGTTCTTCAGCATCTTTAATGTGGAATTGTTTTGACTTGTTCTAAGCTAAGACTTCATCAAAAGTAGCGTCTTGACTGGTCTCGGTCTTCTTGAATCCTGGGAAGTATATACGGTATACTTTTGATTCATCATTGTATCCCACGAATATGCCCTTCTTTCCTGAAGGGTATAACTTTGTCCTCTTTTCTTTTCGGGCATGTATGTACACAGGGCAGCGAAATATTCGAAGATGGCTAACTTTCGGTTTCTTTCCTGAGAAAGCTTCTTCTGGAGTCTTGTTACTCGGAACACGGTGAGGTGTTTTGTTTTGTACATACACGGTTGTTCTTGTTGCTTCTGCTCATAGGTGCATTGGAAGGTCTTGGTCATGAAGCATCGCCTTTGTTGCTTCCATTATCGTTCTGCTCTTCCTTTCCGCAATGTCATTTTGTTGAGGATTGTAGGGAGTGCTCATCTCCCTCTTAATCCCAGATTCTCTGCATAGGTCTTTGAACTCATCTGAAGTGAATTCACAGCCATTGTTTGATCGTAAGGTCTTGATCTTCTTTTCGGTGTGATTCTCTACCAAAGCTTTGAATTCTTTGAACTTGCTAAAAACCTCATCTTTGCCTTTCAAGAAGTAAATCCAAGCTTTACGAAAATAACCATGTATGAAGGAGACATAGAATGCATACCCGCTTAAGGAATTGGATGACATGGGATTGCACACATATGAGTGGATTATTTCTCATATTTTTCTTTCCTTGCTTTCACTGCTTGGAAATGGTTTCTTTACATTCTTCTCTTGTTCACATCCTTTGCAAGTGCCTTCATGTTTTGCTTGGAATTCGGGAAGACCTGATACTGCTTTACTTCCAATTCACAGTGCCCTATAGTGTACATGTGCAAGTCTTCGGTGCCATAGTTCACTTGGTTCTATAGAGTCATGAACCAAGGCTTATTCTAGTTATCCTTTCAACTTCTACAAACCTCCCTCTTGCTCTCCAATTATTGTTGAATCATCTATTGTTTCCCTTTTGGCCATCAACAAATGCAACACGGAATCCTTTAGCATCTAAAGCTGAAATGGAGAGGAGATTTTTCTTCAAACCTGATACTTAGAGAACATCCTACATCTTCATTGACTTGCCTGAGTCCAACTTGTAAGAGGCTTCTCCACTCCCTTTTATGGGATATTGATAGTCATCACCAAGTTTCACTTTGTGAGGTGACTTGTGTTATGATAGGTTAATGAAGGATTCTTTGTATCCTAACATATGCTTGGAAGCTCCACTGTCCACCAGCCAATCATTGCTTCCATGGGTAATGGTACCTATAAAAGCTGAGATCAAAACATATTCTTCATCACTTGAAAAATATTCTCTTGTTCTCTTGTTCAACATCCTCTGCAGTATGTGCATGATGCCTCTTCTTTTTGTTCGCCTTGGAGGATCTTTTGTTTCTGGGACAATCTCTTGAGAAGTGGCCTTTCTCATCACATGTGCAACATCTAAGATTTGTGTAGTCCCTTCTTATGATTCTTTTGGAATTTCTTGGGTCTTTTGTAAGAGTGATCCTCCCTCTTGCCTTCATTCTTCTTTGCCTGAGCTGTTAGAGCTTAATCATCACTTACTCCCATCTTCTCTTCTCTTGATACTAATCGAGCTTTTTCTTGAGTGGATTCCTCCCACAATCTGTTGAACTTAATTAGCTTCTTTATGGCGCATACCTCTTGAATGAATGAGTCCCATGACCTTGGAATACCATTCAAGGTAGTCATCACGATCTCTCCTTCTTCAACATTTTCTTCAATGGCCTCTAGTTGCTCCTTGATCTGAGAAACCCTTGTGAAGTAAGACTAAATGGTTTATGTACGTTGGATCTTCACATTCTTGACTTGATTCCTCAAGGTCATCTTCCGATCGATGTTCTTTGCTTCAAATAGCTTGGTCAAAGCATCGAACATCTTCTCAAGATTCTTCAATGATGATACATGAGGGATGAGGTTATCCTTGATGGAGTCTGCAATAATCCTTTTAGCTCTTATAATGTTCTTCTTGTGGTTTTCCTTTGCCTCTTCTCCCTCTGGTTCTGGAGCCTCCTCATTGACATATTTTTCCAAGTCATTATCTTCTAGGATAAGTGAGAATCTATACTTCCATGCTCGGAAGTTATCTGCTCCTTCAAGCTTATCCTCAACCTTGGTGTGATTCATCATCTTGATATGAGAACCTCAAATGGAAATAGCAAGGAAATAGATCTTACCAATTTGAGATGCCCGAGCTGATTCTAGAATCTAGCTGACCTAGGATTCCATAGAGAAACCATGATTTTCCAAACTTGGAATCTTGAAATTTAGTCTAGATAAAAAGATGTGCCTCCTTGAGGCGAGCTGTCCAGTGAGGTCCTTTTCCAAATCCTGTAGAGGGAAACTCCAAAAACATAATGCCCTAGTTCCTTCCCGCAGTGTCCCACAATCAAAAATTGAAACTTCTTTGATCTAGAATCTTTCTCTGCGAAGAGATGAGCCTTCTTGAGGCAAGTTAGCCTAGCCCTCTTTTTCTAGAAATTTTGTGGAGAAAATTGCTAGAACTTGGAATCCCTAGCTTTCGCAACTGCACAATGCCTTCTTTTAAGGTGGCTCTAATACCATGTTAGAGTTTGCACTTTAACTCAATTATGTTAGATCTTTAAATTTGAAAGATAGACAAGCACAGCAATACACAAGTACACAAAGATTTTCCTCAAGGAAACCATAAAGGAGAAAACCCCGCAACTTCTTCATAATAGTTCTATCACTTAGTACAATGTCAAACCAAGATAGAATATATAAAGATAAGAGATCTTCAACAACTTCTTATTCTCCTTAACCAGCGCACTTGTCTTTCTCTCTCTTGAGCAAACTTGCTAGTGTGATGTGTGTCCAAATGAGGGAGGGAACCTCCCTATTTATACTGTACATGTGATTGGTCCAAACCCCTAATTGCGCCGACTTCCTAGCCTAACAGGGACGACTTCTCTCTTGGGAAACTCAAAATATATTTTACAATATTTCTTTTGGGGACTATTGCCCCGACTTACCACAGAGGTTTTACCTCGATATTCTAGCATGACTAAATACAATAATAACATCCCCGGATGGAGGAAAAATACCTCCAATGAAGGTACAATAAAATACAATAATAAAATATAAAAGACTATCTTCCGAGTTACATTTTCAAAACCTTGTGAATAGATTCCTAGTTTTGGTTGGCATATCATCATTTTTCTTAGGGATGATTATAGATTGAGACCAAGTGATCGCATAATTACTATGTCCAACTTCCTTCAGCCTACGAACATTTATTTGTTCATACTGGGAAGGAAGGTCATCATATCCTGTAATGTCCTCTTCCAATTAGGCCTTAAGGCCCCAAAACCGCTAACCTATGTGATTCCTGTGGGTTGGAGCGGTTACTGACAGCTAGGGAATCAGCTAAGAACTGATGCCATCCATAGAAGATCTAGGGCATCATCATTTGCTCGAGAAGGGCCACTGGGGCCAAAGGCCACCTTCGTGCATGCCATCCTAGCATTATTTAATAATGCATGCACTCTTTAAGTCTCCATCCGCATGCATGCAAGTCAACGGCAAATTAGAAGATAAAGTGACCTAATTAGGTCAAAGATTAGGTTTTGCGCAGCTGAACTTTATAAATAGAAGATAAAGCGAAAGGAGACTTCACTTTAGATTATGATTATTTTGGAAGCTCTTGGATAGCAGCACAGCAGTTGGGGTTGGAGACGGAATCTTCAGCTAACAGGATTTCGGCAGTGAAACATCTATCCTTGTCTTATTCCGGGTAAGCCAAACAAGTTCACCACTTGTTCTTTATTCATTCATCAGTTATCTAGTACATGGTATAGATCGTTGCAGGGACACGTGTGCAGCCGTAAGAGGGGGTTTTCAGCCAGAAAGCCCTAATCAGCTGTTGGGCCTTCAGATCTCAGTTTCCTTCCGAAACTCAGGCACCATTCTCATCATCAGCTTCATACTCCGGCACCTGGTGATTATCAGATCCATCAGGGCTCATCCGAAGCAGTTATTAGCAGTTTTGGGGTTCCAGGGCGTGAGTAGCTGCCTCTCTGAAGCAATTCGCTACCCTGCCTAGAGGTCTCAGAACCTCTGCATGCATCAGGCATTCTCTCCGGGACTGAAAACCTATCGACCCGGCAAATTCACAGTTCCATCGGACACCTCCTTCCTTGAGGGCGTCACCCTTTTCTGACTGGGGCGTCTTGTTGCTGGGGTTCACCTGGAGCAGAGGGGATCCACCTATTTTCGATCCAGTATCCGGTGCTTGCATCCTTTCTCCGGAGCAGTTCAGCTGGCTTATCAATGGTAAGTGTTCATTCTATCTCGCAAACCCTAACCCTAATTTTTCCTATAAAATAGGGATTTTTGCTTGGCAGTTTGCATGCCCCATTGTATCAGCATATTTGTATACAAATAGAAAATATCGGGATTTGGGGTATTACAGTGGTATCAGAGCTATTTTCTTGGCCAGCTGTGGGCTTAAGAGATGAAAAATAGATGAATACAGAAGGAGATCCTTTTGTAACCTATAGGAGGACGAAGAGTAGATACACAGAAGAATTTGAAGATATCCAACTAGAAGATACCAATTCAGACATGGAACAGACAGGTATACATTCGGATAGGGGAAAAGGAACGGGAGAAGAGGAGGATCGGATGGAGTTTCGCAGCTTGGTCTCTGCATTGCAAGACTTAGCCAAAGGACAAAAAGAAGTCCTCAATGCAATCAACAGACTGTCAGCGAAACCGAAACCAGGTATCAACAGTACACCTCCCTCACCGGTAGAGCGGGGATCTTCAAGCAGCAGTGCAAAGATGGTGTACACCAACATCCAAAACACTCCACACATATACAACAGACCTACTATCAGGCCTACCATGCCTCACTTCTTGGCAGATACAGTAGGGGGCCCGGTCATGCAGGTAGAACCCAGCGAGCCTTTTGGGGCTTATTTGCAGGAGTACAGAGACTTAGGGGATGAGTTTCATGCTGCCATGTCTTTCTCAGACTTTTGCAACATGAGGAGTAGGAACAAGCCCAGGGATTTCAACAAGGGTTTCAATCACAACTATGAGCTGCAGAAGACCTTGGGCAGGTTAACCATTCCAAACTTTGATGGGACTCGCGGAGGATCAATGAAAACATGGGTCCAAAAGTTGGATACCTATTTCCAACTCAACCCCATGACAGAGACAGACGCCATTAAGTTGGCTACATTTCACCTGGACGGAAAAGCTCACGAATGGTGGTACCACGGATTGGTGACATTGGGTCACAACACCATACATTCTTACGATGAGTTCACTCAGAAACTCATGGAGAGGTTTGATAGGAAAGATCCAGAGATCCATTTCAGGGAGTTGGCTCAACTCAACCAGACTGGTAGCGCAGAATCTTTCATTTCAGAATTTCAGAGGCTAGCCGTTATGGTAACAGATGTGTCAAAGAGCAGATTGACTATGTTATTCACTGAGGCCCTCATAGAGCCACTATGGGGATGGGTGAAAGCCTACAAACCCCTCACTCTGCAGGATGCTATTAGCCAGGCAAGGGATCTTCAGGATTCAGTCCCTAAAAACAAATTCCCTCTGAAAACCAATTTTCCTGTTAGGGACAAGGACAGGAAGCCTTTCCAGCAGGATGTGCCCAAGAAAACCTGGTTAGATGAGGACACCAGGAAAGATTTGAGAAGGAAGAAGCTGTACTTCACCTGCCAGGAACCATGGGTACCAAGACACAGGTGCGTAGGGAAGGCGAAGGCACACTACATTGAGGTGTATTCAGACAGTGATGAGGACGACGATGAGCAGGAGGCCACAGAAGAGGAATCACACCAGGGTGATACACCAAAGGGAATCATTGCTACATTCTCTGGAGTACCGAGATTCCATACTCTCAAGGTCAGGGGAGTAGTGCAGGGTCACAGAGTAGGAGTACTGATTGATGGGGGAGCCACCCACAATTTTATTGACTCCGCTTGGGTAGCCAAAAGAGGTATTCAGACCGAGAAGTTCGAGGGATTCACTGTAGCAGTAGCCGGGAACTCCAACATGGAGTGCAACCACTGGATCCCAAAACTAAATGTTGCCTTAGGTAACTATCAGATGACAGACTCTTTCTATGTAGTGGATGTAGCGGATACTCATGTGGTATTGGGTGTTCAGTGGCTTTACTCTATAGGGAAATACACTACAGACTATAGGGCAATGGAAATGGAGTTCCAAGGGCCAGACGGCAAACGGGTAGTTTTGAGGGGCATGAACACTTATCCCCCAAAACCGGTCTCGTCACAGAGAATGGAGGCAGTGCTCCGACAGGATGATATAGAATGGGCTGCAAAATGTTTTGTCACCTTCAGGAAACCCCCAGAGACCAGCTCACAACACCCCAGTGACATTCAAGCCTTGCTACAGAAACACGAAAAGGTTTTTCGGGACCTTCCATCAGGCGGACCACCAGACCGGGGTTTTGAACACATCATCGAGCTAGAGGAGGGAACACAAGCAGTCATCATCACTCCTTACAGGCATCCCAAAAGGTACAAGGATGAGATTGAGAAAACCATCAAAGAATTACTGGAGCTTGGTTATATACGACCCAGTTCTAGCCCCTTTGCATCTTCAGTAGTTCTAGTTAAGAAGAAGGATGGTACTCTGCGTATGTGCATCAATTATCAAGCACTTAACAAAAAGACCATCAAGAACAGGTATCCCATTCCCAGAATTGACGAACTCATGGATGAGCTTCGAGGAGCTCAATACTTCTCCAAGATCGATCTTCGCTCGGGGTACCATCAGATCAGGGTAAGGGACCAAGACATCTCCAAAACAACTTTCCGCTATCATTATGGTCACTATGAGTTTCTAGTCATGCCCTTCGGACTAACCAATGCTCCGGCCACTTTTCAGTCATGCATGAACCATACCTTCCGAGCACAGCTACGTAAATTTTTGCTAGTATTCTTTGATGACATCCTAATTTACAGCAAAACCTAGGAAGAACATCTGAAACACTTGGACGAAACATTGAGTATTTTAGAAGAGCATTCACTATATGCAAAAATGTCCATGTGTGAGTTTGGCATGAAACAAATGCTGTACTTAGGACACGTAATCAATGCAGAAAGAATACAGGTTGACATGGAGAAAATCAGGGCTATCAGAGATTGGCCTGCGCCAAAAAGAGTTACAGAGTTGAGAGGGTTCCTAGGTCTGTGTACTTATTACCGGCGGTACGTTAAGGGATTCTCCCAATTTGCAGCACCTCTCACAGATCTCACCAAGAAAGGAGCATTCACTTGGACAGACTTAGCACAGAAAACTTTCGAGGAGATGAAGGTTATTATGAGTTCTTGTCCAGTTCTGGCATTACCAGATTTCTCACAACCTTTTGTGGTAGAATGTGATGCCTCAGGGGAAGGGTTAGGAGCAATGTTGATGCATAATCATCACCCTATTGCATTTGAAAGCCGTAAACTGAAGAACTACGAGCGCCATTACTCCATATATGACAAGGAGATGCTGGCCATCTTGCATGCTCTCACAAAATTCAGACAGTACCTAGTGGGCAGTAAGTTCAAAATCAAAACCGATCATAACAGCCTCAAGTATTTCTTAGAACAGAAGGAACTGAATGAGCGACAGCAGAAATGGGTCAGCAAGGTACAAGCCTATGATTTCGAGATCGAGTATGTGAAAGGTAAGAATAATGTAGTAGTTGATGCATTATCCAGGTGTCCAACCCCATTATCTCTCAGTAGTATATCCACGGATTGGAGGGCACTTCTCTTGGTGGAATACTCCAAAAATAAATTCGCTTGCGAATTATTGGACGGGCAAATTTAGGATGACAGGTACAGGATTGTGGATGACATCATCTATTACAAGGACAGAATATACCTCGTTCCAGAATCCACATTGAGGAAAAAGATCATTCAGGCAGCCCACGATTCTCCTTTATCAGGGCATCAAGGTTTCTTAAAGACCTACAGGCAAATCAAAGAGAGGTTCTCATGGAAGGGCCTCAAGGGGGGAGATTATGCAGCATGTCCAGGAATGTAGCATCTGTCAACAGAACAAGATTGAGAACACCCATCCCGCAGGGTTACTCCAGCCACTACCGATTCCAAAACAGAAGTGGGAGAGCATCTCCATGGACTTCATTACAGGCTTGCCCAAGGTCCAAGGGCGAGATTGTTTATATGTAGTAGTTGACAGACTGACCAAGTTTGCACATTTCTTCTCAATACCATCAGACTACTCGGCAGCTCAAGTAGCGGAGTTATTTTTCAGGGAGGTTTTCAGGTTACACGGGTTGCCTAAGACCATTGTCAGTGATCGGGATAGTAGGTTCACGGGTGCCTTCTGGCAGGAACTGTTCAGATTGGTGGGGACCAAACTAGCTACTAGTACGAGTTATCACCCCTAGAGTGACGAGCAAACAAACATAGTCAACAAATGGATCGAAGGGTATCTAAACAATTATGTAGCAGGGCAGCAGTGGACCTGGATCAAATGGCTACACCTAGGGGAGTATTGCTACAACACTACTTATCGCATGTCTATTAGGATGACTCCTTTTAAGGCATTATATGGATACGAGGCCTTGGACTATGCAGATTTGGCATTCGGAGACAGTAGGGCTCCTAAGGCTAAGGATTGGATACAGGACAGTCAAGACATCCTGAAAACACTTAAGGAGAATTTACAAACAGCCCAGAATCAACAGAAGATGTATGCCAACAAACACAGGATCGAACGGAGCTTCGAGGTAGGGGATTTAGTATACTTAAGGCTCCAGCCTTACAGACAGTCCTCACTTAAGAAGAAAGGAGCAGAGAAGTTGAATCCCCGCTTCTATGGACCCTTCAAAATAATCCGGAAAGTGGAAGAGGTGGCATATGAACTAGAACTTCCTCAGGAAAGCAAAATTCACAACGTGTTCCATGTATCTAGCCTGAAGAAGACCCTTGGGAAACACATGCTCCATCCACCAAATTGCCTCCTTTAGATGATAAAGGACTGCTGATACTGATTCCCGAACAGATCATTCAGACTAGAGAGAGGAAGCTCAGGAACAGGGTAATCCAGGAATACTTAGTTCAATGGAAGGAACTACCGCCAGAAGATGCCACCTGGGAAGGTGAACAGGTATTGCAGCATCCCAATTTGAAGTTGCTTGAGGACAAGCAATCTCGAGCGGGGAGGACTATAATGTCCTCTTCCAATTAGGCCTTAAGGCCCCAAAACCGCTAACCTATGTGATTCCTGTGGGTTCGAGCAGTTACTGACAGCTAGGGAATCAGCTAAGAACTGATGCCATCCATAGAAGATCCAGGGCATCATCATTTGGTCGAGAAGGGCCACCGGGGCCAAAGGCCACCTTCGTGCATGCCATCCTAGCATTATTTAATAATGCATGCACTCTTTAAGTCTCCATCCGCATGCATGCAAGTCAACGGCAAATTAGAAGATAAAGTGACCTAATTATGTCAAAGATTAGGTTTTGCGCAGCTGAACTTTATAAATAGAGGATAAAGCGAAAGGAGACTTCACTTTAGATTATGATTATTTTGGAAGCTCTTGGATAGCAGCACAGCGTGCAGCACAGCAGTTGGGGTTGGAGACGGAATCTTCAGCTAACAGGATTTCGGCAGTGAAACATCTGTCCTAGTCTTATTCCGGGTAAGCCATACAGGTTCACCACTTGTTCTTTATTCATTCATCAGGTATCTAGTACATGGTATAGATCGTTGCAGGGACACGTGTGCAGCTGTAAGAGGGGGTTTTCAGCCAGAAAGCCCTAATCAGCTGTTGGGCCTTCAGATCTCAGTTTCCTTCCGAAACTCCGGCACCATTCTCATCATCAGCTTCATACTCCGGCACCTGGTGATTATTAGATCCATCAGGGCTCATCCGAAGCAGTTATTAGTAGTTTCGGGGTTCCAGGGCGTGAGTAGCTGCCTCTCTGAAGCAATTCCCTACCCTACCTAGAGGTCTTAGAACCTCCGCATGCATCAGGCACTCTCTCCGGCACTGAAAACCTATCGACTCGGCAAATTCGCAGTTCCATCGGGCACCTCCTTCCTTGAGGGCGTCACCCTTTTCTGACTGGGGCGTCTTGTTGCTAGGGTTCACCTAGAGCAGAGGAGATCCACCTATTTCCGATCCAGTATCCGGTGCTTGCATACTTTCTCCGGAGCAGTTCAGCCGGCTTATCAGTGGTAAGTGTTCATTCTATCTCGCAAACCCTAACCCTAATTTTTTCTATAAAATAGGGATTTTTGCTTGGCAGTTTGCATGCCCCGTTGTATCAGCATATTTGTATAGAAATAGAAAATATCGGGATTTGGGATATTACACAATAATCTTCTTTATATTGTTTGGCTAAGATGGCAAAGGCTAAGATCATTTCGCTCATTGCGGTTGTAAATTTATCAGGAAGCACATGATCAGAATTAAGTTCATCATAGAATGCCATGCTCTCTTAAAAAATCAACAATGTATTTCAAAGGTTGTACTCGTGGGTAGGTCCCTCCAAGGAGTCGCACTGTGGCGTCACGAGGTGAACGAATCGTCGTGTTCACCAAAAATGTAATGTCGTAAGAGAGGTGAGTAACAAAACGTAGTGATTGTAAAATTTAATCAATTGAACAATGCAATCACTAAATTTATACCAGATGTGATATGAATGATAAGAGATTAAAAGCAATCACGGACACCGAAGATACGTAAGATAAACCAAGGTAAATCTCTACCTTCCCGGCAACGGCGCCAAAAATGTTATCACACAACATGAAGTTGCCCCACAAATGGCATCCTATCTAGGACAGTAGAGGGGACGGGCAACTAAAGAGGTGAACTACAAGTATCCCAACCCTCGGATATGGTATTGTTGTCACGCCGGTTAGGACACCCTTCGCTTTATGCCACTGATAAGCCAAGTGACAAAGGGGGAGACCCTGATCTAAGGTAGAAGGAAAGACCTAAAGCTAACACACCAAATCAAACTATAATGATAGAGTACGTAAGGTGAGTAGCAGATGAAACCCTAGATCTTAGATGGATAACCACTAGTAAATATGTTTTGGACTACGAGGGTTTAAACGGTGGACAAGTGGCCCAAAATGTTTACGTTTAGTGATAGTATAATTATTATGTGGATCTAGGTAGTAAGCACTAGTACAAACAATCAACGTCACTACCATGGGGGGATTGATGATGGAAAGTGAGGGTATACCCAAAGTGATGAATTGAGGAACAATTAAGGTATGGTAGCACTTGGTTATAATGGATTGAATATGGATTTGACAATACCTAAAAGCACAAGCCAAAAGATGGATCATAAAACAGGAAAATTAGCTTAAAACTTTAGGAGGGTGATTTGCCTAAGGATCGGTGCTTTAACCACATGGCAGATGGAGTCCCCAATGATGATGTCTTGGAAAACCCATAAAGGTTTCGCCAAAAATCCCAACAGAATGACCTAGAGAGTTTTTAGAAGGTATTAGTTAGGGTTTTAATTATTCGTCGAGTGGATTTGAAATTGAAACTAAAGAAATATTAATAGAAATACCCGGAAATCTTGCAGATGCCAAGTGCAATGACACGTTACCCCGGTTTAACGCAATTCCAAGCACTTTTGATGAAGTTCCAAGCCAAATTTTTCTGCCCAGGTTGAGCTAATGCGGCCCTCTTCCTCCAAGAGCACAACCTACGTCAAGTTAGAATTGATTCACAGAAAAAGAAACTATGAATGCAAGATGAATCAATAAGGATAACCAATGATCAAAGACACATTAGAAAAATCCACTGATTGCCATCGTCTTTAGATGGAGAGAGTTGGATCTCTCAGAAAAACGCCCCAAGAGAGGATGCCCTCCTACAAACAACACGGCCCTCGCAAAATATATTCTAAACAAGCATAAATTAACTAGAACACCCCCAGAAATAATTTTGCAATCAAGCACAAGAACAATCTATGAAAAAAAAGACACGGGATTTCTCAGAAAATATTCTCTTTATTCCAATAGCCAAGAGCCAAATTTCCTGATGGGATACAATGGGGGATCACAACTCTTAAATAAATCGAGTGTGTCCACATAATAACAAATATCAATCCGACGGTTGAGATTATAACATCATCAACGGTGGATATCTTTTAATCTTGTTCTACATACACGGATCAACATGACCAAATCAAGAGGGGCGCACTTTTTCCCAAGGACGCCTCTCTAAGGTGAAATACATCATAATGTAAAGATATAACATGATAATACATGGGGGGTCACCTTAGGGGCCCAATTCACCCTAGACACCAATACGACATCATAATATAAGATATATCAATGAAAAACGTCCAATGATCAAGGTGAGGGGTGCCACATGGGGGACGTCCTCTCTAAGTGAGCCAAATAAATAATCTGGAACATCAAACTAAGTGAAACTGGTGTAGATATGTCTGGAGAGCCATAATAAATCATCTAAAAGCATTCCCTTGCCATTTCCTTGACCACACAATCCAAATCGATTTCCTCAGTGATTTTCTTAGTTCATTTTTTAGTGGTACATCCTCTAAAAATAATAAAAGTCTTCATAACTTCCTTCAAGCTGAGAGTTGGGGCAAACTGACTACACATAAGTGATTGGAGACATGGTAGAATGGTACTAGTGGCTACTCATGCCCACAGTTTTAAAAATCGATGGAACCAAAACCGAAATCAGTCGATTCACCGGTTCATTAGCAAACCGAATCAGGCTGGCTATTAAATCGGTTCAGTGACCGGTTTGGTACCGAGCCGGTCTACTCGGTCGATTCACGACCTATACTAAGGTTAAAAAACAACATTTTAAAAAAAATCGTTTTTAAAATTTAACCATGGTTCCTAACCTAAACCGTTACCCACCCAACCCAACCCAACCCAACCCACACTACAATGACTACCCCTGACCCCCACCGTAAACGGTAGCCCATGTATTGTTCTAAACTTGGAATTGGCAGTTTGAACTTTGGAGAGCAGTCGCTTGAAGGTAGAAGAAGTTTGCAAACTCGATTTGGTAGCGTGGGAGTGGGCCCCTGTGTGTGGATGCGTGGAATATTGGGACTTGAGAGTGGTCTGTGTGGACAGTTTCCAGTTCTACTCTTTTTAATGGTCAAAATTTCAAATATCAGAGGTAAGTGACAACTGACAAGTCTGTAAGTTTGAACTTTGTAACACAATTTATAACTTTATTATAAAAATTTGCTTATTATAGTTTTACCAAAGGCAAAAGACTAAAGTGCACAGCTCTCCACTTTTTTTTTGAATCCTCACATCATCCATGCTTAGTAAATGGCAAGTGTCATCATTTTCCACAGACAAGTGGCTAATTTGGTCCTTATTCAAAGTTCAAAGTTCAAACTTCCTATTTTCATTATTATCTCATGAAATTTGCCCTCATAAAACTGTCATAGTGTTGATTTGTCTTTAAAACTTAAACTTTTAAAGACAATGGCTTTTTATTTATGCATGAATTTGAAATTGATTCAACAAGTTACTAACATTTAACAACATACTGCTTGCTCATTTTTGTTTCAGCCTATCAAGATTCAAGAGAGTGGTATTGAAATTTTGAATCATTACTTTGGTAGACTTACACTACTATCATATTCAAGCTTGTAGACTGAGTAGTGGACTGTGGAGTGACACCTGTGCAATCAGCAATGGCCCCATGTAGATGTTATTGAGGGGGAGATGTATTGCAAGTATTGCAAGAAGTTGATTAAGGGTGTGGGAATTTTCAGGCTTAAACAACACTTGGCTACCATCAAAGGCCAGGTGAAAGCATGTGAAACTCCACTAGATGCTATTGGACAGATTAGAGCTGATATGCAAGAACAATTTAAGAAGTTTGAAGAGGGTAAGGCTAGGCAAAGAGAGATAGAGGAAGAAGTAGGAAAGAAGAGGAGGCTTGCTGAAATGATGGGTGGGACCTATGCTCCTCGTTCAAATGAAGGCTCTTCATCTATCCCTTCTACCAATCTTATGGATCATTTTCAGTATATTGCCCCCTCTGGGACTACACAAGAGAAAGGAAAAAATAAGGGTAGCATTCAAAGCTATTTTACATCCTCTACTAGTGCCAATGCTTCTCAATTGCCTCCAACACAAGTTCATCCCACCTTAGATGACCACTGGAAAAAGCAATACAAATAAGTTGCCTATGAGTACATAGCTAGATGGTGGTATGATGTTGATCTCCCATTCAATGTTGCCCGTTCTTCTTATTACCAACCTATGTGGGATGTTGTTATAGTTATCGGTAAGGGCTTCAAAGGCCCTAGTATGCATGACTTGAGAGGATCTCTTTTGCAAAAAAAATAGTGTCCATAGATGAATACTTGAAGGAATTCAAACAGTCATGGGCCAGAACAGGATGCATTATCATGTCAGATGGATGGACCGATCAGAAGGGTCGTACCCTCATAAACTTTCTTGTCTCTTGCCCACTTGGAACCATGTTTTGAGATGATGTGATGCATCTGATCAGGTGAAAGATGCAAATCTGTTATTTCGTCTTTTGCATGAGGTTGTTGAGGAGGTGGGGGCAGCTAATGTTGTGCAAATCATCACAAATAATGCCTCTAACTATGTTCTTGCTAGTAAGATGTTAGAGGAAAAACATAAAACCATATTCTAGACTCCATGTGCGGCACATTGTATAGACCTCATGCTTGACGACATATGCAAACAGGATTTGGATTAAGGACACTATAGAGGATGCCAAAAGCATCACCAAATACATCTACAACCACGATTGGATATTAAGCTTGATGAGGAGACACACAAAGAGAAAGGAGCTTGTTAGGCCTGCAATTACTAGATTTGCAACTCACTTTCTCACATTGCAATCTCTCTTTTCCCAAGCACAAAACTTGGAGAAAATGTTTTCAAGTGATGAATGGAATTCATCCCAATGGGCCCGCAAACAAGATGGAAAAGACACCAAGAAAAGAATAAAAGCTCTTCAGTTTGGGAAAAAGCAACAGCAGTTGTGGCAATTATTGAGCCACTTGTTAAGGTGTTGCGGTTGGTTGATGGAGAAAAATTGGCCATGGGCTACATTTATGAAGCTATGGATCAAGCAAAGGAGCAGATAAAGGCAACATACAAAGATAGAGTGGCCAAGTATGAGCCTAATTGGGAGATCATTGATAAGAGATGAAATAATCAACTCCATCACCCTATACATGCAGCTGGGTATTTTTTGAACACAAGGTATCAATATAGAGATCATATTGAATTAACTACCTTGACTCTTCACATTTGCAACACAATGGTGGAAGGCATTTGGTAACCATACTAAACTATTGCAAAAGTTTGCAATTCGGGTCCCGAGTCAAACCTGCAGCTCTTCTGGGTGTGAGCGCAAATGGTCTTTGTTTGAGCGGATTCACACAAAGAAGAGAAAACGTTTAAAGCAGAAACGGTTAACTGATCTAGTCTTTGTGCAGTACAACCTTCGACTTAGTTGCAACCAATTAATGAACAAAAGACCTGATATAGATCCCATTGTGTTGGATGATATAGATCCAACCTCAGATTGGGTAGTGGAGACCCAAGAGCCAGAGTTTGGTGTTGACCTGGACATTGAAACTTGAGCTGGAGGACTTGCTGGAGGTTCCGTTAGAGATGCAGATCCTCTATTACCGATGCCATCCATTCATACAAGTGTAGATCCTGAGATAGCAATCATGGAGGGCACTAGTCGACCAGGACCTCGTACTTATAGTCGACCAGGACCTCGTACTTATAGTCGTCGACGACGTCGACATTCAGCCAGTACTACTACTTCATTAGGAGATGACTTTGATCCTAAGAAAACCTGAGACTGAGCCAGATCATGATGCCTTTGCTAGTCCTTCTAGTTCTAGCTCTACTTCTAACAGTGGTGTTGAGTTTGATGATGATCATTTATGATGTATGATACTATGATTGTGATAGTTGACTATGTAGTCAGTACTACTGTACTAGTCACTATTATGTAATTGACTATGTAGCATGTTTTTTAAACTCTACAAACCATATAGCCTTTACTATATAGGCCTCATGGATTATGTATTTTGTTCTAGTTCCAGTATCCTAGATATGTATTGCACAAAGTCCAGACTACAATACACTTTGTGCCATTTTGATATATTGACTCTTATATGGTATATACATGAGCAGATTTTGGATATTTTGTCTTCAATGCCTTGGAATCATGGATTATAATCTTGAAAATATTGTTTTTCTTTAAAATTTAAATATTTTATGTATTTTTTAGCAAATTGATTCATTAAATTAAAATCGACCAATTTATGACCGATTCATTACCGATTCTCGATTCCGATTCGGAGTTGACCTCGACCAATTCCAAGTCTGATTCTGGTTTTTAAAACTATGCTCATACCCCCTGGAGCGTTGTGGCGCCCTAGGATAACCATGCTGATCCACAATCTTGAATAAAAAATGTGATCTGACCAATAATAAAGTGATAATAATCGTCGATCATGAAAACTGAGGCCAAACTCTGAAAACTGAAACTGCAGTATTGATCCTGGGCATGTCTAGAGTAAATATAACCACTGTTGATTTTTGTAGTCACTGCCTTGGGAACCGTGTTTGACTTAGTCAATTGGGTTGACCAGGTCAAAGTACCCAAACTGAAGGTGAGATATTGAACTGAACTGATCCTGCATGCAACCAAGGTAAGAACTGTTCCAAGATGTATATTACAACCCAAGTTAAATTATGCTAATCGAAATCATGGTGAGAATAATAATAATCAGTAAAATATACCTGTGCTTTTGAGCAATCTTTGAATCTTCTAGAAGTCCCTTGTATACGCCATACTTACAAAGTTTAATCAATTTGCTAATGTTGAGTGAAGGTGGAAAACAAGGCTTAGGTAAAAGGGTGATGACTTCTAGTTGACTTTGACCATGTGATCTCTCTGAATACAACAAATACCCACAACCACAGTGACATATGCATGACAAATAACAATATGGGATGGTGGTGTCTCACAAATGAATGAAAGTACTTGGGCTTGTTTCCTTTAGGCTCTAGCAAGTATCATTTTAACAAGATTTAACAATTTGCAACATTTAACTTTAAGAGATTTAAATTTGACACAAGATGATAGCCAGCCTACAAAGACAGGTGCCCTGAAAATCCTTCTAGACTCCAGAAAATGACTAAGGCCTAGCCTCGCTGCCAGCAAGCGTCCATAACCCTGACAGGTTTGCCTCACCTCGTTGTCCTGTAGAGACAAATGAGCCCTACATCATACAATCGATGAGTGCTCATCCTTTGGCCATTGACTAGTTTATAACATTTATATACAAGCATTAGCGCTTAAAAGCACTACTAATCACAGCTTGCCTTTTGCATCATTTATATATATCATTTATGTGTTCCAATGCTTTAGTGTCTAAAGACACTATTGATAGGAGCACTTGTTTTGAAGACTAAAGGAAAACCATCCGATGAACCTAACCACACTGGTCAAGCCACATACTTCATAGTTGAAGACATAACAAAACATGGAGTCTATCATGCACAGGGGTTAGAGTAGGAAAATTATCTTCAATCTCACAGGTCTTAATCATAAGTCATGGGACAAATTAATTACGGATGAGATTGGATTAATGGGGACAAGTGACACATCAAACCAGCATAGCAATAAAGTCTAAAATTTGTGTAAAGCATGGCATAAGCAATGGTCTTCAACATCAAATTATCTAATCATTCTCAACACTAGTTAATCATCAATATAAGCATATGTCACCATAATCATTATTACATAACAAGTCAAAGGTATTAGTAACTTAGTATACATCAAAGAGCAGCATCTTACCAAGAAGCAATATACCTGATCTCACCATATACATGTCTCTACCCGATATGCCCATCTGTGAACTGTGTACCATCTCTGCTGCTCTGCTCCAATGAACTAGATCATCACCAAAGTCACCTCAATGGACAAGGAGATCTTAGTCATAGCAAGGAAATACTCTGCATCTGCTACTGGATAAAGGCTCTGAGTGGATCATGTTTTAATAATGATCCATGCTGTATCCCATAAATATGTTGTTGGACACAATGGCACACTGAGAGGGGGAGGTGAATCAGTGTGCTAGCACCTCTATCAATTTTTACTTTTCAAAAACTTAGACAAAGTTCATTATGTGCATAACACTACCAAGTACATAATCATTCATAAACTAATCAACTAGTGTCATATATCCACATAAGCATGGCATCAACATATATCATAACAAGAGACATATCACAGGACAAGTATAGTAAACTTTTGTTTATAACTTTATATGATGTACAATGGAAGACTTCAATCTTTGCAATTACATCAACACCAATCGACTAAAGAGCACCAACTCCTATCTCAAGACCCAGCTTGGTTTTCTTAGCTCCAACTAAGAAGGGTTGAGGTGTCCAAACCTCAAGGTGCAAGACTCATCTTGCAATCACATACTTCTGCCACTTAATCGAATTCTGCTCATTCAACAGCTGTCATCAACTTGTCACTGACATCCACCTTTTACTTCTGTCACAATCAAGTCTTCAAGTCTGCCCAAGTATCAATGATGCTCATGTATTTCAACAAGAAGTCTGCTTATTGTCATCATATTACTGTTAGTGACATGACAAGTCACTGTCAACTCAATGTCACATGCTGTCAAGTTTTCTTG
Organism: Pseudotsuga menziesii; assembly: GCA_001517045.1. Taxonomy (NCBI): domain Eukaryota; kingdom Viridiplantae; phylum Streptophyta; class Pinopsida; order Pinales; family Pinaceae; genus Pseudotsuga; species Pseudotsuga menziesii. The sequence continues at coordinate 186,318 of LPNX011016662.1, forward strand.
ATCGTAAACCTGTGAATTTGCTTACAAGGAATATACTCAAGGTGGAAGGTGCAAGACTTCAAGAATCTGCTCTTGCTAAGACTTCAAGATCAACGAGTCTGCTATCACCCAAACATATAGTGCTATCAAATCTGCTTACAACAAACTACTCATGCCAAGGTAGTCCTTGATTTCTGTGCTTGATTCTGCCCTCAAAAATCCAGTCACTCACTTCAGATTTATCTTTTCAGGTCTCCAAACTTTAACTTTCCAGATCAACAAGCAATTTAACTTCCAAGGTTTAACTGCTGTAGAACCTTTGCTGCCCTTTACTCCCAAAAAGAAAAAATTCGCTGCTTATTTCAGATCAGCTTCAACCTTAACTCTGTTTCACCACCGAAATTTGCCTCAGAGAGGTCTGAATTTCAGAGCTACTCCCTACATCGTTTTGAGTGAATGACAAGTATATATATATATATATATTTCAGCGTGGAGTTTGACTAGGCCGACCTGCTATATATATATACCATTTTTCTTAAGGAAGACGACCTTGCTTGATGTCCACACAATATTTTTTGTTATTTTGCAATCGATGTTTGCCATGTCATCATTTAAGTGGTTCAAGGTGTAATGTGTTTAAATGCATCAACGTGGAGTATAGTATCATCCATGAGTGTTTCATTCAACATGTGGACATAAGCATGGACTTATTCTCTTTCACAGTAATTCAAGAGCTCCATGTCAACGTTGTGCATCCATGACAAAGGGCTCTTCATAAAAGGTTCCATCATGTCTTCATAATCATAATGATCACGAGTAAGAGTATGAGAGCATCATGAGGGATGCACAAACTCCAAGAGCTATCATACCACCATTTATGTGGGTCTAAGACCCAACCATCCATGTACAGGGATACCATATATGCCAAGGTCCAAAATCCCACCATGTGTATGGGCTCCAACACCCAAACCTTCACTTGCATTTCTCCAAGAGATTTTCCACATCAAAGTCTAATGTCAAGGTCCTCATACAAGCCACCAACGTTCTTCCTCACATACTCATGGGCTATAAGAACATCATCAAAGTACAAGGGGCTCCATCATGGTCTTCAAGCACATCATCTCATTGTCATCAAATGGTAGCATGGACCATCAAGCTACCATGTGTGTGGGCTTCATGACCTCATCAAGTCACAACAAATGACCACAAAATGGGTCATTTGTAGTATGTACCACCTAGTGCTCCAAAGCACACACCAACTGTAAATGGGCTCTAATGCCGAAACTGACATGTCATCAAGTCTTTGTCATCTTCACTAAGTTTGCCATGTCATCATGTCCATTGTTACTCCTTTGTCATTAATAGCTTGACATCAATGATAACCATGCTCAACATGTCTGGTTCAGATAATAAAGAGAAAATCTGTATGCTGCATCATAGGAGCCCAGCTACAACATATATGTGATAACAGGAACCATCAAGCCACTTGGTGAATCTGACATCTAGAAAAGGCAAGTTCTCATCAACTTCGATCTCCATGGTGAATTTTATATGCTCATACTGCTTATTAAGGTGATCTTTGAATTTATCCAAGGTTTCACGACCATGGGGCCAGATAACAAAGGTGTCATCAACAAATCTAATCCACAGCTTTGGTTCAAGAGGGGAGGAGGAAATGGCTATTTTTTCCACATTCTTCATGAATAGGTAAGCCACAATGGGAGAAAGGGGGGATCCCATGGAAACTCCACAAGTTCATTCATAAATTTCACCTTGAAAGCTAAAGAATGTTGATCTCAGGAAAATCTTAACAAGCTTAGCAGTGCTTTTTTTGTTAATGACCTCCATTGCTCCATCAATGGGGATTTTGGTGAAGAGGGAGACAATGTCAAAACTAACCAAAAGCTTGAGCCTTGTTGGGGTCAAGATTAATATCCTTAATTTTATTGACAACAAAAGTGGAGTCCTTAACAAAGGAGCTGCTGTTGCCAACCAATGGCTTGAGTTTGCCAGCCAAGTATTTGGCAAGCAGATAGGTGGGAACTCCTATGGTGTTGACTTGGGTCTAAGGGGAACACCAACCTTGTGAATTTTGGGAAGGCCATAGATTCTAGGGGTAGAAGGACAAGTAACAGTCAATTTCACCATCTCATCGATCTCAATGCTTGATTTGATAGCATTGGGAACCTCCTTAGTAATTTTCAACGGAGGGTTTTTATTTAATTTCCTATAACAACAACTGTGATTGAGGTGGTCAACCATCTTTCATTTATGTTTTTGTTGTTATTTTGTAGTGTAGCATTAAAAGGGGGTGTGGGGCATAACAGTCCAATAATATATATATATTTTAATGTAAAAATCATATTCATATAAGTGACTGTAAAAATGATAATCAAATAATGTAGTTACTTTGTAACAATAGCATAACTACTTTAGCCAATGACATAAAAGGGGATTAACACCATTGTATCAATGGACTTCATTGTAATAAAATCATATCTTTCCATGAGTCTGTTTTTTAGTGTTTGTGTGATTAAAAGTTTAACATAGGTGGTGGTCAAGTGTAACCAAGCACCCCGTGAATTATTTACAAATGAAAGAGGAAAATATAGCAACTAGTTTAATTTACACTAATAATTCATAGTTTAACTAAGTCCACTAGAAACTTAAGGAATACGTGTCATCAGTATTACTCTAAAGTTTCAATGAAAATTGAACCAATTTTGTGGTTAAGACCCTTGAAATCACTCTCTGAGGCATATCATTTAACATAGTAGGTTTGTGACACATGAGAAGAACTATAGGATATACAAAATTAAATCAACATAGGAATATCTAAAACACCCTATATGAAAACACAATATCAGAATCAGCAATATTTTTCACTTTTCTAGTTTTCAATTGCAACAAAGTTATGGTTGCACGTAAAAGCATACCAGAATAAAAAGCACTGTAGATAACAGTGACTTTAATAGAAATGAAATCACCACAAAACCACCAACTGCCACACCTGCTCGAGCCACTGATCTTGGAACAGATTCCTGCCATTAAAAGTTCTATATATCTTAAAAGTCCAGGCAATTTCTATCAGATGGACATAGAAATCCATGTTACATACTAAAACTGATCAATTCTATAGTTACTTTGTAAGTCCATGAAGAAATTTAAGTAAATGTATAATAAAAGAAAGTGTTTGAAGTTTCCAAAACTTGAAAACTTACAGGAACAAGTTTACTTCCTGCATCAAGACCATCTTTGCCCACTTTCCAAACAGTTCCAAGGACTGTGATACATGCAAAGAGGAAAACAAAAATAATAAGAATGACATAGTAAATGTGTGAACTAAAATGGGGTGGTTGTGAAGGGAAACTAATAATGTTCAAAATATAGAAAGCAAGCTGCAATACAGTATGTGGAAAAAATAAACAAAAGAAATTGTAGCTTCAAAGATTGATATAATGTGTCCTGAATAAACATATTGGCTCCAAGTGTATGGTACCCAAATTTTTGTTTCAGTCTGCATTTCTGCTCTCATGGTCAAGACTCAAAACCATAGATTTTGAGAATTGCAAAACTGAAAACATCGGCAAGAATTGCAATTTTTTAATAGGGCGTGGCAATGCCCTTTCGAATGCAAAATGTGGCTTGGTAAATCATTTTGGGAGAGCATTGTATTGCATGGTAAAGACTTTTCAAGGGCAATGCATCGCGGATTGAAAGTCTTTAGCAATGCGAAAATGATTTTGAAACCTTGCCCAAGGGCACAATTTAATTTTAATATTGCACACAATCACTTTTTCAGCATGACTATTTTTTTCGAAGGAAAAAAACCTATAATTTGATATTCAAGCTAGAATCAAAGTTATAATTGTTCTTACAATGATCATAAAACATAATTTTCGCAGCAAGATATTTGCTAACAATGTTGAATCCTGTCAAATGAAATATACAGCCTCCTACTTAATAAGTTACATAGATTCTCTTAAGCCACATAGCAGCAGTTCTAATACAAAAAATATCAGAAAACAGATTCTAATATAATTGAAAAGAGCCTGAACTGAATAAGGAAAATTCCTTGTGCTCCTCAAAAACTAGCAGGCCTTCAGGTAACCAGATGGCTTCTTTTGACAAGCTGTCAGCCAAGGAGTTCAATTCTCTGTAAATGTGCTTAATAGAAATCCTGTTGAAGTAATCCATGAGCTTCCTTGTTCTGTCGCACCACTGATCCAGCAAGATAACCTGTAGGGATGAAATGCCCATTGCCCAGTCCCTCTGGAGTCACCAAACACCTGAAGTGACAAAATGTTCTTCATGTATGCAAATTTTAGAAGCCTGCAAAGGGCTAGTAACTCAGCCCTGGAGTTTGCACCTGTTCCACTTCCCATTTTTAGCAGGATATAATGATTGTCTGCTAGCTTTAAAATCATCCCTCCACCACAACGATCCATGTTGGATGCACCATCAAAATATCCACATGGAACTCCATCTTCAAGCTCAGATTCCTGTAAAGCACAAGGACTTTTGAAAGCCAGAGGCTTACTAAATTCCTTGAAAAATCTTCAGCCTTTAAGGCCTGTTACCAACTATTTTGTACAATAGTTGAACTTCCTATTGAGCCACCAGTTATTGAGCATGATGAATGCTCATCTCCAGAGTTCAGAGGTTCAGTGTGTTTCAGTTAGCCAATTTTGGCTAGCCATTTTTAATATTTTGTTAAAATGACCATGCCCCTTGGGGTTGTAATAAAGTGTGCTAGTAGGGAGGTCTTGACTGGCTCGGTTCTCTTAGACTTAACAATCAAATAGGGTATTCCAAGGAGGTTTTTCCCTTGTCGATTATTTCTTTGCCTTTAGCCAAGTTATAATCGATGAATTTTTCTCCTGCTACCTCCAAAGCTGGAATGCCCAAATTTGGCGGTTAGGCCTTGGGGGGTTATTAGAGACCAACATTAAAATATGAACCTACTAGACACTATTTGTAAGTTATATGGTAATTTCCTAGGTCCCGGGATGCATTAAAACATTGTCCGAAAAAAAAAATTTCCCGGACGTCCTCGGTTTTTTTTATTTTTTATTTTTTACTATAGAAAAATAATTAAATTTTTCAATTGATTAAACCATTTTTCCTATGGTTTAATTGAAAATAATCAAATTGTAATAATTAAGTGGTATGGGGGTGGATTCTGGCAAATAAAGATTTGTTTTCTAAGCCAAAACACTCATTTAACCCCTATACACACTTATCCTAAGTTTTGGATGATTATTTTTCTCTCAATTAAATATTTCCTCAAAATCAATAAATGAGGAATATTTAATTAAAATAATCATTATTTTATTAAATTGAGAAAATCAAAATATCTCCAAAAAAGACCAAATTGAATAAAATAAAGGGCTAATTAGCTCGGCACAGAAGATCGAGGATGATTCCAAATCAAATCCCAACTGAGTCGGGTCAGTATCAGAGTGCAGTAGTTAATTCTCCCTCAAGATTTGCGCCTCTCTTCCTCATGTGGGCGAATTACATTTTGTGGCCTCTTTTGATTGGACTGGTGATAAAACCAAGACAAAGGGTGGAGACCACCTCACCCCCTCTCATTACTCTGGAACTCAATCAGACCTCAGTTCATCTTCCTGTCAGCATATCGGAGCTTCAGTCACCTTAAGGTTGCGCCCTCCTTCCTCATTCTCAAGCTAGGGTTGGGTTGCTACTCCCTTTTTTGTATAAATAGAGATCCTTCTTCCTCATTCAAGACGGAAGCAAGGAACCTCTGCTCATGTACTCTATTGTTATTATTTGAATAAAGTTGAAGGTTTTGGAGGCTTATGAATGTGATTCTGTGGGTGCATACTTTTGGTGGATGAGGTGATATGGTTGCATTTCTATCATGCTTTGTTCTTTCATAACCAATCTGGCTTAGAAGGTTATCTTAGAGCACGTAGAGTAAATATTTGCAGTTGTCAATTTATTTACTTACTCTTTACTCTTAGCGATTTAAGAAGGCATGTTTTATTAAGTTATAGCTCATGCTTTTTTGGTTTCTAACCGTGAGTAGTACCAGATCTAATATGTTTGTTGCAAGTGTGATAGCTTTTGTTTGCAGATCACAATTCCAAGTAAAAGGTCGAGCTCAGTTGTATCTCCTTTTTTTGGATCTAGGGAAAAACACTTGGGGTCTCACATTCAAACTTCCGAGTTTTCCAAGATATTCAAGTTTGAGTAGTTGTTACCGCTTCTTTCAATAAAAACTCGAAAACTCTCTCTTTCCCGATTACCTTTCTTATTATGCTTAAGAAATAGATCTGCTCTTTCTTGCTTAGTATTCCGATCTAGTATTCTTTAAGCATTTATATCTGATTTGTTTTTAAAAGAACTTCATCATTCGATTAGATCTAAAGCGAGGAATTTGTGCTTATATGCAAAAAAAATCAATTTTTTCCAATTTTTTTTTATTTTTGCATTGTCTTTCCCATCATTTTATAACATTGTTAGCTCGCTGGTTTTTAGCAGGGCTGCGCGTAAAAGTGAAGTTTTGGAGTGACCAAGATCATCAAGGAGGCCTCACAATAAGCCGGTGGACACCCACTTTGATATAGTTTCTTGATGCACCGTTGTAAGCTCTTATATCCGAGTTTATTGGACTAAGAAGCACTCCATCTTCGTCATAAAAATTGTAAAAGAATTAAACGAGAACAGTGGGGTAACCAACACCCACATCCCATCTCCCTTGGGGGGATTCGTGTCTTTTGTCATTTTTCGTGAGATTGCTTTTTCTAACCCCACCACTTCACACACTCACTTTATAAGTGCAGGGTGAATACTTATTTCACATTTCATTGTTTAATGTTAGACACTAAGATGGGGGGGTGAATCAGTGTGAAGCCAATTTTATAACTTTTATTAACTTGTCACAATTAACTACCAATTCATCATTACATTATTCTATCAATCTCGTAATCAAAACATCTTTCACTTCATCATTCACGTATCATAAGCATTTGAGTCATTAAAAACCATAATACAACTGAACACAACACCATATAATTTTGTAATTTTTTTTGTATTAGTTTTGGTCCGGCTACAACCATTAGGTAAAATCAGCACCTACTCTGCATCTAGGACCCTGCCTGGTTTTCTTAGACCCTGCTAAGAAGGGTTTGAGGTATCCTAACCTCAGATGCAAGTCAAGCTTGCATTTACAATTTAAGCTCACTGTCTCAACACATTTTCATCACTATCACACTAGCATTTATCTCTAGCACCTCTTCAATCAGCATCTTCTCAGCAACTTGTCTCTGTTTTGTCCAAAAGCATTTTGTCAGGAATAATATCAGCAATTCAGCACATCACTGTCAAGTGTGTTGTCCTATCATAATCATTCTGCTTCACATCAACTACTGCCATATCATTATCAAGTTGTTACTGTCACATCAATCACTGTTATGTCATGGATGCACTGTCAATGTCATCAACCAGTCACTGTCATACTGTTGTAGGTGTCAAACTACAACTTGATCAAGTTATCAAGAAGTCTCCCCAAGCACCACTACTACTCATGTCTTCAAGAGTCTGCTGATGCCTGCACCTGTCAAGTCTTGTTCATTAATCTCATCAATACTGCTGCAACACTCTTCTGCTCAAGTACATCAACTTTGCTAGTCAACACTGCTCATCACTCTGCCAAATTCCACTCATCAAGACGTTGTCAATGTCAAGGCTATCAATCACTATACTAGTCTTTTACTGTCATACTATTAAATCAACTCAATCAATCATTATCATATTAACTGTTGTAAGTTAGATCTGTCATTGTATGGTTGAGCAGCCACTGATTTAACAAGTCATTGTATTTCATAAAGAGCAATGGTTGTCAAATCATAAGGCATTGTCGAAACAACTCCATTGTTCCTGCCTTTTCCACTTTTGCAACCTCAATATGTCACAAGACAAATCCTCAATTCAATATCATCTCAAGGGTTCTTAACAAGAACACTTAAAGCCAAATATTACCTTCTATTAGTTCACTGGATCTCTAGATATCTGAGCCTTTTCCATAGAATGATGAACATACCTTAAAGTGGCTTGATTCAAGCTTGTGACTTTACCAATGTACTATATCCAACACAGAATTTGCCTACTGCTGTAGTAGACAAAAAGCTTCCATAAGAAACGGAGGTTTGTATGCCAAGTTGAATGTTGGTTGTGTACTCCTGCAGAGTTCAAATTTTGCTGCTTGTATTTCTGAGAAGAAATCTTCAGATGCTCAAACTCTGGTGTAAAGATGATGTAGCCCGAACTATTCTTGTGCCTCATTTGCTCCTTGTGAATCCAAGGTTTTACTTTGTCAAGTATACTGCTGATCAACACTTTACTTCTTGCAACATGTTGTAGTTGTAGACATACTTCTTCAAAACATAGTCATGTTATCATGTCTTGATGCTTGTCTGCTTATGCTTCATAATTTGACTGTCACCTTCATGCATGGTTTGTGTATGTGTTTTACAAAGGGTCATTTTGAAATAAACCCTTGGACTGTCATATATCATCATTACTCAGGCTTAAGGCAATCATCTCCACCATTCAGGACCAGGGCATGTCAAAACGTGTCCCAACTTGTTAAACTTCAGTGCTAGGTGTGCCCAAGACAAGTCCAAAGAGGACTGTCATATGACAGCAGAAAGAAAGTTCAAAAACAAAAGACCATCTTCAGTAAAAAATTCGGGACTGTGTACACTATCCGAATTTCCTCAGTCAAGCTCCAGCTCATTCATTGCTGCAAACAAAATCAAAACCAAAAGAATGACTGCTGTTGACTACTCCTGCTGCCACGAAAGACTAGCCTCAGTCAACCTCAGCTGCGAGCTTACCTTCGTTGAATGTCAAAAATAAGACCCAAAAAAAAATATTTGATGCTGCCTTTTCTCTGCAATTCGGGTCTGCAATTGACCTCTGCTGCTACCACTGAGGTTTCAACAGTCAATTAGTTAGGGCATACTGCTGTTGTAGATTCGTGGTGTGGAAGAAAACCTCATGCACTAAGGTTCACTGCTGTTACAAAAGGAAGACATCTAAGGTCTGCTGCAAAAGTTGACTGGTTAAAAAAAAACTTGACTGCTGCCTTATTAGGGCTATAAAAGACACCAAAAAACTTCCACCAAGGCACCCGAATTTTCTTTACAATTGGTGCTGGTAAAGTAGAAGGCAAAATCAAAAAGAAAATCTCTGTGAAAATAGGGCTGCCTCAGTCATCCGAATTTTTACCTCAGCTGAGCAAGCTCCTTCATCACTTTGTTGGATGTTGTTTTGACCCCATGCAAGCCTAAAAAATGGACTGCTGTAACTCCTCTTCTCGCTGCTGCTACAAATTCGGGTTTGTTCCTAGACCACCGAATTTTACAGACCAAAAAAAAAATTTCAAACTACTGCTCCCACGAAATTTCCACAATGGAAAATCTCAGAGCTCCTGCGAATTTTTCACATTTCAAAATGAATTTTGATGGGGTATTTATATTGGTTTTTCCACCATAAATTCTGGAGCCGACCTTAAAAAAAATTATTTTTATTTTTATTTTTTTTAAATTTGAATTTGAAATTTAATCTTTTGTAGGCTGGCCGACTTGTTGTATTTTATTTTTATCTATTGCTATATTTATTTGCACATCTTTTGGATGTGACTTGTTTGCAAATGAGAAGAATGACCATAGCATGGGTCATTGACCTTCTTACCTCTTCAACGTATGTGTGGGATAGAGAGTCAAGACCCAAACCTTCATCACAAGGGTGTCTCAAACTCCTTTACCAACCATCTAGGGTTTCATCATCAAAACCAAGAGTGTAACAAGCCACAAGGACTTCATTAGGGATCCCACCATCAAGGTGCCATGTCGCCATCCATAATCAACCAAGTGTGTCAAACTAAAGAGTCCAAGTGTCATCATACCATCATATAAGTGGGTTCAAGATCTTCCTTATGCCTTAGGACCATCTCCAAGGGTTCCAAGACTCCATATGACCACTTCATTTTCATCAAGAGTACAAGGACCTTTAAACCATCAATTGTGGGTCCAAGGACCTCTTCAAGGTTTCTTCATCAAGTAAGAAGCTTCATAGGCTTCTTCAACCACCTGAACCTCACAAGAGGACCGCCAAGGGTCAAGATATCTTCTGTGGGGATGCTAGGTCTTCTTCTGGGGTACCATGACATTATCATAGCATGAATGACCACAGAATGGGTCATTAATGCTTCTCCAACTCATCTAGGGTTTCTCCATCGTCCATCAAGGCTTTAAGACCATCTCCAGGGTCTTCAACACCATCAGCAGGGTGGTGGCTTCAAGATCCAAGCTTGTGGGTACATGAACCCTGTCAACTGGGTACAGGGTACTTCAATGGCACAAACCCACTCTGTAAGGGGTCTAGGCACTGCAGGTGGGACTTGGTGGCATCAATGACATCCTGTGGGGCCACTGCAAGTCCATGTTGGCATCAATGACAATTTCATCAACATTTAATTCATTGTTTTAATTATGAAAAAGTAATTTAGACAAAACCATTCTTCGTTGCAACGAATTAGGCTCTCACCTCCACCCAAAGGCTTTGTCGATTAGTGGAGGTTGATTAGAAAAGTGACGCATAAGTTTGGCCAACATATATCTTGCATTAGTATTATTTTATTTCTCTCGTTTTCTAACTTGTTTAATAAAATGAACCCAATGTCTCTTGAACTTCGTTGAAAAACAAGTCAAGAATGCTCTCTGTTGGAGAGTCTTTATTTATTGTTTTAGCTTAATTGTATTGTTTCAACTTTCATATAAATCTCTTGAATCTCGCCATAAGGCAGATCAAGAGTGCTCTCTGTCAGAGGGTTGTTACAATCTTCACATCTAATTAAAATCGGAATAAATATTTGTGCTACATTGTGTATGCTCTACCTAGTTGGGATACCATGAAGCAGCCATAGACTTGTCCAATTCTCACATTTTAATCCAAGCCACCCTAATAAAAGTAACCACCCAACAAAAATAAGTGAAAATCCGGCACGTCGGTTAGATTTTGTGTGGGCAAATTCTGCCTGGGGAAGTTGGAACCACTGTACTTAGATCTTGGGGGTACCATTAGGCTACATCCCTGGTTGGTGTAGTGTTGAACACGCCCTTGCGACTTTGGCAGCCAACATGTCCTCGTACGGAGCCACCAAAGCCTAAATTCCGGACATATCTCCAGTACCGCAAGGTATATCTTGGGGATCCCCTTCCCTGTAATAATCAACTCACCTTTAAAAACTTACATTAAAACTTACCAAGAAGCACGCAAAACAATCTCTTGCACCCTATTTGGCACTAGTCTTCAGTTTAACTTGCTTATTATCTGTCTAAAGCATTGCACCATTTAAATTATCTATCGATTCATATCATGAATGCTTTGTTTTAGATGTGTAATTGTCAAGAGATTATTCATTTCCATTTTACTCGCACATGTTCACTTGATTCTATTTTTTTTGTAAATGTTTATCAAAAACTCCTAAACAACACCCATCCGCATCATACTCTTAAAAGAAAAACATCTTTAAAAAACTTGAGCCTTAGATACTCTTTAGGGACTACCCCCCTTGGCTTCGTTAGGAGTTTTCCTAAACGGAGGAGTCAGGATCAGGTGACAACAACTGACTCTTTGCTTGCCCCCAAGGGCCGCACCTCTCCCTTCTGCCAAGAGACAGCCATTCGAAAGATTCTTGACTGACAATGTGCACATTGGTGGGCAACATTTTTGGCGCCACTGTCGGGGACAAATCTTTTGTTCCTAGACGACCTTTTTCCTTAGTTTTTACCTTTGATAGATTTTAGTTTGAACACCTCTGATTTTAGACTTAAATCCATCTGGCGACTCCACTGTCAATAATCACACCAAGGTATTCAACAAGAAGAAACTTTGTAGGCCTACTTAATTTCATCCCTGAACCTGAATAGGTTTATAGGAGGAGACTAAATAGGTTAGCTTCTCGTAGAATCCTTGAGAATCTTGGATCTGAGTCTAATTCGGACATCCATAGCCTTTTCATTGGAAATAATAATTGTTTGTCTGACATAATGGGTGAATATTAGAGTGCTCTTAACATCGCTCAGATAGCAGGTCAACCTCACAATCTACCAGACAAAGCTGTAGACAAACTACCCATGTTCACTGGCACTGGTGCCATCAATGCAAGTCTTCATCTTAAGAACTTCTCCAGATGTATTAGCGCTTATATCAGTGATCCTGCTCATAAACACGAAGATGTGTATATGAAGCTCTTTGCTCTTTCCTTGGACGGAGATGCTGGCAACGGGTTCAACAATTTGCCAGATAACTCCTTTGCAACCCTTACAACCTTCAAAACTGCTTTCACCAACAAGTTTGGAACAAAGAAAGAGCCTCGCCATCAGTTAGCAGCTTTAACTACTATAAAAAGATGCAAGAATGAAACAATGGATGAATTCAACAACAATTTCACAGATCTGACGAATGCCATCCACACTGACTACAAGCCTACTGCTCAGTCCATCCTAGTTTACTACATTGAAGCTCTTAGTCGGGAAATGCAATATCAACTCAGAGATAAAGACCCTGCAACTTTATTGATAGCCCAAGAAATGGTCGTTAAAATCAACATGAATATGCAGTCTTCAGGTAAATCAAACATTCCCGGTTACACAAGGGCCCTTATCCCTCCTAAGCAACAAGAGATTAGAGCTAAGGATTCTACCAGCCACATGCACGAGACTTATGACAAGAAAATAAAGGAAATGAATGATAGGATGAAAGCTTTACAAGCCAATTATGCGAAGATGCAAAATCAGGTGATAAATGTAGAAAGGGCTCAAACAAGTCAAAACAATTTTCCTCCTAAGGGAAACTGGGTTCCGAAAAATCCCTGCAAGATAGAAGGCCCCCTAATCAACTAGATCCTATCAACATGGTTGAGGAAGTCATTCCTTATTGCAGAGCCTGCGAAGCCCTTCACAAAGAATCCACTTGATACATGGCCCGTCAAATCTTAGAGCATGGTCTTCCAGAGTCAAATGATAGTGAACAGTTTTCAAGCGAGCCTGAGTACATCAACACAGTAGGACAGCTCCATCCGATCACAACAAAAACCTGGGGTCAAACCAGAGAATACAATCAACAACTAGATAACCTTACTAAGAACTTTGGGACTAAACCTTCAAATGAACAGATCAAAGAGATGCCTAAGTTCAAAGGCATAATCTACCAGAGAAGGGACAGTCCGGGTACTTCAAAGAGAAAACAGTATCTCCCTAAGGTAACCACTCCCCCTGTTGCAGATGATGTAGGTCTTGACTTGGGAACTTGGTGGTCAAAAGCTAAAGTGTCAATCCTCGCAAGTGAACTTGTTAAAATTCCTAAGCAAAGAGAAAAGTTGTTAAAAGCCTTAAATTCTCCACCTCTGGAAAAGCAAGAATGGGAGAATAGACAGAGAACATAAGAGAAATGTAATGTAATGTATATTTAATAAATGTAGAGATGCATTACATAATAGGTGCCCAAGTAATTTATACCGTCATTGGGGAACAGAGGTGACTTTTCAAGTCACCTCTTAGTTTATTTACATTAATTAACCTAGCTTAATAATTAAATTTGGCTTTCATTACATTACCTTTCCCTTAAGGAAACTTTGTCCTCAAAGCTTAATTGACGACAGTGACTACGTGAACTATCGCAACGTCTCTGATGTGGACATCTGTATGGGTCGTTACTGGCAGGTTTTATCCCTGGTTCTCGACATTGAAGTATGTATGTTGGTGCATCTTTCCAACGTAGTTTTTCCATCTGATGTGCTGTAACCAGTTGTGTTGGAGGTGGTTGGAACCCATATAATTTGTGTGTTTTCCCGAATGCATGGAATTCAATAAAATGTTCTTGGTGATTTGCAGAGTATGTACCCAAGGTTTGTAACCATTGTATTCCTAATACTACGTCGATTCCTCCCAGTGGTACCGCAAAGAAATCTGATTCTAAGTTATATTCTTGCATTTGTAACTTAACCTTGTGACATCTTCCCACATTATCAATCTTCTTGCCATCTGTTATCATGACCATCATGTTAGGTACTGGACGAATAAATAGGTTAAATACTTTAGCAAAGTTGACACTAACGAAGTTATGGGTGTTGCCAAAGTCAATGAGAACTGTGACATTATTTTTTATATGACCTTTAATCTTCAATGTTTGCAGTTGGGAGATTCCAGTAATAGCGGCTAATGAGATTTGTGGGGAGTCGTCCTCGATTCCTGGGTGGTAGTCTTCTTAGCTATTTACATCGTTCTCAATTGGTTCATTGACTTCTAGCTCTACTTCACAAGCATATAATTTCTTTTGTAAGCATCTGTGCTTAGGATCCCATTTGTCTCCACAGAACTTACATTTTCCTTCTTTTATTCTCTGAGCCTCTAAATTGGGCTTTGTTCCTTCCCTAAGTTGAGGCGGTCTATACCTTGGATTTCCTGTGTATCCTGAATGGAGGGGGTTCTTTTTGGAGTCGTCTTGGTCGACATTTGTATGAACGGATTTGCTTTCAATAATCCTGGCTTTACGGCGTGCTTCCTCCATGGTAGAGACGTTGTGTAACTCTAGTTCGCCACGGATGTGTTGTTTTAGACCGTGTATGTAGGTCTGTAGTCGTTGGTCATCGGTTAACTCTGGGACTCGAGTTGACAGCGCTTCCCATTCACGGGTGTACTCATCGACACTGTTTTTTGTTGTAACCTTGTGATTTTGGCAAAGAAGTCTTTTTCTTCAACGCCTTGAAATCTTTTGATGAGGTCGTTCCTGAAGCTAACCTAGTTGTAAGAACATATTCTTGTAGTATTCTTCCACCATAAGTACCAGTTGTAAGCGTCGCCTTCTAGATGCATGGAGGCATATTTAATTTTCTCGTCGTCATAATGGATGTTGTGGTGGTCTAGGTATTCCTCGGCTTTGTTAATCCACGGTATACATTGTCGTTCATCCCTGTCGTATTTGGGTAACTCAACTTTCACCCGTATTTGGCGTCCTTGTGTATATGCGTTAGAGGACGACATGTTGAATAGAGGATCTGGCTGCTCCGAAGTTCTTGGAGAATTTGGTTGCAGGTCATTTGAGATTTGTAATCTGTCCAAGATGGCGGTTAAAACTACTTGATTTTTCTTTTGGTCTTCTTGTAGAGTGAGGAAGCTATTCTCTATTCGTGACGTAAATTGTGTCCACTTTGATGTCAAATCGTCATTGGTTTGTTTGATTTTTACGTGGAGTTCCTCGTAATTCTTGTTAATTTTCTCATTGATTTGATCGAACTGAGCATCCATTGATCTGGTGATTGCTGGAATCTTCCCAGTGCTGAACGTGGACTTATTTTTATTTGCTGTATAATGCCAGCCCCCTGCCAGGATTTATTTCCCAATAAAAATTAGATAATTTGTACTCTAATTTTTTTATATTGGATAAGAACAAGGCGAAATATATATTTTATTTATTGGGGAACAAAAGATTTATGTATATAAAAAAATTATTATATATAATATTATTATTATTATATATAATATTATTATTATTATTATTGAATATATTTTTTTTATATTTATGATATATATTAAAATAATATAATAATATTATATTATATTATATGACATTTTTTTTGTAGGTTGGAGGCAGTTGGGGTGGCGGTGGGCAGAGAAGAGATTGAGCGCACGGATAGAGACGTGAGGGCAGAAAGGAATGGAGAATGGAGAAACTGAAGGGATGGCGATGTGGATGGAAGGAAGGGAGAAGGGGATTGGAGCAGCAGCGGGGGGATGGCAGCGTGGAGGGATGGAGGCGTTAGTAGGATGGAGCAGCAACACGAAGGGGATGGAAGCGCGGAAGGGATGGCAACTTTAGTAGGATGGTGGCGGCGTGAATGGAAAGAAGGGTGAAGAGAGAGTGGATCAGGCGACAAATGGGGCAGGCGGAGGGTGGTGGCGACTGGAGTAGGGAGCAGGAAGGGGCGGGTAACGAAGAAGTAGCACAGAGGATGGGGGATGGAATTTGGCGCATGTGCACGAAATCTAGAGGATGGAGCTGGAGGATGGAGAGCGGCGGAAAGTAAAGAGGAGGTGGGTGCAGCGGAGGTGGAAGTTGGGAGTGGTGGTGGGATGGTTCCAAGAGCGGAGAGGCTCTAATACCAATGGAAGAGCAAGAATGGGAGAATAGACAGAGAACGTAAGAGAAATGTAATGTAATGTATATTTAATAAATGTAGAGATGCATTACATAATAGGTGCCATAGTAATTTATACCGTAATTGGGGAACAGAGGTGACTTTTCAAGTCACATCTTAGTTTATTTACATTAATTAACCTAGCTTAATAATTAAATTTGGCTTTCATTACAACCTCCTTAAAAGGTAAATTTTAAAGAACCTCTAGAAGAACCTCAGCCAACTCTAAACAATGTCCAGGAAAATCCAATTGTAATATTGCATACTATGGATTAAAGAAAAGAGGATCATTCCCCTTTTTACGTATCATTGATGATGGGTGAGCTTCTTCTACACAACTGTATGCTTGATTCAGGATCTGCCTACAATATAATGACTAAAAAGGTAATGGAACAGTTAAACTTAAAAACAACTAGGCCCTACCGAAATGTTTGTGCCATGGATTCCAGAGAAGTGGATGTGGTAGGAATCATCCTGAATCACCAAGTGAGACTAGCTAAGTATCCAGACATTCACATAGCCATGGACATTCTAGTAATTGATGTACCAGATAAATGGGGGATGTTGTTGTCTAGAAAGTGGGCTGCTACTTTGGGAGGACGAATCTAGATGGACTGGACTTACGCTACTATATCTGCATCAGAAGATTCATGGGTTAAGTTGCGTAATGAAAAGGAGAAAAAGTACCATGTTGAAAATCCTAAGAAGCCTTTCAGTGAGTATGTTTACAACACTGATGACATTGGAACCTATACTTGTTACTCTACCTTTTTTGGCTCCCCTTAAAGAAAAAATAAAAGACGAGAAGGTAGATGAAATATGGATGATGAATTTTGGCAATGCTCACTCTAGAGCTGCGAAGGGTGCAGGTGTTGTCATCACCTCACCTAAAGGGAAGGTTTTCAATTTTTCTTATAGATTGGAGTTTGAGGCGACTAATAATGTAGCAGAGTATGAAACCCTTTTACTTGGTCTAGAAACAGCTAAGGATATGGGAATAAAGATGTTAAGCATAAGTGGAGACTCTGACTTAATAATCCTCCAGGTCAAGACTAAATTTGCTTGTAAGTGCAAAAGGCTAAAAAAGTATAGAGATGTTGTCTAGGACACTATGGAATATTTCGATGCCTTGAACTTAATTTCAATCCCTAGAGATGAGAACAGCTTAGCAGACAAGTCAGCAGTAGCAGCATCAACTCTCCAGCCTTCTGAAGAACTGTTGAATGGTGATAGTAAATTAGAGATAACCATTAGACCATCGGTTCCAGACAACATGGAACATTGGCAGGTTTTCCAAAGTGATGAGCAAACTTTGAAATTTCTTCATAATATAGATGAATTTTCCAACTTCAATGTCAACTTTCAGGAAGAGGGTCAAGAGTATCAAGGAGAAGATGATCAGTTTGATAATCTAGTTCCTAGAGGCTTTGTTGGGCTTGAACAAACTTTTGATAGACATGATGGTAGGAAAAATAATATTGATTCAATGAAACCTGGAGATTACATAGAAATCAATATTGGATCAGATAAAAACCCAAAACTAATAAAAATTGGAAAATGGACATCTAAAAAAGAAACGAATGACTTAATAAACTTGGTTAAAGAATATAGGGATGTTTTCGCCTTCTCATATGATGAGCTTAAGGCATATCGAGAGGATGTGTTCCAACACACCATCCCTTTAAAACAAGTGACCAGAGAAGTCAAGCCCTTTCGACAAAAATTAAGACAAATAAACCCCAAGTTAGCCCCCGTAGTTAAAAAGGAGCTTGAAAAAATGTTAGTTGCGGGGATTATTGCACCAACAAGGCATTCATCTTGGTGCTCTAACTTGGTGGTGGTGAGAAAGAAGAATGGTAGTTTAAGGATATGTATAGATTTCAGGAATCTAAACATAGCTTGTCAAAAGGACAACTACCCGTTGCCTAATATGGAGACCCTGCTCCAGAGAGTAACAAGGGCAGGTATGATGTCCATGTTGGATGGATTTTCGGGGTACAACCAGGTAGTGATTCAAAAAGAAGATAGGCATAAGACTACTTTTACCTCCCCTTGGGATACCTTTGAATATCTTAGGATGCCTTTTGGTTTGTTGAATGCTGGTGCCACTTTTCAAAGGGCCATGGACTATGCATTCAAGGAGTTGATTTGGAAGATCATAGAGATTTACCAAGATGACCTGACCATTTTTTCAAAAGAAAGACCAAGTCACATAGGCCATCTTAAGCAAGTCTTCAAAAGATGTAGGAAGTATGGTATTTCTCTTAATCCAGCAAAGTCTATTTTTGGAATTGATGAGGGAAAGCTTCTAGGACACATCATCTCTAAAGAAGGGGTCAAAATTGACCCTGAAAGAATTGAAGCCATTAAAAAGATCCCCTTGCCTAAAAATGTCAAAGCTCTCCAATCTTTTAATAGGCACATCAATTTCATCAGAAGATTTATCCCAAACTTAGCTAAGTACATGAAACCTTTGCAGAAACTGTTGAAAAAGGATGCTAAGTTTGAGTGGACTAGTGAGGGTAAAGAGACCTTCAGATGCATTAAAGAAGCCATCACTAAAACAATTGTCTTAATCAGCCCAGATTACTCCAAAGATTTCATGATTTTCTCCTTTGCTTCCGAGGATACTATTGTGGGGGTCTTGCTCCAAGAAAACAATGAAGGATTTGAGCAACCCATCACTTTCATGAGCCAAGCCTTGCAGCACTCCGAACTTAAATACACCACCATGGAAAAGCAAGCCTTTGCCTTAGTAAGATCTTCGAAACACTTCAAAACGTATGTGGGTTACTCTAAGATAGTCTGCTATGTACCTCATTTAGCGGTTAAAAACATCTTGTGTCAACAGGATTGCTTAGGCAAAAGAAGTAAGTGGGTGTCTAAAATTCAAGAATATGATCTAAAGATTAAACCTGCAAAGTTAATCAAAGGACAGGGCTGAGCAAAAAAGTTAACTAGGGGTAATGAAGAAGCCTTACGAATAATTTGTTAAAATGAAGAGCCTACACCAAGCAGGACTCCAGAGTTGCAGCGTCTAAATCACCATTGGTACTCTGACATCGTATTTTTTCTCCAAAACCTTACATGCCCTAAACATCTTAAAGGTCACAAAGGAAGGGCTCTAAGGTTAAAGGTTGTCAGGTATTGCATCACTCAGGAAGGACTCGGTTGTAGAAACCCAGATGGAGTGATACTTCGATGTGTCAACGAGCAAGATTCTAAGCAGCTCTTAACTGAGTTTCATTCAGGATTTTGTGGTGGGCATTTTGCAGCATATACAACAGCCCACAAGATCCTTAGAGCAAGTTACTATTGGCCCTCCCTCTTCGCAGATGTTCATAAGATGGTCAGGGATTGTCAGCAGTGCTAGTTGTTCACTGGGAAGCCTAGGTTAAAAGCCTTACCTTTGCAACCAGTTGTGGTCCAAGCCCCTTTCCAACAGTGGGGGCTTGATTTCATCGGTAAATTCAAAGATAACTCTAGCAATGGTTATTGTTGGATTCTTACGGCTACCGATTATTTCACCAAGTGGGTGGAGGCTATCCCCACTAAAAAGGCTACAAATAAAGTTGTTATGGATTTCATAGAAAATAATATCATCACTAGATTTGGTGCTCCAGCCAAAATAACAACTGATAATGCCAAAGCTTTTAGTTCCGCAGAGTTCACCAACTTCTGTTTCAATTATGGCATTATCTTATCCCATTCTTCCAACTATTACCCACAGGGATGGTAAAATCCCAAGAACTTGATGACTATCCTGAAGAAGACAGTTGGCAATCACAAGAAGTCATGGGATGGTAAAATCAAGTATGCACTTTGGGCTGATCGAATAACTAAAAAAATTGCAACCGCGAAAACCCCTTTTGAGTTGCTGTATGGTTTGACTGTCTCACTTCCTATCTACCTTCAGTTACCTGCCATAAAAATGCTCCATGAGTATGAAATGGAAGAAGACTCTATGCCCAATAGGATTAATTAAATTATTGAGCTAGATGAAAACCGAAGGAAGGCCCTTGACCATAGCATCAGAAATCAGGATAAGGTCAAGACTCAAGAGAACATTCGATAAGTCAGCTAGGTCGAGACCTTTTCAGATAGGGGATATGGTACTCCTTTGGGATAAAAGGAGAGAGAAGCCTAGAAAGCATAGGAAGTTTGACAGCTTGTGGTTAGGACCATATATTATATATGACGTGGCCAGCACCAATTCATTTCTCCTCAACACTATGGAAGGAGAAGGTTGCTCTTACCAGTGAATGGGCAACAGTTAAAAGTTTTCTTCAACAATGACATCTAATGCCCATGGGGGCATTCTAAGGGCTTTTCTAAACCCTTATCTTTTCCCTTTTAGTTTTCCTTTTTTGTACCATAGTTTTGTACTATATTTTTGTATCATATTCAGTTTTTTGTATATTATGCATGTACCATAAATTGTTTCCTTTTTTTTTCCTTATACATAATTGTTGTTTCATTTTTGGCATTTCATATATATATGGTACTGATGCACTTTAATTTCGTGCAGGAACCAGAGATTATGGGCCACTCGCACACTCTCTTTGAATGAAAATCAAACAAGTGCACGTCCCGCAGTTGGAGCCAGATGTTACCAACTATTTTGTACAATAGTTGAACTTCCTATTGAGCCGCCAGTTATTGAGCATGATGAATGCTCATCTCCAGAGTTCAGAGGTTTAGTGTGTTTCAGTTAGCCAATTTTGGCTATCCATTTTTTATTTTTTGTTAAAACGACAATGCCCCTTGGCGTTGTAATAAAGTGTGCTAGTAGGGAGAGCTTGAGGGCTTGAGGACTTGAGTGCCTTTATCCAACTTATAATCGATGAGTTTTTCTCCTACTACCTCCAAAGCTGGAATGCCCAAATTTGGCGGTTAGGCCTTGGGGTATTATTAGAGTCCAACATTAAAATATGAACCTACTAGACATTGTTTGTAAGTTCTATGGTCATTTCCAAGGTCTCGGGATGCATTAAAACATTGTCCGGAAAAAAAAATTCACAGACGTCCTCGATGTTTTTAATTTTTTATTTTTGACTATAGAAGAATAATTAAATTTTTCAATTAATTAAACCGTTTTTCCTATGGTTTAATTGAAAATTTTCGAATTGTAATAATTAAGTGGTCTGGGGTGGATTTTGACAAATATAGACTTGTTTTCTAAGCCAAAACACTCATTTAACCCCTAGACACACTTATCCTAAGTTTTGGATGATTATTTCTCTCAATTAAATATTTCCTCAAAATCAATAAATGAGGAATATTTAATTAAAATAATCATCATTTTATTAAATGGAGAAAACCAAAATATCTCCAAAAAGGACCAAATTGAATAAAATAAAGGGCTAATTAGCTCGGCACAGAAGATCAGGGATGATTCTAATCAAATCCCAACTGAGTCGGGTCAGTATCGGAGTGCAATGGTTCATGCCATCTAATGGTGGCATGAACCATTGCGAACTTCAACACCAATCAATCAAGTGTTTCCAGGTGCCTTCATATTCTTTTGCCCTAGGGTCATCCCTAAGGGTTCCATGACCCCAAATGACCACATCATCATCATTTCTTCAAGACCATTAAACCATCTAGTGTGTGTGGGTCCAAAGGCTTCTTCAAGGCCTTCTTGGTCTTCTTCAACCACCTCAACCACCTCCAGGGGTCAAGATATCACCTGTGGGGCAGATGGGCCTTCTTCTAGGATACCATGACAACATCAAAGCATAAATGACCACAGAATGGGTCATTAATGCTTCTCCTAGCCATTTAGGGATTCTCCATCGTCTACCAAGGGGTCAAGGCACTGCAGGTGGGACTTGGTGGCATCAATGACATGCTGTGGGGCCACTGCAAGTCCATGTTGTCATCAATGACAATCTCATCAACAATCTCCCCCTTTGTCATTGATGACAACAACTCATGCTCCCCGTGTGAGCATGCTCCCCTTTTTTCTACATCTCTCCCTTTGTCTTCATCTCTCCCCCTTTGGCATCAATGGCAAAGGGTGTCCATATACATGTATCTGAAATCACTGATCACTGGTATTTGCTCCCCCTGTCAACATGCACAATCCTAGGACCTGTCTGTATGCCTAGAGTAACCATCCTTTCTCCTTTGAGTTCATTCTCCAGCCTCATGAACTCAAGGTGTGTTAAGGTCTTTGAGGGACCTTACACTTGACTTGCCATATGGCATCCATCCTCCCTGCTCTGATCAACTTCTCCTATCTGCAACTGCTCGGTCTTCTTCATCCATACTTGCTTTTTGGAATCTGTCCTTTCAGCATTTGTTTCTTCATCTATAATCGCTTTCCTTGATGAGGTGTATAGGAAGTTTCTCAAGGATTGTTTTCGTGTACTCCAACAATCTTGAGCTTTGTGCCCAAGGCCACTGCAGCTATAACACCTCATCGTACGACAATATACAGCAATGTAACCAACATTGTTGCATGTTCGACATCTGACTAAGTTGTTGGAACTTCCAACACTTCTTTGATCAACTTCATTTCTCCATGCTTGAGAGTGTCCCTGACTGTAGGCATTTGATTTCTGATCTTCAAATCTTCTTGTTGATGTATATGAAGGACTCCTTCTTCGTTGACTTATTTGACTTGCACATTCTTGGGCTTTGTGGCCAAACCCACTGCAGGTGTAGCATCTCAATGTGTGACATGTGGCAACAACATGTCCGACTTGATTACATATCCAACATCTAACTGAGTCATTGGGGCTTCCAGCCCTTCTTCTTCTACAATCCATAGCCTTATAAACAAGGTTAGAACAAAAATAACAATAACCATTGAAGCCACTTTCAAACCTGGGTCTTGGAGTTGTTTCTTTTATGAGGTTGCTTTGAGGAATAGACCTAACTCCTTGTTTCATCTTTGAACTTCCAAAGTCCTTGTTGTCATGTGCAGGTGCATGGGGAGCAGCTCTGGACATTGATGGACCTGCTTCTGGAGTCTTCAGAGACCAAATGTCATCGTCAGAGTTTTCTTTGTTCTTCTTGTAACCAAGACTAGTTTTGTCGAGTGGAGATCTTTGGCAATCTAAGATCTTATCTAGGACAATTGAACTGTCCAGGAACTTGACCAAGGCTTCATTCTTCTTACCTTTCTTCCTAAGACCAACTATCTCCATTTCCAACTTCTGGACTGTCTCCTCCATTTCTTCCAGTTGACTCTTCAGGATTTCTTCTACCCTCTTGGCTTCCTCCAACTGAGTCTTCAAATCATGATTGACCTCTCTAGTTTCTTCAAGCTCTTGAGCAAGCTTTTCTGGTTCTTCCTTTTGACTGATTAATTCAGTCTTTAATTATTCAACTTCAGCATCCTTGTCTTTCATTCGATCTCGCAACTCTTTGTCCTTGTCTTTAAGCTTTACAAGCAACACTTTCAATGACATGGTCTTCTGCCGATATTCATTCAAGGAGTCCAAGATTTTCTTTTTGAACCTTGTGAAGTCACTCTGGGTCAAATTTACTGTGTTCAGAAACCAGTTGGCTCGGAGATCAATATTCAACAACGTGAGATGTATCTCATGTGCAGTCTTTGATAGCCCTTCATCATCTTCTGCAAGAACCTTCTCAATTTCATCACGTAAACTATCATTACAATCACAAGAGTCCATACCTTTACTGGAGTCATCTTCTTGCTTGTCTTCTTCTTGATTGATCTCTTCCGTGGGCTTGTCTTCTGGTTCCTGATCTGTCTTTTTGGGTCCTGGTCTTGCCTTCTGATACTCACTCTCCAACTTGAACCATAGGTCTTTTGCTGAAGTGTACTCACCTACACTTTCCTTCACTGAGCTGGGAAGTCCATCCATAAGGAACTTCAAGGCTGTAGTGTTGTCCTTCTTTGCTTCCTTCTGTGCAGTTGATTTTCCTTTCTTGTTTGATGGAGCGAGTGGATTGATAACAATTTCCCAAATACCAAACTTGTTCAGATAAGCCTTCATTTTGCTCCTCCAACTAAAATAATCTGTAATATCAAGTATAGGCACGTCATTGCTTGATGACTCTTTCTTTTCCTCCATTGTGTCTAAGGATCTCCTTCAAGCTTGCTAGGCTTGTGACGAAGGTCGTCTCTGATACCAATTGTTAGACATTGAGAGGGGGGGGTGAATCAGTGTAAAGCCAATTTTAAAACTTTTCTTAACTTGTCACAATTAACTACCAATACATCATTCCACTATTCTATCAATTTCATAATCATTTCATAAACATCTTTCACTTCATCATTCACATATCATAAGCATTTGAGTCATCAAGAACCATAACACAAAAGAACACAACACCATATAATTTTGTAATTTTTTTGTATTAGTTTTGGACCGGCTACAACCGTGAGGTAAAATCAGCACCTACTGATACAAAGAGCACCGACTCTTCATCCAAGACCGTGCCTAGTTTTCTTAGACCCCGCTAAGAAGGGTTTGAGGTATCCCAACCTCAAAAGCAAGACAAGCTTGCTTTTACAATTAAAGCTCACTGTCACATCAACATCATCTGTCTCTTCAATCTGTTCTGCTGCTGCTCATCCTTTTCTCTGATCATCATTCTTCATGTGTAAACATAGGCAGCTACTGTCATCAACATTGCTCATCTAGTCATCAATCACCAAGGTCTGCTCATCTCTGCTGTTGATGGTCAACTGCTCATCAACACTGGTCATCATCTCTACTGCTGGTCATAGGTTTGCTCATCAATTTACTCATCAATACCGCTGCTCATGAACCTCTGGTCAATCTCTGCTGCTCATCCTCTTCATTCTTTACTGCTGCAACTCTGTATAGTCTGCTCACTGCTTATCAAGTCATCAATCTTCAATGTCTTTATAGCTGTAGGTGTACCACTGCCATATCATCACTGTCATATCTTCTTTTCATCAGGATGTCTGTTCACATCCTCAAGGTCTATTCATGAAAGTCTACTCATCAAAACAATTGCTTGCCACAAACCACTTGTCTATCACCTCATCATGTCACTTGTCAATTCATTCTGATTTGTCCTCTGCTCAAGACATGGACAAATCTCTGCCCTCTAATCAGCCTGTCAAAATCTGCCTGTTACAATTACTTCTTCAAGTCTTTAACCGCTGTTCAACAACGAACTCCTCTGCTGCACCAGGTTCTTCAAATCATCAAAAAGGGATCTGTCTACTAATACTTCATCATCCTCAAGTCTGCTATGTACATGGATGCCTTTTCACGCATCTTGCATCTCATCATCATATCGATCTTACAAGACTTCATAATCATCAATAAGTAGATATCAAATAGAGCGTCATCATTCACAGATACAAGTGTACATTATCATCCTAGGGTTTATATCATCTTGATC
Organism: Pseudotsuga menziesii; assembly: GCA_001517045.1. NCBI lineage: Eukaryota > Viridiplantae > Streptophyta > Pinopsida > Pinales > Pinaceae > Pseudotsuga > Pseudotsuga menziesii. The sequence continues at coordinate 211,882 of LPNX011016662.1, forward strand.
AGACTTCAACTGTGTATACTGTAGCAGACTTTACACGAACTGTGAAGAGATCATTGAACTTCATCATTGTATCATGTCATCATATCAATGTTGTGTATAAGTTGTGACTGTGTATCAAAAAATGGAGAGCATGATCACTATATAGATTACTGTATGTGTACTAGCATTGGAAAAAAGGAACTTTTCCAAGTATTAGCCTTGACCTATGCATTAGGGCTTCCATATACAGTGATCTTACCTCAAAACAAACCTCAAACTTGAAGATGTCTTACACCACAAAATTCCGGGCTGTTTGTGCTAAGTAAAGCCTTGGAAAGATTCAGCACTGAGGTAATCAAATCAGATCATCAAGGTGTATAAGTATGCATATCATCATCAAATAGTATATAGGTATCTGTGCATGTCAAAATTCAATTTTGGGCTATGTGTAGAAGACCTCAACTTTCCTCAGACTTGTTACCCCAAGCAAGTCCAAAGATTGGACTGCTGTGAAAATAAATTTGGCATCAATGAGGACTGTTTATATGACCCCAAACATCTCCATGGAAGAACCCTAACTGCTAGCTCCTTTTACCACTTGAAAATAAAAGATTTACCTCTATACTTCTACACTTCTCATGCCTCTGTCTGCTGCTTCAAATTCGAACTGTGGTAAAAGTCTGCAATTTTCGGACTGTGTAAAAAGGATTCAAAACTGAGACTGCTTTAACTGTTGTTGTTGTTGTTTAAACCATCACGGAGAGCCTTCAAAACAAGTGTTGATACAGCCCTACCTCACCAGCATGACTGTATATTACTTCAAGAAATTTTGGGTCTGTGTAGATGGTGAAAAGCTTCCAACCAGTCACTAGCTCTTCCTAGGGCAGCGAGCTCATTCACCATAGATCAAGATCAAATCTCCTTAGTTGCTGCAAATTTCGGATGCTTCAGTGGAAACTCAGATCTGCAATTTTGGGAGTGTTGACTTCTCTGCAATTTCGAGACTGTTGCTACCTCCGAATTTTCACAGTCAGCCTCAGTCCACGAGTTTGTTCTCCTTCCTCTTCGTTGGATCTCTCTTGTGAAAAGAATTCGGGACTGTTTCCCAATAGATGTCAGGAAAAAGATCAAGTCAAAAAAAAATTCAGATCTTTGTCTCCTGCTATCCGAATTCCACAGTCACCTCAGTGACGACCTCAGTCCAAAAAAAAAACTCAGAGCAGTCTGAAATTGCACACCAAGAAATGAAAGTGTTGGTTCCTATTTATACACATTTTTCACAAAGTTATGGAACCGACTTGTACTAAATTTATTTTTAATTCTATAATTTTTGTTGAGCCGACTTGACATTTCATATTTTTTTTTACAATCTTCTTTTGGGGAGCCGACCTGTCCACCTTTCTTTATTCTTTTTGGAGAGTTGACTTGTATGTGGGCTTGTGTGTAGGTTCCATCATCACGCTGCCAATATGTGGGTTCAAGACCCAAGGTGCCACAAGCATTAGGTCCAAAGACACCTTTGTTATGACAAGAAGACTTTTTCAACAATGTAAGAGCATCATGGACTTCAAGCTCATCATCTAATGGTGGCATGAACCATTGCCAACTTCAACACCAATCAATCAAGTGTTTCCAGGTGCCTTCATATTCTTTTGCCCTAGGGTCATCCCTAAGGGTTCCATGACCCCAAATGACCACATCATCTTCATTTCTTCAAGACCATTAAACCATCTAGTGTGTGTGGGTCCAAAGGCTTGTTCAAGGCCTTCTTGGTCTTCTTGAACCACCTCAACCACCTCCAGGGGTCAAGATATCACCTGTGGGGTAGATGGGCCTTCTTCTGGGATACCATGACAACATCAGAGCATAAATGACCACAAAATGGGTCATTAATGCTTCTCCTAGCCATTTAGGGCTTCTCCATCGTCTACCAAGGGGTCAAGGCACTGCAGGTGGGACTTGGTGGCATCAATGACATCCTGTAAGGCCACTGCAAGTCCATGTTGTCATCAATGACAATTTCATCAACAGGAACCACTGTACTTAGATCTTGGGGGCACTGTTAGGCTACATCCCTGGTTGGTGTAGTGTTGAACATGCCCTTGGGACTTTGGCATCCAACATGTCCTCGTACAGAGCCACCAAAGCCTAAATTCTGGAGATTCCCTTCCCTGTAATAATCAACTCACCTTTAAAAAGTTACATTAAAACTTACCAAGAAGCACTCGCAAAACAATCTCTTGCACCCTATTTGGCACTGATCTTCAGTTTAACTTGCTTATTATCAGTATAAAGCATTGCACCATTTAAATTATCTGTCGATTCATATCATGAATGCTTTGTTTTAACTGTGTAATTGTCAAGAGATTATTCATTTCCATTTTACTCGCACATGTTCACTTGGTTCTGTTTTTTTGTAAATGTTTATCAAAAACTCCTAAACAACACCCATCCGCATCTTACACTTAAAAGAAAAACATCTTTAAAAAACTTAAGCCTTAGAAACTCTTTAGGGACTACCCCCCTTGGCTTCGTTAGGATTTTGCCTAAAAGGAGGAGTCAGGATCAGGTGACAGCACCTGACTCTTTGCTTGCCCCCAAGGGCCGCACCTCTCCCTTCTTCCGGGAGACCGCAATTCGAAAAATTCTCGGTTGACGATGTGCACATCGACGGGCAACAAGGCCTACTATTGTAGGAGACTGAGAGTTGTTGTCAAAAATCAAGGCATTTCCAGCCTTCCAAATGCCCCACATCACGAAGAAAGGCATTTTTTGTGAGGTTGAAATCATTTACACCAACTTAATAAATTTTCACACAAAGAGGGAAGGGTCCAACAATGAAAAACCGGAAGCCCATCCAGAACTTTTGCCCACACCTTCTGTGATGCAGGAGCATCGTGGCATGCCAGCAATGTGATGAGTTGGTCACATGCCGTGGCATATTTTTGTTGTTTTGTTGTGTCATAGTTTGTTAGCACCAGTAGGAGTGATGACGGATCATGACTCCCTGCATGGAGATCAGCCGCAATTTGTTTGTTTTTGACAGGGACGTTTTCATCGTGCTTTGTAGTTGTTTATTTGCAGTCGCAAGAACACTCAGTGTAGGAGGTCATAGTTTAGCTTAAATAGGCAGATTAGAGAAGTGAGAAGGGTTCCGCTCTTCAGCATTAGAATTTCGAGTTTGCAGAGAGACGAACAGACCTGCTTCTAATTCTGCTTGTAAATATTTTAATAGATTAAAGAAGAGAATCGACTGTGTGTTTGTGTGTTTACTGAATAGAAGGGTAAGCTGTGTGTTTGCAGTATTTATAGCCTAGTTGTATTTACTGTTTTGAACTGTGAACCCGTGAAGGGCCGACTTCGGCAGTTTCCTGAACATCTGTGTATTTCTGTAAAATCGTTGATTCACGCATGAAATTGTTGTTGGAAAAGTGGGAATAGTTCGTAAATGCATGCATAGAAGAGTTAGGCTACGTAATCTTAGAGATTGCAGGCTAGATTGATCGATTCCATGATCAATCGGCGCAGCGCGTAGATTTTCTGCCTTAACCAGTTTTTGCAGAAAATGAACGGCGGAGATTGAGTCTGCAGACGAAGATCTGACGGTCCAGGAGAGATCTGCAATGGAAGTTGCAAGGTCGAGAACAGATCCACAAAGATCTGTGAGATCCGCATCAAAGAGTAGATCGACGGTCGGGGAGAAGGTCACAAAGATCTGACGGTGGGAAAAATTGCAGAGGAAAAGTTGAGGGAGGGAAGTTGCGGAGGAGCAGTGTCGGAAAGTTGGTCGAGCATCCCGCAACCCACTTGCGGAAAAGCTATTGCGGGGGAGCAACTTCGGAAGGTTTGTCGGCATCCCGCATCCTGCAACCCACTTGCGAAAACGCTGTTGCGGACACAGAATTGCGGGAAGGCAATTTTAGCGCAGAATTTGGCCAAGGGCTAAATTTTGGCAGTCCTGCTAAGTGTAGGAGCCACTAGATCCTGGAGGTGCTGTTTGGGTTGGCTATGGTTGATTCCGCCTGCACCAATTTTGGTATCAGAGCAAGATTAATCTCGTGAGAGAGAAGCGTAGCAGTAGAAGCCTAGAAGGAGCAAAGAAGAGTGCCCAAGAGGTTCTAGATTAAGGACTGACATTACCAAAAGACCAAGTACAAAGAAGGGGCTTAGTGAGGTAAGGTTGTAGCAGTGTGAAAGAGAACTGTTATTGCAGAGGCTTAGTGCAAGAGGATGGTTGCATGCATGAGCAGAGCGCGAGGTCATTACAGAGGTCGACCAGCGGCAAACGCAGAAGTTATGGAGGAAGTGAGGGAGCTACAAGCACGTCTAGAAGCCATGGAGACAAACAGACGAAGAGACCGAGAATCAGGGGATGTAAGTGAACCTGAGGATGAAGAGCAAAGAGAAAAAGCTGCACCTATACAGGAAACACCTGAGCTAAGGTATTTCAAGACCGAAACCTAAGTTGCCTACCTACGATGGAAGTCTCATTGCTGAGCATCTCATTGACTGGATCAGCGAGCTGGATAAGTACTTTGAGTACGATGAGATTGAAGAAGGCAAGAGAGTCAGATTGGCGGTGACAAGGCTCAAAGGGCATGCATCCTTGTGGTGGGATAGTGTGCAAGCAGAAAGAAGGAGGAAGAATAAGTCATTGATAAAGAGTTGGGATAGGATGGTAGCAAAGATGAGGGCAAAGTTCTTACCCAAAGATTACCAATTAATTCTGTATAGACAAGTACAAAACCTTAGGCAAAGATTGTTAACAGTGAGAGAGTACACTGAAGAGTTCTACAAAGTAAACCTAAGGGCAGGATATGTGGAAGAGTCAGCAAAAAAGGTTGCTATGTATGTCAATGGTCTAAGGATGGATATCCAAGAAGAGATCAGCATGATATCACCTAGAACAATGGAGGAGGCGTATGAATGTGCCTTAAGGGAAGAAGAAAAGATAGCGAGGAAGCAGAGCTTCAACATAGGTCGAGTTTCGAGGAAGAGGAAGAGGACAAGCAAGGGGAAGAGGAAGATTTGGAATCCAGAGAGGAGAGTCCAGTAACTCTAACCAGCAAGGGCAGCATGGTAGAGGAGGTGACTCTAGCAGAAGAGGACCTTACCAAGGAGGTAGAGGTAGAGAAAGAGGCAGAGGAACTGTCTATAGGTGCTACAAATGCAACCAGTTGGGGCATAGATCATTTGAATGTCCAGAGAAGGAAGATGTAGGACAGAGAGGAGCCTATGTAGCTCAGAATGAGTAGCAGCAAGAACAGTCAATATTGGCTGAAGTTTTGACAGAGACGGGAGAGTCTTTGATGATGAACAAAGTCTTATTGAAACCTGAGAAGGAGCAAGCAGAGCCTGCTCAAAGAAAAACTTTATTCAGGACCATGTGTAAAGTCCAAGGGAAGTGTTGTAAGATGGTGATTGACAGTGGGAGTACTGACAATCTTATTTCCACAGAGATGGCGGAGAAGCTGAGTTTGAAGGGGACCAAGCATCCTATCTCATACAAGGTATCTTGGTTACATAAAGGACATCAAATCCTGGTAAGTGAGCAGTGTGAAGTTGATTTCCAAATAGGTCCATATAACAACAACATTCTATGTGATTTTATGCCCATGGATGTTTGTCATATTCTGTTAGGAAGACCGTGGCAATTTGATAAGAAAGTGATTCATGATGGTAGGAGTAATTGTCATAGTTTTGAACAGAATGGGATAAGACATGTACTTCACCCTTTGCAAGAAGGTGGTACAGCAAGACAGTCAGCACCCAAAGTCCTGATGTTGTCAGCAAAAGAATATTTGCAGCAGATCGAGAAGGAAGAGTTAAGCTATGCTGTGGTATGCAAACCGAGAGTGGTGACAATGAAGACTAACATGACAGATCTACCTGACGAGATTCAGGAGATGCTGAGTGAGTTTAGTGACATCATGGTGGATGATTTACCCAATGAATTACCACCGAGGGATATAAGCCATCAAAACGATTTTATTCCAGGAGCCAGTTTACCAAACAAGGCATTGTATAGGTTGACACCTCAAGAGAATGAAGAAGTGAGGAAACAGGTCCAAGGATTTGGACAAAGGATTGGTCCAGAAGAGTCTGAGTCCATGTGCAGTACTAGCAGTACTGACACCAAAGAAGGATGGTGAGTGGAGGATGTGTACTAACTCCAGAGCAATTAACAAGATTACTATCAGATATAGGTTTCCATTACCAAGGATGAATGACATGATGGATTGCCTAAGTGGGGCAACGTGCTTTCCAAAACTAGATTTGAAGAGTGGATATCATCAGATCAAAATCAGAGAAGGAGATGACTAGAAGACATCCTTTAAGACAAATGATGGGTTGTATGAGTGGTTGGTCATGCCATTTGGATTGTCCAATGCAACAAGCACTTTTATGAGATTGATGAATGAAGTCTTGAGAGATTTCATAGGTAAGTTTGTGATAGTTTACCTTGCTGACATTTTGGTTTTCAGCCAAACAAAAGAAGGGCATCTGAAGCATCTAAGATATGTTTTAGAGAGGCTACAACAGGAAAAGTTGCTGGTAAATGTGAAGAAGTGTACATTCATGAAACCAAAGCTAGTATATTCAGGTTTTGTTATCTCAAGAGATGGGTTGAAGATGGATCCAGAAAAGGTGCAAGCAATCATTGATTGACCTTCACCTAGGAACATATTTGAGGTAAGAAGTTTTCATGGATTGGCAAGTTTTTATAGGAAATTTATAAAGAATTTTAGTGGTATTTGTGCATCTATTGTCGAGACAATTAAGAAGAATAGCCAGCCATTTCAATGGACAGCAGAGGCTGAAAGGAGTTTTCAGTTCTTGAAGAAGAAGATCACTGAACAACCAGTATTGAAGTTACCAGACTTCAAACACCCTTTCCAAGTAAAGTGAGATGCCAATGGGGTAGCAATCGGAGCTGTGCTCAGTCAAGAGGATAGGCCTATAGCATATTTCAGTGAGAAGCTGAATGATGCAAAGCAGAAGTATTCATCTTATGACAAGGATTTCTATGCTATTGTTCAAGCAATGAAGCATTGGAGACATTATTTGATGCCTAAAGAATTGGTGTTATATTCTGATAACCATGCATTACAATACATTATGCAGCAACCTAAGTTGAACCTGAAACATGTCAAGTGGGTTGAGTTCTTACAGAGCTTTACCTTTGTGTTGAAGCACATAAGTGGACAGTCAAACAGAGTAGCTGATGCCTTAAGTAGAAGACTGTTGATTGTGCAAGAGAATCAGATCCAAGTCTTGGGATTTGAGCATTTAAGGGATTTGTATGAGACTGACATTGATTTCCAGGAGGCTTACAGGGCTTGTAAGAATCCAGTGGAGGTGGGCAGAGAGCCATGGATGGAGTATGCGCTACAAGATGGTTTACTCTTTAGAAACAGTAAACTGTGTATACCAAAGTGTTCCATGAGGGAGAACTTGATACAGGAAAAACATAATGGAGGTATGGTGGGTCACTTTGGAAGTGATAAAATCCTTGGACAGTTAGGTCTTTTCTATTTTTGGCCAAGGATGAGGTCTAAAGTTGAGAAGTTTGTAAGCAGATGCAGAGTATGCCAGCATGCTAAAGGAAGAAGCCAGAACATAGGGTTGTATACACCAATGCCTATTCCAACTAGGCCTTGGGATTCTGTGGGTATGGATTTCATTTTGGGTTTGCCAAGAACTCAGAAGGGACATGATTCTATCTTCGTAGTTGTTGATAGATTCACTAAGATGGCACATTTCATTCCATGCTACAAGACTAGTGATGCTACACACATTGCTAACTTGTTTTTCAATGAAGTTGTGAATCTACATGGTTTACCTAGAAGCATTGTATCAGATAGAGATGTGAAGTTCACATGTCATTTCTGGAGGACCTTGTGGAAGAAGTTGGGTACCAGACTAAACTTCAGTTCAACATATCACCCAGAGTCTGATGGACAGACAGAGGTAGTAAATAGGAGTCTGGGGAAACTGTTGAGAAGTCTAATTGGAGAGAGTCCGAAGTAGTGGGATAGAGTATTAGCTCAAGATGAGTTTGCTTATAATGATTCACCAAACAGAAGTACAGGGATGATCCATTTCAAATTCTGTATGGAATGCATCCAAGAGGAGTGTGTGAACTTCCTGACTTAGGTCAATTGGAGAAAATAAGTGCTGATGGAGAAAAGTTTGCAACGAGGATCAGTGAACTGCGGGAGCAAGTGAAAGCAAGGTTACAGCAGAGTAACACTAGTTACAACGCCAGAGCAGATTCCAAAAGGAGAGAGAACAACTATGAAGTAGGGGATTTGGTCTTAGCATACCTAAAGCGGGACAGATTTCCAAAGGGAGAGTATAACAAGCTAAAGATGAAGAATATTGGACCCTACAGAATACTCAAAAAATTCTCAGTAAATGCTTATGAGTTAGAGATGCCTACTGGAGTGGGTATTTCACCAATCTTTAATGTTGCAGATCTATATCATTATGTAGCAGGTGACACTGGAACCTTTGCAGAAGGTGAAGATCCTACTGAAGACTTACAATGGGTCGGGCAGATGCCTGTGACACAACCATTGGAAGTTGAGGCCATTCTAGACACTAAAGTGGTAAAGAGTACAAGGAAGAAGGACTATCTGGAGTATTTGGTCAAACGGAAGGAGCGATCAATAGAGGATTCTACTTGGATGAGCGTTGCAGAGTTGGAAGCCAAGGGTTTCACTGTAACTGATCTAATGAACAAGGGTTCATAATTTTTTGCCCTTGCGAGTCTGATGCAGGAGCATCGTGGCATGCCAGCAATGTGATGAGTTGGTCACATGTTGTGGCATATTTATGTTGTTTCGCTGAGTCATAGTTTGTTAGCACCAATAGGATTGATGGCGGATCATGACTCCCTGCGTGGAGATCAAGCCGCAGTTTGTTTGTTTGTGACAGGGACGTTTTCATCATGCTTTGTAGTTGTTTGTTTTCAGTGGCAAGACCACTCAATGTAGGAGGTTACAGCTTAGCTTAAATAGGCAGATTAGAGAAGTGAGAAGGGTTCTGCTCTTCAGCATTAGAATTTCGAGTTTGCAGAAAGACAGACAGACCTGCATCTGATTTCGTTTGTAAATATTTTAATAGATTGAAGAAGAGAGTCGACTATGTGTTTGTGTGTTTGATTAATAGAAGGGTTAGCTGTGTGTTTGTAGTATTATTAGCCTAGTTGCATTTACTGTTTTGAACTGTGAACCCGTGAAGGGCCGACTTCGGCGGTTTCCTGAACATATGTGTATTTCTGTAAAATCATTGATTCACGCATGAAATTATTGTTGGAATAGTGGGAATAGTTCGTAAATGCAAGCATAGAAGAGTTAGGCTAAGTAATCTTAGAGATTGCAGGCTGGATTGATCGATTCCATGATCAATCGGCGCAGCGCGCAGATTTTCTGCCTTAACCAGTTTTTGCAGAAAATGAACGGCGGAGATTGAGTCCGCAGACGAAGATCTGACAGTCCAGGAGATATCCACAACGGAAGTTGCAAGGTCGATAGCGGATCCACAAAGATCTGTGAGATCCACATCAAAGAGTAGATCGACGGTTGGGGAGAAGGCCACAAAGATCTGACGGTGGGAAAAATTGCGGAGGAAGAGTTGCGGGGGAGCAGCGTCGAAAAGTTGGTTGGGCATCCCGCATCCCACAACCCACTTGCGGAAAAGCTGTTGTGGAAGGAAAGTTGCGGGGGAGCAACTTCAGAAGGTTTGTTGGCATCCCACATCCCGCAACCCGCTTGCGGAAAAGCTGTTGTGGACACAGAATTGCGGGAAGGAAATTTTAACGCAGAATTTGGCCGAGGGCTAAATTTTGGCAGTCCTGCTAAGTGTAGGAGCCACTAGATCCTGGAGGTGCTGGTTGGGTTGGCTGTGGTTGATCCCGCCTGCACCATTCTGGCAGAACATACAATCAACAAAAAGATGATAGATATTCTCCTCCACACACCTACAAAGGATACAGAAATTTGGACCGTTGAACCCCCTTTTGTTAAGGTTATCCCATTTTAGTATTCTATTTTCCAGGCACATCCAAGAAAAGCACTTGATCTTTAGAGGAAAAGACCCTTTCCACAGCAGATTATACCACCAGTTAGGCTAAGAAACAAGAGAGGGCACTATAACGGCCTCATAAGCTTTTTTAGCACTTATCTTACCAGACTGTTTATCCCAAGACCAAACCAAGATGTCCTCCACATCCCTGAGTCTAATACCATTGAACTGCCAAAGCTCCATTTAATACCAAATCTGAAAGCAGTATGAAGAAGCATGGATATCAGCAGAAGGATTCCTAATATGAGCCAGTCTATTAATACCCAGATTTGATAATAAGGAGATCAATGTGCTCAAAAGTTTATAAAAAACCTCTTCCTTGATGAATGGATCAATCCCAAATACAACTTTGACACCATCACAAATCTTACATGAGAGCCACATGCCTAACCAGTTGAAATATTTTGAAAACCTTGCTAGATATCAGAAGCCTGATTTACAACCTTACTGTCCTTCCTTGCCCAATCCTCCACTGTGGAATTCTTTAAATATTTATCTTTGAAAACTTTGCTCCACAGACCAGTAGCAAACTGTAAATTTCCTTAAAACCCAATCTTGAGTTACATGTTATATTTTTTTTTATTGATAACCACAAATGAGTTTCTTCACAAATATTGCAGCAGAAAATCAATACTGAGAAAAATAGAACAGCGATCACATCAATAGAGACACCAATATTTTCAGATATGAAAACCCCCAAAAAAACCCAAGATAGGAAAATCAATGCAGCAGTCTGAGAAGATCTTTTATTAGCAAGATATAGAACAATACATTCCAGAAATCGATTTTACCCAACCTAGCAAAATCGTACAACCGAAACACACAAAGAAAACCCCAACAAGATCGTAAGGCCCTACATCACTGCCTGCATCACCTGCACGGCCTCTGCGTCACCCGTACGACATCTACATCACTGTACAGATGTTGGCGTCACCTATACGGCCTCCTGTGTCACCCGTACAATCACATACAACTGTTGGCGTCACGCGTACGGCAGCTTGCGTCACGGCCTCTGCGCCACTGTGTACGGCCTCCCTGCGTCCTTGTACGACCTCTGCGATTTTCCTGTGTTGCCCTATCAATCTCCGAAAAATGTTCTTCAGTCTTACTCTCTGCAAAATTCTTCTGCAAACTTTCTTTCTCACTCTCCGGCTGAAAGCTATGAGCAAGAAATTTCTCTCTGACAATGTGTGTGTCAAAGCAATTGTGTGTGTGTCCTCTCCACCAAATCAATCTCCTTTTAACTCAATGGCCAAGTGAAAACCCTAACTCTCACTATGGATCAATGGATGAGATCCTCCGGTGAAATCATTGGCCAAGATTAGATTAGCCATCACTTAAATTATTTTCACTTGAACTTTATAAAAGTACCTCCATTAAGTCAAATTAAAATTTAGATCACATAATGCACTTTTCCTAAGTATAAACTTTGGATAAAGGCAATGATCAATCTGGCTTCCTGTTTTATGTCTTCCATCAAGCAAGGACACATGCAAATGATAGAAGACCTTCCTTGTTGCCACTTTTTTAACACAAAGAGGCCTCTCCAAAGACTTTTTAGACTCAAATGCTGACAGAACCAACTCAGTTTTTGATTCCCCACCCCCCGAAACATTTTGGTAAGAAGATTTTCTCTCATTGAACCAAATGAAACTTACATTGTCCACTTTACCAGACCACGGAAAATCCATCATTTTCCTCCTAATATTGTGCAAAATAGAAATGGAAATCCTGGCCAAAGACATCCAGTACACCGAAATGCTTTCAAGAACATACTTTACCAGTATTAACTTGCCCCCTAGAGACAACCATTTATAACACCAACAATTAACTTTCTTCTCCACCTTTCTGAGCAGCCACAACCAATCCTTGGTAAAATAACAGTTTGGCTTTAATAGGTAACCCAAGTACTTGAAACCCTTATCAATAAACTCCAACTGATAAGGAAAATAGCAAAGAACCTGTTGTAGAATTTCATCATTATCTTCATTGTGAAAGGGCTAGATTTATGAAGGCTCACCTCCATCACGAAAGTTGTGCAAAAGAGTTTTATGATATCATAAGTATGCCATTCCTTAGTTGAACCTCTCCCAAAAATAAGGATAACGTCCACAAAAAGTAAGTGGGTGATGTGATATCTTGTGGATACCTTTACCCCAAAAAGATTTTTTATCTGTCTTAGCTTGACCAATCATTCTACTAAGGCCATCAATCGCCAAGAGGAAGAGTAAAGGTGACAAAGGGCACCCCTATCTGAGCCCTCTGGAGCTCTCGAAAAATTTAGTAGGGGAACCATTGACAAGTACAACATGTTAATATTTCACTTAGTCTCTTATCACAAGAACTTTCCGCTTATCTCTGATATACTACTTTATAGATTCCCAGATACATACATAGAAAATAAATTTCAAATCTGATCTATAAGCAGCAATATAAACTAATTAACTGTCGAACATGCGCAGCGGAACTCGAAATGAAACACACATAAACACAATGATTTACCCTCGAAACCCCAATGGGGAAAACCAACATCTAGGGCTTTCTATAATATGACCCAAGGAAATATGAGAGAGATTACAATTAACTTTATCAATTATACAAAAGAACTTGTTGCCTTGGAAAGGCGTGCTAGATCTCTGGGAGATTGCTTTAGCAGATGAACTGTGTCTGAAGGAATGCACCCCTCTGGCACACATGTGACCAACTGACAAGTGCGCCCTATGTCTGCTATGATCTATGATGTAATCAACTTTGGAACTCTGTCTAGGGAAGTGTTCCCCCCTTCATTCTCTAAAAGATGCGTACAGTCTTCCTCTGCTATCTCAGTTACTGAAGAATACGCCCTCTCTCTCTAGAATGCGCCCCTCTGACCGTCTCTCTATCTGCTCAATAGAAATGCTCTCTAACTGTCACTCAATCTCTGAATGATCAAGGCACCCTCTCTTTGGTCTCTGAAGAATATGCCTCATTACTCTCAGCCTTCTCAGCCTCAAGAATGTGCCCTTCTCATCTCAAGAATGTGCCCTCACTCTCATGCACTCATTCACCCTCCTCATGCAAATCAATCACTCTCTTGTAGCCTCTCGCTATCTGCACCTGAGTCACACAAGAGTTCGGCCAGTTTGATGATCTCTCACACTCCTGGAATGATGCACTCATATCAGTCTTTGAAGGATTTGTGCCCTCACTCTCTGCTCAGCCCTCTTGGCTCAAGAAGTGTTCCCTTAGTCTCTAAGATGCGCCCTCCTCTCTGATCACCTGTATCTAGCAAGTGTGCCTCACTTTTACCCCCTGAAAGCCTTTTATAAGCTTTCGATAACTTTTAGGGTTCCAAAATCCTAACCTACTTTTCATACATATGCACATGCATCACCTAATTTTCATGCAAATGCAGCATGCTGATCTCATGCGCATGCATCGTGCGAATCTCACTACTGCATTTAAAAATGGTGCATCATGCATTCCTCCCATGCAACTGGTAAAAGTCTTAGAAACTCTGTGCACGTTTCCACCACTGGATCCATGCCGACTAGTAGAGTGTTTCTCACACCCTACATCCATGTCTACTCTGCTAATGTCCCTTCATGCTAGGCATGACTACATGAAGAACTTCCCAAGATACAGACCTCAACACAACAAACCTGGCAAAAGAAATACAGGACATAATCCAATCAGTAACATCCAAGGGGAGACCAATTTGAAGAAGAACCAACCTTAGGTACCCGCAATCAACCCTGTCATAGGCTTTGATCAGAACCATTTTCATAATCAAAGAATTTAATTTCTTAATTTTGATTGAGTGAAGGCCCTCCTGAGCAGCTCTTATTGCATCCAAAATTTGCCTATTTGATAGGAAACCAAACTTTTCCTTCGACATACATTTTGTGAGAAAGGGTTTGATCCTGTTGGAAATAATCTTGGTGATGATCTTATAAACCAGATTACATAATGATATTGGTCTATAGTCATTAAAGGATTCCGGCTTTGAGCTCTTTGGGATAAGGGCAATGAAAGAAGAATTTAAAGATCCAGGTACATACCCCTTCCTTTTAGACTCCACCACTACCAATAGGTCTTTGCCAACAATGTCAAAAAACTTACAGAAAAATCCTACTGTCCAACTGTCAGGGCCTAGACTCTTATCTCTGGCCAGTTTCTTCAATATTACTTCAATCTGCCCCAAGGAGACCTCCTTACCCACCTGTCTTCCTTCTTCATCTGTGAAAAATATCTTTCACCTTTAGTTATGCATTTATCTTTGAATGACCAATATCTTTAAAGATATGCTCGTGATGGACTGCTTCTTCTTCAGATCAGCTTGGGAGCATATCACATTGCCATTGGAGTCATTCATATCCTAGATCAGCTTGGGAGCTGATCACATTGTCATTGGAGTCCTTCATATCCCAGGTCATATTTACATTTCTTCGATGGTTAGCATATTTGTGAAAGAATTTAGAGTTGCAATCCCTCTGCTTAATCCACCTGGCCCTACTCTTTGATCTCCAAGATTCCATTTCAATTTTCAGAATTTTATTTTTCCTAGCTTCCAGCTTAAATAAGTCATCCTTTTCTTCCTTTGTGAAACACCGAGAAGAGATATCAGAGAATAAAGAAGAAATTTGTTTGAGCTTTTTAAGTTTTGTCATTAATCCATGCATGGTTGTGTCTTCAGGATCTGACTCAAAAGGATCTCCAAAAATCACCTACCAATCTAATAAAAGCCCCATCTTCTAACCAAATGTGATTGAATTTAAAGGAAATTTTTTATGCTTACTTTCAACATCCAAATAGAGACAAATGGGGACATGATCAAAAATTCCCGAACTAAGTGACCAGGTTTTGAAACTAGGAATGATTTCTGCTAACCCTTCAGCAATAAAGAACCTGTGCAGTCTTTTTGAGATGGCACAATCCCCTTCCTGGCCATTATGCCAAGTAGGTGCAATAGGAACTGGCACCACATCAATAAGAATATTATCCTGAAAGAGCTGAGTGAAGAAGTCTGATAGAGAACCCAATCTGGGACTCAATCCCCAAACTTCACGAGCATCAAGTGTCAAGTTTAAGTCACCACCCAGGATCAAGTAGGGCAGCTGTAGTTTTCCACTATCTACCACAATCCAAAAACTCCTTCCTATTTGAATATGGACCATAACAGTTTAACACATAAATCTTCTCATCAAGACCTCTTATCTTGCCCTCCAACAATATGCCTGCACAAGTATTATAAGGTTTTATATCAACTACTAACAAGCTCCAAGCAACCAATAGAACCCTAGAAATACCATAAGCATTTGAAGCACAACATTCCCACCCAGGATATAAACACAGGAAGACCTCATAGGCTTTATCATCCAAACACATTGACTCTTAAATCATGATCAAATCTGGTTCGGTAAGCTCAAAAATCCTCTTTAGGGCATTGAATTTGGGTGAGCCCTCCACACCCCTTATATTAAAGGATGTAAAGATCATTGATCAACCGAATCCATGGCCTGAAAATCCCCAAGGGGCCAAAAAATAGAGGACATTGGAGGGTTCCAAGCAATAGCTTTCAATCTAGCAGATAAGGGGACGTAGGGATTTTCACTAGCTCCATCTCCCCCGGGATCTAAACAAGTCCCAGATGGACCTCCTTTATTGGGCTTCTTCGTTTGAAGAGAGACATTCTGAAACCGAATGGAGTTGACTGAGGAACCTCCATCTTTGGATGGCTTATCTGAGTAAACAGGTAAAAGAGTTTTATCCTGTTACCACCTAAGTTGTAATTAGTGGTTTTTTATCAAGTGAGCCTGGTGAACCGGACAAGGATAACTTGTTCAGACTTCAGAAGACCTTTGGAAGTACTTCTGGGAAGTGCTTGTACTATATCACATGTTCATACCCCATGGGGGAATTGTAATAAATGTTCTAGCATGATAGTGTCTGTAAAAGACTCGGTCTCTTAGACTTTATTTGTC